>CM024610.1:52336575-52766575 GCA_014182575.1 Eucalyptus decipiens
TACTTTTGCTCTTTAGCTCACGGTTTTTTAGCATCACAAATTATGTACTTAGGCCAGTCTTTCTAAATGCACGCTCCCTTGTTTTTAAGTCGTCTAGTCATTCGGTTATTGTAGCGGAAGGCCTAGATTTTAATCTGCAACAGCAATGAACACGGATATGTGCTGATCTTTTCCTGCTTCTGTGTTCAGTGGGTAAAGTGCTGTTTGCTATTGCTATTCTATCATCGGTAAACACCCCTGGTTGATGGGTTGTTTTAAGTGCGTTTGAGTTGCAGTCCACAGCCAAATTCTAATCATCGTGACGGCTATCATATGGTGTAGGGCGTCTGTGGTTGTGACCGGTACAAGACCACTTCAATTGGAGATGTTATCGAGTCAATAGTGAAGAAGGATGGATACAGAGGGCTCGTGAGAGGATGGATTCCGCGAATGCTTTTCCATGCTCCTGCTGCCGCAATATGCTGGTCTACATACGAGGCCTCAAAAGGCTTCTTTCAAGAGCTTAACAACCGCAGAGATACTAATGCGGTCACATAAAAATTAGAAGCGAATATTAATGTTGGTTTTCCGATAGCATCATACTACTTTTTTCCCATCGAACAGAGAGAAGGAGAAGTATAGATGCCCCGGTTACATCAACATAGTTCTGCTACATGTGGATTGAGGTTGAGAAAAAAAGAGCAGATTCGGCCCCTAGTTTAGCAGGAGGTGATTGTGCTATTGTTATTCTCGTAATATCACCATGACTCATGAGCATTTGATCCTCGCGATTAAAGTTATTGACTAACTTCATTGCACATACCTCGTTTGTATTGAGGCTGTGGAGAGCAGACCTTACATTTGATTCATACCAGAAATATTACCGCTTCGTGCTCTCTTTTTAGGGAGACATTTTGGTAACTCACATGAGCAGGTCTTGAGAGGACAATGACTCTTAACACTTTTGATATGGTGACTTTCTCTCCATGCGGTATTAAACACAAATGGAGAAGTCTCGATGTAGTCTCGATGTTTGATGGCGAGTGGGGTGAAATAGAGGTCATGCACAACCCCCAAGATCTAACATTGAAATAATGCGAGTCTCTCGTAGAGAGTTCTCACTGAATCAATAAACTTTTATTCAACAAGAAAAGTGTAACGGAGAGAAATTCACAAAAAGCACCAGTGGTCTAGTGGTAGAATAGTACCCTGCCACGGTACAGACCCGGGTTCGATTCCCGACTGGTGCATTCCCCCTTTTCCCCTTTTTAACTTTTTTTTTGTTGGTCCTTGCCTCTGTCGTCGCTTTTTGGGCATTTAGGCGTGGAGGGCGAGATCCTTCATTCATTTGCGTCGCGAACGCCCCGGCGCAAGAGCTAATAGAGCAAGCAGCAGCCCAGATCTCCAACTCAAAGCCAATGATGAACAACGCCGTGCCCTCTCCATCTCCCAATCCCAATCACATGGATGGTACAGTCCACCGTCGGTCGTCGGTCGTCGGTCGTCGGTCGTCGGTCGTCTCTCTTATTCCCACTTCCCTTCTTCCCTCCTTCCCTCCCTCTCTTCCGTTCCTCTTTTCCTCATTCATCATCTCTCGATTTGCAGAGAACGGCCACGGAAGCGACACCGACTCGAATCCCGACGAATCCGCGGAGTATTACCAGCCGATCTCCGCCGCCGATTCCGAATCGGACTCCTCGGCCGATCTTCCCCAGCCTCTCCCCAACGGCTACTGCGTCGAGAACGGGGTGTCGTCTCTCAGCGTCGACGACGGCTTCGAGCTAACAAGCAGCGAAGACGACGCCGCCGACGATGAGGAGGAGGAGGAGGAAGAGGAGGACGAGAGAGAGAGAGAGGCTTACGACGCGGCGATGCGCACAGCGTTCAGGGAAGATGAGACCCGAAGGAATGCGCCGTTGACGCCCCACAACGCCACGAGAGTGATGGAAGCCATGCGCGGGGTGTCGTTTGGTGGACTGGCTCCCGATTGGGCCCAGAGCGTGCCCGAGGATCAGTGGACCGAGCGTCTCCGGAGGCTCCGGCAGCCACCGCACCCCTCCAACTGATGCGGCGGGAGACGGAAGTGAGGGGAATTCCATATGTGCTATGGAGGTTAGGATTATTCTTGTCCTGAGAGATTAATGATTTGATGCGCGCCTGAATGCCCAAAAGATGTTAGAGGAATTTCCGAGAGAAACCATGAGATTTGATACGTACGCATTGCGAGGTTTTTCTGCATATTACCATTCATTTCCGTACTACTGTCGAAGAACATGCTGTTGTTGAATGAACCGGAGGGGACATTCGAGTTTTAGCCGTATAATTCATGCCACTTTTCTTGTTTTTTTGTCGGTCCTATTCTATTCCTATTCTACACTCACTCTCAGACTTTTCTGGAACATTTGCTGGCTCCCCACTCGGCATGCAAGAGCCTCCTCAAGTATTGTAAAGTACTGAGATTTGTTAGCAGTATATGTTCCAATTTACAATTTCCATGTGTATGAGGCTCATACAATCCTCCGCCTATTTAAATACAGATGGGATAATTCTTCCCGCTCAGTAGGAAAAATGTTCTGAAGAATCGTTCCTTTACATTAAACGAGATCCCCTTATGAAAATTGCTCTCCTCCTACATATCCGTTATCCACCACCGAGAGATCTGCTTCTTCTCTGATGTGTGAAACCGGCTTTGGTATTCAGTACTGCAATTGTGTTGCCGCAGAACTCACTCGGGACAGGTGGTGAGGACTACAAATTCAGTACAATTCGAGTTGGATGCTTGCTACCACCATCAAGTTCATCACCTGTTTCAGCGTCAAATGTAGGCTGAATAAGCCCCGGGCAAAAAAAGTTTTGTTATGCTTGGGAGAAAAACAGAAACCGATAATATTGCTTCTGAAAAATTTAATCGAGAAGTGAAATGACGATGAAGATGAAGACAGAATATGAACTGGTTAGAACTCCTGTATGTGGAGGATCTGTAATCTCGAGACAATGCTATTGCCTACATATCAAACGCCCGCACCAAGTTCCACTCTGCATATACGCTCATGACAGAAATGCCATACGCCATGTCATTCTGTAAAGCTACTCGGGAAGCCAATAACAGAGTGAAGAACAGAGCTCTCGGTGTCGTACCTTGTTGCTACACTGCTGGTCTATGTGTAGTCAACAACTTGAATCTCACTAAGCATGTCCCTTCTTCCCTTTATCGCTCTTGCTTTCCCATCCACAATCTCCAGAACCTGGAGAACAGGAGTAAAGGAGGCAAATCCCATCAGTGTCGCTTCTCATTTGCCTCAACTGAAACTAAATCTTGAGGTAAGCATCGGTTCTGAAACACACATGATCTCTCAAATAACAAGCACCAATAGGCAAAATTGAAGTCCAAATTTAATCTGCCAAGCATCGTTTTAAACGCTGTAGAACAGACCACTTTACCTCGGGTCTTGAATTAAGAACCCCACTTGACATCCCGACATCAATCCTCCATATGCTACAGTTGTATTTACTGCGATTCATACCCAACAGGATTTCAAAGAGTACGAGATTACTTAAGATTCAACAAAGCATAATTGAAAATGTTCAAGACAGAGGTTTCACACTTCACTGGCAAGCTGTGTAGTCTCTTACCAATTTACTCCAGCAGTTTGAGGAGTATGCCCCACTACCATTGCCTTGGCATCCACAGCTTGCAATGTCTCTTCAAGAATAGATTGTATCTGGGGAGTCACATCGTTGCCATTCATTAGCATAAAAGTTGACAAGCATCCACAAACCATACAGAATATCATGATAAAAGAACGATCAATAGGTTGCTTGATTCTATATGAGAAGCAGAAACCAAAACAATCGCTGGAAAAGAACTTCCTGCTTTGAAACCATAGTCATTGTGTTTCTGTGTATGATTGAAAGGTAAACAATAATAGAACAAATTCCCAAACCGGATGATTAGTAAGATGAAGAATTTGAAGCTGTCATAAGCTCTTGCCTGACTGATTTGATAATCCTCCGGATCCGATACATCTCTTGAGTACAAGCGGCTCCAAACAACACTATCATATCCCCGTGTGGCAATGAAAGGGAGTTGAGGACCAAGATCTTTCTCAGAGAGACCTCTCATCCAGTTAGATACTTCAAAGTTCATCCTTTCAATACCATAGGCAACTAGCAAAACACCAGCACTTCCGTCAGGCATCCTAGGCTAAATTGCAGCAACAATCTGGACAGTATATGGAGAAATTCCACATAGGCTTTATTCAAGAGTAGAAAGTCTTTACCATGGTGAGGAAGAAGGCCACCATGACAAAAGATCCAATCATTGACCTTGAGAACAACAGCATGCCGAGCCAACTCACATGCCAACGGACCACCAGGTCGCAGTAAGACTGATCTGGCAATAACCCCTTCTGCCTCTGTCCTAAATATCCATATAACCATGCATAAATCCAAATATCACAATAACAACGGCCTAAAGTACAATACCAAGAACTTCTGGAGAGATATTGACCGTTGATAACTTCAGCAAAACTTGGGATGCCTTTGGGTCACAGAGCAAGCTCTAGTTTTGGTATTAAAGCTAGTAAATATCTTCTTTTTAGTTAGTTTCAGATGATTCATTCAAATATATCTTGATCAGAGATCTTTAGCATAGATGTCATTAAGCAGTAATACTTTCCAAAGTTGCAAAGCATTGTTTCAGTCAAAAAAATATCACTACCTTCACTAAATTCCACGAGTCCCAATAATTTTGAGATGTCTTCTGGTCTTGCCTCCACTTTTCAGCCGCAGCAACCCAACCAAGAAAAGCTTCTTCCCATTCATATCCATAACTATCCAGATAGTCCAGGAAGCCTGCACACTCTTCGAACGCGCCAGATTCAACATACCTGAAGTCCCCTTCTACATTCATAGTCTCATGATTCCCATTGATCTAAGATAATTAACAAATATCAAAATAGAGGATTGAAGAGAAGAATATGTGATGTTTGGCATACATTTATTAGTGATCTGCAATTATCTGGACAGCTTTCAGAATTTCAAGGATATTTGTATTGTGATGATATCACTATTGTGCAGATACACACTAAAACATGGTGAAGTGTATTGTTTCTGAGAAGTGCCTGAAAATGCTTCCATTTTCGGCAATACAAACCTGAAAAACGGCTCCACCATCTTCTTGTGCCTGTTTATCCATAGAACGCAACAAGGATAAGATGGCTATTTCGTTTTCTCCTCGATCAAGTATGTCTCCCAGCTGAACCAAAACCTAAAGCATGGGCCAAATGTTCATTCATCAGATAATTAAAAGCTCATATGGGAAGCCTTCTCATGAATCAACCATTAAGCTGAGATCACGAGGAATCGTTAGATCAAATCTGTTTAATTCATATGGACAGAACCTTTAAGAATAAGGCATACCGTCTCTTTACCAGTCCATGTGTCTTGACCATCTGAACTCAAGACACCAGCCATCTGAAATGCACGTCTTGCCTGCTCAAGATCACCATGTAGATCCCCAACTACATAAACAGACAGAGATATAACTTAAACTTAAAGCGCAGGGTCTTACTTTAGCTTAGATGGTTGAAAGATAAATCGTTTGACTATTAATATATCAGCTTTCCTCAGAGCAAGTCCATTATAACTGCTGTGTCCCTTAACATAGGTGGAAGGATCGATCAAATGAGGCAATGTCACTATAAACCTATCTGTATCACCCCAGCTAATCACATTATAAGCAAAACTCCTGTCTCCCAAGTATGAAAGCAGCTCGGCAATTCAAGTAAGAACAAATTGACTGGACAGTTGGTGCACTTCACCCACTAATGCACGCCAATAGCTAAACAAAGCTGAATAAGTAGCATGGGGATTGAGTACATGTCTAATTACTCGTTCGAATTGATGAAAAAAGGAGAAGTCAATAATGAACATGCTACAGCCTAAAGGAAACCGCAATCATAATTCAGGTACCGATCATAGAAAGAGGAAGCTCATGGGATTCAGAAATAACAAAAGCAGCGAGCCTTGGAAGCTGAATTGGGCTCAACCTTACAACGAGGCCTCGTTGATGTCACCCGGATAAAGAATACAGAGTAAAAGGGGTTGGAGGGTGAAGGGCGAAAAGAACGAACCGGCAACGATACGACGACCGGGAGCAGAAACAAAGGTGGGGGGATTCCCATTGACTACGATGGGCTTCAAGCTTCCAATGCTGCCGCCGCCGCCGCCGCCGCCGCCGCCGCTGCTGCTGCTACTTTTTGGTGTCGTTGAAGGAGAAGGAGAAGGAGAAGAAGAGGAAACAGAGGAAGCTTCTGTCAGCCTGCGAGAGTGTGGCGAAGGCAACAAATTAAGACAGAGGGAAGCCATTGCTCCTTGTGGAAGCTGCTCCTTGGTCTCCGATGATGAAAGGCATCTATCATCACTCATCATATTAGAGACGCAGGGGAGGAGAGAGAAACTGAAGGCACCTTCATTTTTCCTTTTTCCTTTTATTATTATTATTATTATTATTCCTTTTTTGGTGTTTTATGGCCACCAGAGATTCGGCCGAGAGTTTCTGGCCACGTAATTTGCGTACGCATGATTCGCATCTTCATTGGATCTTTTACTTCTTTTTTGTTCTCTCCTGCAGCTACCCTGTAATTTTGAGCATCCTCTCTCTCCTTTCTTTCTTTTCTCTCTTTTTCATTTTCTCTTTTCCATTCGGTTTATATTTTCATAGGAATTTTTGTTCGTTCTCAGTAATAATTACAATACATCCTCAGGTTTGTAATGTCAAATGTGATCCTCACTTTTAAAACATACAACTTAAATCCCGACTTTGATCAGCTTGCATCCTTACAGTTACAACCTCACTTATATACAAGAAATGTCATTTTCCTTTCCTAATTATCCTCAAAAAGAAAACTGCAACCTTGACTTGCATTTTTCTCTTTCCTCCACTGTCTCTCTACTACGTAGCACGGCCGACCGCCTCCTCCTTGCCTAGCCCTTGTTGTCCCCGACCATACCAAGTTACCAACCTTAGGCTCGAGGCCTACAATGATTGTCATCTCAATCTGTTTAAAATGAATGTTAGGCGACCTGACTTGGACCAAACTGGGTCTGGAGGTCTGGTCCTTTGCGTGCGAGAGAGAGAGACAGAGAGAGAGTCTATTTTGTGTGCGTGTGGAGTGGGGAGGAAGAGATGAGTGTTATGGACTTTGGGGTAAATGTGTTTTTTTTCGGGTTGGAGGAGATGCAAATTAAAGATTTTAAAAAATGAGGATGAGTTTTTATACTTAAGTGTAAAATTGATTTTTTTTTTTTTTTTTTGTGTGTGCAATTAGCCCACCTATTTTCCTAATGTCATTTTGGAAGAAGAACATGGGAACAAAGAAATCAACTAAAAATTCAAAGAAGGCTGCTCAAGAAAAATTCGGGCCGTGTGAGGATGAGCCGGACAGACTAGGTTTGGTTTGGGGGCACTTTCGAAGCGATTGAGGAGACCCAAGCCTGGAATTTCCATGTCAAGTTTGAAGGCGTAGCAAGTTTTTATTCGAGAATTGGCTTGAACTGAACTAAATGGGTTCCTCGTTAAAAAAAAAAAAAAAAAAAAAAAAAAAAAAAAAAAAAACTAAAGGGGTTCGGACCATGACTGCTCGAGCTTAAGCTTGATCTTTTATTTATAAAAAAAACAATGATGTGTTAGATAGCGGTTATCATATTTTCCATGAAAATATTCGCTCGTAACATAATTTATATCATACTACTTTGAAATGTGCCTGATTCATCTGAATATATGAATTTCCAGCACTATGACTTTTATAAGGTATAAACTTTGATGCGAATAGAGTAACAGAACCATAAATGCAATCTGGAAAAAAGCCTGGGAATGCAGATTCTAGAATATATTAAATAATATTAACTTCCTAAACATAGACAAATTATAAAGTTCTAATTAACTCTTACACAGAAACACTGGAAAAATTACTAAGGGTACGTTTGGGAACTATTTTTGGGGAAAGTCCTGGGAAAATGCAAAGATCTTGGAGTTAAAGGTGTTTTTAAAATGCAACCGTGTTTGGTAAATTACTTTGAAAGCCCTTTGTGAAGTACTTTGAACAAAATAGTGTTTGGGGAATTGCATTTACAAAGATCTTTGTGATAAAAAAAAAATTGGCAAAAGAAAAATTAAAAAAAATTGACCGGCAAGGGCAGCGACCGCCGGCGACCGCCGGCGACCTCCGACTACCTCCGGCGACCTCGGATATGAGGCGGTGAGGTCGCGCGACGCCGTCGCGACCTCCGGCGACCCCGGATCTGGGGCGGGAGGTCGCACGGCGCCACCGCGACCCAGATCCGTGGGCGGCGAGGCGCGACCCAGATCTGGTCGCCGCTCGAGCCTCCGGCACCAGATCTGGTCGCGACCAGACCTGCAACTAGGTGGGTCGCGCGGCCCTGGTGAGCTCCGTGCGGAGGTCACGGTGCGGTAGGCGACGGTCGCCGGCGACCGCGTGCCTTTTGGCCACCAGATCTGCGACTTGTGGAGGTCGCCCGAAGCTCTGACGAAGATCGCGTAGGTCGCGGCGTCTCTCTACGCCCGGAGAAGATGAACAGTGCTCGACAAGGGCACGCATCCGGAAAATCCAAAAATTCGTGAGGATAATTTTGGAAAAAAAAAAGTGTGAACAGTGCGGGCGTGGCATGCCGAAAATGCCGAAAGCCCAAGGCAGGTCTCCCCCTGCCTTGGGCTTTCCGCCTTCACAAGGCTGGCATTTGGAGAAGGTGGGTTCAAAGTTTTTTGCCAAACGGGCTGGCATTTGCCCAAGTATCTTTAGCCCTCTAAAGGGCTTTGGGAAGTGGTTCCCAAACGGACCCTAAGTACCTCTAGATTTTTAGGGTGGTTGCATCTTGCCCCTCAATATCTCAATATTGACATAAATATCCTTGATGCTTTCAAATCAATCTCAAAATCCTCCAAAAGTTGACTTGGCCACATTTTCAATTGAAAATTGATCACGCGATGTCACATGACACTGTTGCTGACAAGAACCTGAGGGGAAAATCTTCATTCCACGATAAGAATTAAAGTTTGCCCGCATATTTGCTACACAATTCCATGCCTACTGAATCTTTTGAGATTCGTGGCTATCTTTCCCTTATAGTAATTGCAAAATCGAAAGATATCAATCATAACCAAAAAAAAAAAAAAAAATAGATTGAAGAGAAATAAGGGAAGAAACGTTGGTAGGGGACATCGAAATTTAGCTTCAGGTAATAATGTGAGTAGAGTCGACGCTAGGAGGACTAATTTGAAAACGTTATGAGGAGTCGTGCCAAAATTGAGATATCGAGGGCAGGTAACTACGACTCTAAAAATTCTTGAGGCAGTAATTACCCCAACAAACATAACCACTAAAGTGTGGGCCAAGTCTAGATAACTCTACCGACAAAAAAAAAAAGTCTAGATAACTCTTGCAATCTTGAGTGGCTTTGGAAACTGCTTTGCCAAGGGCATTTGGGCTTCATAGCCCTTTGGAAAAATGCAAATACTGTTGACAATTTCTTTTAAGAGTTTTGGAGAGATGCAATTGTATTTCCACAGGCCTTTGGCCCAAGATAAGTCTACAGGGGAAAATTGAATGAAAATCACACTTTGAAAATATAAATTTTCAAATACTTGCATTTTGCAAAACCCCTTTAATCTAAAGGCATTTGCATTTTTCCAAAAAATTTCCCTTGAAGTCGAACCAAATTTACGTGTACTTTACAAAAACAAGCCCAACAAGAAGGAAACATTCGGGCTAATTCTCTTCGCTTGTATTAAGAAAAATACGTCCACTTCATTTGCATATGGCCCCGTAACACCATCTTTTCTTGGTCGGCCTTACTATTACCGCCTCGCCCACTTCATATTCTAGTAGTGCTGTACAAAAGTGTGTTTTGCACACCGTAGTGTCAATTCGTGTCAAAACAAAGGAACTCAACTGCAATCGATCATTCACGGGGTGGATGAGCGAGTGGGTGAACATCTCAAACATGTTGAATTTACTGATGAAGGAAAGCAGGTGAAATTTCCGTAGCGGGCTGAAGCTGCTAGAGATCACCTCTACTCTGAGATATACTAAAGCACCATCCTCTAAGGCACAAAGTAATCGCTAGAGGTTGTAGCGTCCAAGAATAACACAGGAACAAGTGAGCATAATTTGAGGAAGACACACGCCATTGTCTTACTTAGAGGGATAAATGAAAATAACATAGATTGTGTCTGCATCCCACAACTCCCATGTACATCAACTATCCCGAGTTGCACATTCAAATTGGGAGCTTCATGCTAGTCTGGGCTTGTAATACTACTGTGCCCATGATTCTACTACACTCACCCCTGTTTTCGTCCCGTTCTGGATAACCTTGAATGCCGAAGGATCACGCCTCGTGGAGCTTGGTGTCTTTTTAGCTTTTGAACCCGCCGGCGACCTTTGTGGCTAGCAACTTTTGGCTCAGGGAAAAGTACCAAAAAATTCCTAAACATATGACATTAGTATCAAACCTTTTAATTAGACTAATTTAATTTTAAAAATTTTCACATTGGTACCAACAGTGAACGCTAATGTGACAATTTCCAAAAATTCCTCTTCTCTCTTCTGCTTCTTCTATTGCAGTGGTTGGCAAGCCTCCAATGGCTCACTGGCCACTAGGCAAGGGCCTCAATGCCCTCGCCAACCAACGACGAGGGTTGCGGCCCTGCGCACTTGTCGGTGAGGGCTTCACAACCCTCGCCCAAGGTCGCAAGCAAGGTGGCTTCACCTAGATCTAGGTGAGGCTAACCTCACCATGGCCTAGTTGTGGGCGAAGGCGGCCTCTCTCGCGGTGGCGAGGCCATGACGGCCTTCGACAAGGCGATCGTCCCATCCGTCGCCCTTGTGATCGGTTTCCTCGTGTCGACAAACTTTATCTCTAATAGTGGCAAAGCCTTGTGGCGCTTGAAATGCTCCCTATCATCATCATCTACTTCTCCCTCAGTCCCCCGTGGTGGGTTCTCCTCGTCGCCTTTCAGCCACAGTGAGCCATCTAGTCCCACACAGTTCGCCTTCTGGCCTTCATCGAGCTGTCGGAGGCTCGTCGACCATTGTAGGAGAAGAAGCCAAGAGGAAGAAGAGGAAAAGAGGGAAAAAAAGAAGAAGAGGGAAATAAGAGGAAAAATACTAATAAAAAATTTGAAAAAATAATTAAAAACTTATTTAAATATTGCCACGTTAACGTTCATTGGCAGGCCGGCGTCCATATCGGTATTGGCTGGCCAAATTGATTGGAAGGATTGAATTTCTTACCAATATGAAAATATTTAGGATTAAATTTGTCTAATTAAAATATTTATGATTGAATTGGTAATAATATTATAGATTTATGATTTTTTTATACTTTTTTCATTTGGCTCATGTGGCAAAGTACCCCACTTGATTTGACAATTTGCTCAGTTTGCTTTCCAACCGCTTCTTTTCTATTTAGTAGCTATTCTTGATATTTGATCTTGCGACTCACGAACTGGCCTCGTAAGTTGGTCTTCATCTTTACGATCCCTAAGGACACGACATACCCTCGGGGCAGAAGATACTTCCTCACACGATCAATGAAGTCCTCCTTACTCGAAAAGCTAACCCTGCGTTGCGAACCTCCATAGACCATACAAACATTAACTACAAGAGCAAATTAAAACTTCCATACAATTGAAAATAAATGTATTCATTTCAAACCCAAGAGGCCCATTTTTTTTTTCCCTCTTCGGGCATCTTTCCAATTGAATTTTGCTTCATTCAAAGAGAAGTTCGTCGATCCCAAGGTAACGTGATCCTCGTGGAGTTCAATCTTATTGCTTAGAGATCGCTAAAATATAACTTTTGCTTGAAAATTAACAATCATGACTATTCTATTCTAAAACTAACCACCAAAGATTTCATACCACTTCAAAATTTGTCTCCACGGTGTGAACTCAGTTGACTCCATGATAGGGCAGAGTTCGACATCATATAAAGTAAAGCAGACGAAAGAAAGATGGTTTGATTGGTTTTCAAGGGTTAATTTAACTCGGCAGCACTTTAACTTCTTACTTCTCCGAAAGATAATTTCACTCAAAAAATGTAACTTAAAAGTAGGGTCTACGAGTATACTCACCTGAAATTAAGAGGGTTACTTTTGTCTTTGGGGAATATTGAAGAAACAGCCTGCGTGATCATGACAGCAATTAAATTGTTATGACCGCTCAATGGACTACTCAAAGAATAAGGATTCTATTAGTAGAACTTTCATATATTTGTAATCCAATTTAGGTCATTAGTTGTTTCCATCCAAACATGAAACTTCTAGTATTGCCATTTCTAGGATGAAGTGTTGAACTTCCTTTTGCTGCTTCTTGAATAATTTAATTTCAAAATGATACAGTGATTTAACGTGTTCAAACTACTAACTTTTTTTTCCAGATGAATCCATTTGAGAGAAGATAAAACAATATTTCTTTGTATAACCAAATGTGTACATTTGCTTTTGATCTATTTTGTTGAGTACAAATCGGGATGGCCGCACAAGTTGATCGCCGCCTCCCCAATCCTTGGTGAGAGAGGAATCGTGATGATAGCTTCAATCTGATCATGTGATGCAACGCATAAGAGGAAAAGGATGTTCTCCAATAACTATGGATAAGATGGCAAACCAATGGCTTTTCCTGGAAGCGCTGCTTTTGCGACATCTCTGATTATTCCTCAAAAAATGATTGGAGGTGTCCTTGACTAACTCCAGAAAGTGTCGAAGCCTCTCTCATTGTCGGGAATCCATATGCTCTCATCGACACCGCGATTGGGAAGAGCCGGATTTTTATTAGATGCTGTTTCATGCGGTCTTTGCTAGTGCCATAGTGTGAAACCACGAATATTAATTTGTATAGATGTACATAGAGTGATTAATTTAGCAGAACTAATTATATCAGTCCTAAATAGTCCAATTTTGTCTATGTGATTCCTAAATCTTTGTACAAAATTAAATATAATTATTTTGGTTAATTTTGACTTGAAAATGTTGACGTGGATGTCCAGTTCTCGCCGGCCGTCCTACATGATATGGCCAATATATAACGTGGACATATTTATACAAAATAATGTATTTCTTTTCTTTATGTACTGCTCATCTTCCTCTTCCTTCGTTTCCTATATTGGTCATCTCTAGGCCACCACCTTGATATCAATCCAGACCTCAGAGCCACTTACCAGTGAACATCTTGGTCATGACGGCGTAGAACTTGGAGCCTCCACAACTTTGAAATCAACGGAAATTTCTCTTTGAATGTTGTGATTGACTCGTATGTGAGCAATGGGGAGGAGGGATTAGAGTTTGAGAACGTGAAGAACAGGGAGGAAGAGGATGGGGATCTCGAAGGGTCCCAAGGCGACGGCATGGGCGTCCTTTCTAAAATTCGGAGCTCCGTTGTTGAGGCATGACCGGGAGGTTGACTCAAACGAATTCGAAAAGCCTGAACTAGAAGCCTTGGATGCCAACTCTTTCAAGTAGGCAATGACGGGTTGCATGTGGGGCTTGATGATTGCGCATGAACATGAACTTGAGATTGGGTGTGAAAAGTGTAAAATATATCTCAAATTTGAGCCTGAAAAAGAAACTTTCTTAATTTAAATAAGTTTCGTAGTTGGAGTTTGTTTCTAACCTAAGTGGTTACCTAGTTGAATGGGTTTCCTATTCTAGATCAAAATTTCTTCTATATATAAGAAGTGTGACTTCTTGTGAAGAGTATTCAAGAGGAACTTGTACTTGTGAATTACACTCCGAAGGTTTTAAGTCATGAAAATTTTGCGTTAAGATTTTGTTTGATTCATTCGTGAGATTGAGAGCTTATTTCGTGAGTAATTGTGAGACTAATCATTGTGTACGTTATTGAATGTAATTGGGGATGGGAAACACTAAAGATGTTTGAATGATTCAAGTGTGGTTGTAATCTCCATTGTATTATATGATCTATAGTGGAATTTTTAACACACTCCCCCATGAACGTAGGTTATACCGACTAACCTACGTAAATCTGGGTGTCTCGATCTATTTTCTTGCTCTTCTATTTTACTATTTGAGTGCGTGTTTCCACAAAATTTGGTATCGAAGCAAGGCTTAGCTAAGTTAAAATGAATTGGTGGCAAGAGAAGAAGGAAAATGGAGAATTGACGGATATGATAGGATAGACTTTAGCTTCTAGAAGATGCTAATTTTTATTACCCGTAATAAAGCAATTTACACTAACCCCTGTATAGGTAGAAACCAAAGTTGAAGAAGCAAGCTAAATGGGGATTGTTGAATAGACAAGTGCTAGATGTTATTCAATTGATGTTGGTCTGTAACTTAGTGTTTAATATTGTGAAAGAGAAGACCAATGCAAGTTTGATTAAGGCCCTGTTGAACATATACGAGAAACTCTTTGTAATCAACAAGGTCTAATGATTTAATATCATTGTTAGTCAATTGAGATTAATTTTCAAGATGAGATACGTGCTTTGATTCTATTATTCTCGTTACCTCATAGTTGTAATACTACTGTCATTGTCGTTAATAATTTCTTTAGGTCAACAAGCTAGATGTTTGATGATGTTCAAGATTTGGTTATAGCGAGGACATTTGTAGAAGAGAATTTGGTAAAACCGTGCTAGTTGCTTCAGTAAGTGAAAGTAAAGGAGGAGCACGTACTCGTGTTACCAAGAGTATTATAAACTTGATTAGACGTAATAAGTTCTCATCATGTATTTGAGTGAATAATCTTATGCAATGTTATGATTGGTTTCCATCGGCATATAAAGATAAGAACGATAATGCATTTACTCTACACTCATCCCTGCATGGTTATTTTGTATTGCTTCACTTTATTTGTTGGTACTGGGTGAAGTGGTAAGTTGATATTCTACCTTAGACTTAGAGTTTTTATTTACTGGGTTTTGGCTCACTCCTTATTTTTTAGACATTTAGGATAAATCTCCCACCACTAGTGCTTTTGGAGCTCTCATGCACTTTAATTGTGAATGTGAAAATGTGTTTATAACTAAATAGGCCAGTTTATACTAAATGTAGTTCCATCATATGGGTCAATATGGGGCTTCATGAGTGGATTCTCCATTGTTTTATTGCTTAGTAATAGAATATCAATGATAAGTTGGTTGGACCATTGAGGGGTTAGATGATGACGGCAATACTTCGATGGGCAAGGTTGTCAATCCATAACATATGACTTGACTTTTGTACAGACAAGATTGGGAAGTAGGAGTGGTGTGTTGATAATAGGTGACCCTGATCCTTCCTAGAACTTTAGTTTTAGTGTTTTGTTTGATCGTTGTATAGGTAGTAATATTGATGTTTAATTAAAGATGAATAAATTGTACAGGCAAGATTTGGGGAGTAGGAATGGTGTGTTAATAATAGGTGACCCCGACTCTTCCTAAAACTTTAGTTTTAATGTTTTGTTTGATCTTTGTATAGGTAGTAATATTGATATTTGTATAAAGATGAAGACATGTATATTATTAAACTCATATGATGTCTTGTATGGGATATTGTGAATGCTCTATTGTGCTTTGGCATATTCAAAATAATTATATGTAATAATTGTAAAAGACATATGTCATGCGTGATGTTTTGGGGCGTCACACATAAAATACTATCTAATGCTAGTATGGTTAAAAAAAAATTGGCAGATGTGCTTAGTATGATGAGTTGCCTAGTGAATAGATCTTCATCGATTGCGATTAGATGTTGGACTCTCAAAAAAGTGTGGTCGGCTAAAGCTGCTGATTATTCCTTTTTTTATAATACTTAGTTGCCCATATTATGTTCAAGTGAGTGATAGTAAGCTTGATGGGAGAGCAAGAAAGTGCATATTCCTATATTATGCACAAGACGATTGGGGCTATCGGTTTTGGTGCCCGAAATTAAATTTACTCATTATCAATGAAGTTAGGTTTGAAGAGTCTCTAGTAATACTAGCTAAGAGTTATCTAAATGGTGTCCAGCTCAAGGTGGAGTTGTAATAAAAGACTTTTGAGGCAGAGGATTTTAATAGAGTAATCGATACATATGGTGCTTATAGCGAGGTGGAACCCGTAGAGCTAACGATTGATATTATTGCTAAGTTAGACAAAGTGCATATTCAATCCTTCGACAAATAGGGATGCAATGATGGTTTTGCTTTGTCTGTAATTACAAAGATTGTGTTAGAAAATCTTTGTGGAGGAGTTAAAGGTGTAGGTCGAGTTAGTGTTTTGATGATATCTATGGTAATAACAAAATTCAAACGTGACTTGGACTTGGATGATATTTGTGACAGTTGAGCCAATAAAGGGCTATGGGAGATTAGGAGCAAAGCTCATTTTCCAGCTCAATGACTGTGCCTTGGCTTAAACATCAAGTTAAGGTGGAGATTATTGAAAATGTCTCAAGTTTGAGCTCAAAAGAAAAACTTTCCTGATTTGAATAAGTTTCCTAGTTGAAGGTTGTTTTCTATTTAAGTGGTTACCTAGTTGAATTGGTTTCCTATTTTGGATCCAAATCTCTTTTATATATAAGAAGTGTGATTTCTTGTGAAGAGTATCCAAGATGAGCTAGTACTTGTGAATGACATCTCGAGTTCTTATAGACATGAAAATCTTGTGTTAAGATATTTCATAAGTCCTTTGTAAGATTGAAAGATTATGTCGTGAGAAATTATTGGGCTAAACACTGTGTGAGTTATTAAATGTAACTTGGGCTGGAAAACACTGAAAGTATTTAAGTAACTTGAGTGTGATTGTAACATCTATTGTATTGCTTGATCTACAGTTGGAGTAGGTCACACTGATCAAACCATATAAGTCTAGTGTCCAATCTATTTTCTTACTCTATCTATTTTATTGTTTGATTCTTTATTTCCACAACGAAAAGGAATAAGTACCTAAGGTTGTGAGTTGATATAGTAGGAGGATGTTGTCAGTAGAGTAAAAGGGAAGAAAAGAAAAAAAGAAAGAAAAAATCTAGAAAGTTCAAAAAGTAAAAATGAATACGGTACAATTTTGCTAGAATTGTACACGTCAAATCTCGGTCGTTTCATGTAAGACAACAAGCGATAATTGACGTCACATTCATATTTTTAGGCTAAAATTGACTATAAGGACTTCATCAAATAATTATTAAAAAGTTTAGCATTACATTGGACAAACTAAGAAGTTGAAGACTGAGCCCAGTAGACGTACTATAGGTTCAAGATTGATTAATTCTCCCAAACTTATGAAGAGGATTCAAAATGAAATTGGACGAATAGTTAGGCTGATAATTGCCTAAAGTAATTCATCTCTCCAAAATAGGTTGTATAAAATGAAAGTTCTTACAAGCAAAGTCTGTATAGACGCATCATCATTAGAATTCCAGTGGCCACGTCACCTCAAAGACCGAGATGATTATATATAGAATCGCTGGTACAAGTATTGATTGCACCCATCTGTTTCAAGATTTTTGGGTAGGAACTTAGCTATCAATCGTTGTGAGGCAATAAGAAGGGCTAATTCTTGATGGAACGTGCACAACAAAAAGTTAAGATTCTGAGTCAAGACCTATGTGCGGGCATTTGCCATTCCCGTCTCGACACATAGGGGCCTAGGCTCTCGGGCATATTCATCTGTAGCAGAAAAGGAGCACAATTATCATCAATATGCGGTAGGACCAGTGACCTGTAAACTGTAAGGACGCCACGAACGATTCAAGTTCACGATAGATTCATCAGAATATGCGTAAGGAGAAGAGAAGACGGGTCAAGGAAATGATACGAGCAAGATATCCGACAATTATGACCAGAATACCTCCCCCTGATGAGAGAAATTTCAGGCATTCGATGCCCGGTCATATCTCAGAACTACTCGCACTAATAAGAGATGATTCTGCTGTCAACTTCACTATCCACACAGGCTGTACAACTCTAATTCCTAGGTGAAACCTTATCGCTCTTCTTTTCTTTAGCTGCTCCTCCATTATTGGTGATGGATGCTGCATCCCTTTTTAACACTCCCTTCATCACCTCCATTTCTGATGACGATCTCGATACAAAAGCACATCCAGAAAATGTAAACTATGCTAAGGGAAAACAAAACTATACTCTTCGGACCCAGAGAGTCCATATTCCCATTGTAAAACCCCTAAAATAATCTAATCTAAGCATTTTCGTCTTTCTGGGAATGCCATACCCCTTCAGAGAATATCCAACTTGTATAGCTATCATCACTTACCGCCATAAAAGCCATAGTGCAATCATCAATGTCATTTCAAATATTTTAAATCAAGTTCAAATCAAATTGATACGATAAAAACCCACCACACTTCGATTGTAGTGTTTTCCAATGCAAAATTTATCACATCATCGCATCGTTTACTTGCATTCGTAGCTATTTCTCTATCATAGCCCCAGATCTATGTGTTCAATGGCCTATTGATAACCGTCTCGTATCGTGCTTATTTCAACCATCATTTAAAGATCCTGTAATATCCTTCTCCTTTCCCTCCCTCTCTAGCCATCTATAATGAGGTAATCTTGGTTACAATATTGCATTAATTACTAGTTTATAAGATTAGATTATTCACTTTCTGCTATGAATATAAAAAAATATTATATAGTTAATTATTTATTGTCTTAATGGATTGTTTTGTCCTTTGGCACAAGCTGAGATCAGCGACTTCTCTAGGTGAATGAATTTACAGAGAAAGGGGGGGATGTAATTAGGAAAGTCACGAAAATGTGATGACTGCTCGGAGAATAATTAAGAAAACGATATGTTCGCACGGAGGAGTCACTTATTGAGGACCGTGAATTGCTAACCCTATTTGCTGTTTCCACGAGAGCAATAATGCGAGGTGAAGAGGCTCGTCTTGCCGACTGAAAAGAGATCATTAAGTCATGATGATAGCATACACGATCCGGATTCTAGAAAGTTGAACCCACGAGTGATATGCTGGTGTAATGAAGGGCAAAGATTTGACTTTTATGCCAGTTTGACTCCCGGACCCATTCCAGAGATTTGATGAAATCCGCTCGTGGAAAACTAGCAGGAAGAACGAGGTGAAAAAAGAAGGCAGAAGAAGCTAAAATCATTGTGGGAATCTGTCTATTTTCTACGAGTATGGGAAGGCTTACGTGTGTCGGTTAAAACGTATATTAGAAGCAAGAAAAGAAAAGGAAAAGGGTGCGAGTTGAAGGCAGCTCGTGCAGAAATGGGTTTGGATGTCATACATGGGGGCATGACTTTCTGCTCATGTCGGGGATGAAACGATCGTGGAATCAAGAAGATAACAGTGTTGTTGATACGCAGATAGTCAAATGTTGGTGTGTAATCTTGATGGATGTGATCCACCACCCACCCCACCATCCATCTCATCGGGTTGGTGGTGCAACTTGGCCATGTCTCAACGCTCTCCAGATGACCTCTATAGCAGCTTCTCATTATACACCCTAATACAATCACAACGCGTACAAACTATACGACACGGTGGTTGACTTTCCTTTTGTTTTCGTTGGATAAGCGATGCCGACAGGGGGAAAACCCCAGAAGGTCGAGGTCATATAGAGCCCAATACGACTTTTGACAAGAAGTATTGAGTGAGTCGAGAGGGATGGACAAGCATCTCGATTTAGAAGCTTCTTTTTGCAAGGTAATGTTCTGCCGGTTGAGTTCTGATGTTCTGAGTACCTTAGAGTATCGAATTCAGAATTTCGCTTCAATCCCCTCAATGTTTTACATGCCTTGTGTACCTAAAATCCATAAGGATCTTTCTTTGATTAGTTTCTAAATCCCAAGAACCACGTATAATGAAAAAGAAAATATTAGAAAGCAAACCATCCTCATAGACGAGAAGTATTATCATGGTTTGAACTTCTGCAGGGAGTTCAGGATATTGTAACAATAAGAATCGTGAGGACCACTCTATTGTTCTCTTAGAAAAATGGACATTTTTTCCGTACAGTTAGAGTTTTGGAAAAAAATTGGTAAGTATCGAAAGCTGTTGAAAGAAAAGTTACAGGTCACCAAATTTCCCTATAAACTAATAACATTTTTATGAAGTTACCAATTTGTTTTGACATTTTACAATTTATCGACTTTTCTTATATTTTTTTAACCAACACGTTAATGTAGAAACTCTTATGTGAGTCTATTGATATCTATTTGAGTGACTACTAACTTCGTTTCGATTATGAACCAACTAGTTTTTGATTACGTACTCTCATTCAATATTTTTAATTTATCAACTTTCATTATCATATACCAACATGCATTTGTCTCTCTTACGAACTCCTCAAATTTAGAAATTCTTATAATTTTAGTTGTGGGATTTACCGCTTTGTCTCTTATTCGGTTACAACCAATTTCAGTTTACCAAATATAATTTGAGGTACTTACCAATGGTTATTTGGATTTTTAAAATTTACCAAAATTTTTATTTACCAACCTTTGTTTTGTCTTGCTTACCAACCCAATTAATCTACCACCCTTTTATAAATTACCAACCTTAATTAGTGTGATCACCAAATTTAATGCTATTAAGTTACCAACAAATTTTGCATGACCAACTCTTAGTTGAGTTGATTATAGATATTTATCAATTTTCATACATAATTAGAAATAAACAAAATCACAATATATGGTAAAGAAGTAGGTAATCAATCAATGTCTCACCCTCTAATGCACGGGATGAATTTTCACATCTGTGAAAATGGAATATGTATTTCAGTTAAACTATTTGGTAGAATATAATCCTATTTTTCATATGAGTCTTCTTTTGTCAAACGAAATAAAGCGGAATTTTGAGTTCAAATTATATATCCGTGCAATATTTAGGGATTTGATAGACAATAGGTATAGAATTCCTAATTGTGTTGTTATATAGTGTATAAATACTTTATACGTAATTAACTATATTATTGTAATATTGAGAGAAGATATTTAACAATTTCCTTCAAGGAAATACTTAATGGAAAGAGTTAAAAAAAAATTGTTAGAATTTTTCATAATTATTGATTTGCAACAATAAAACTATTTTAATGAATTGTTTCTTTTGTTAGACAACATCCAAAGTATTGAATGATGTGAGTATAACTCACCAGTTTCGAAATAAAATTAGTCTAGAGTGCGAGAAAAGTACTCATTGTAAGGAGAATGATCAATCCCTTGCAATTTAGAAGCCTTTATATCGTTCTTAGAATCAATCGTTTAGGAAGAGACGGTGATTGTGTGCTTATACAAATGGCTGGACTTGTCATTTAGTTCCGCGAAATTCATACTATGCATCGCCGAAGGCTGATAAGGAAGCAGATCCCTCCAACTCATTCACTTAAATAAACGCGAACCAGAAGAAGCCAGCTAATCTGATGCTCGTATAAATCGACGTAATAAGCTGCTGAGCTGTAGGACATTGGAGTTCGACCAGTCTCCATTTGATTCCGTGCTTGCAAAACGAGGACTGCCGGATTAAAAAAGCCGTCAGACTCAACCAATCAACCAAGAGTTTCGCCTGAAATTGTCTTTTCTTTCTTGAGTACTCGATGCTACTTTCTCTAATTTCTTAGGCAGGCCGGTTGTTGTCAAATCAGGTTGATGTCTAACACCCATTTCGTGCATCCGTGAGTACATCCACAAGACAAAATGCCGTAGTACCTTTGGAGAAATGTTAGAAGACAAGATCTCCTAATTACCTAAAGGACACGGTTCTACTAAACTACTTAAATTCCCAGTTGATTAGCTCTTCTGCAAAATTTGATTGCTCGCGGGTGATGCATTTGTTACATAAAGATACTCCGTAGAGAAAATATCACAAACAAACTTCCAAATATATCATCAACCATCATGAGTCTTAGTATATCCGATAGAATCTATTGTCCTCACTTGAATAGCAGCAAATGTCAATCACCAATAGCAATGACACCAACTCTCAATAAGATTATCATTTCCATGATAATCTATAGGTTTTGATTCCACCGCCTAGCTTGGCTTGCCCATGCCCACACAACCGTCTCAATTCTAGCGTTAGCTATTTTGTGAACATTCAATTAAGTCAACTAACCAATAGTGCTAAGTAGAGTTGAAGTTCACATTAGTTATTCGCTATAAAATCAATAGTTATTTTAAATTTAGAATCAGTCAAAACCCCCATATGATGGAAATGCTTAAGCGATTAAATTTACTCTCGTAATAGAACTAATGTTTTGTTTGTTTCTTGGAAAATGAATGATTGAAGGTTTTAAAAAAAAAAAAAACGATTAGAACCGTTTACTCTTTGCAATGAGAACTAAGGCTTCATTTGTCTCCGATAAATAAATAATTTGAAAAATATTTTCCTAAAAATGATCATTTACAAAAATGAGTGAACAAAAAAAAAAAAAAATTTCATTGTCCGCAGAGATATATAGACATAAATTATCAATAATGAAAACGTTTTTTATTGACTAAATATTTTAAGAGATACAAGTGATCATTTTTAAGAAAATATTTTCCCAATCATTAATTTTTCGCGAAACAAACAAAACCAAAGACTAATGTCCAAATATTTGATCCTTTATAATTTGCCATTATTTTTTGGATTCATTTTTCCAACTAAATTACAATTATAGTGAAAGCCGTAAGTAACATTTCACATACAAATCTAATAGGAATGATCGATGGGTGGGCATGAGCTATGTGCCCATATTGAAAATCCTTGCATAGGCACGCCAATGATTTTAGAAAATAGCACTTTATTAAAAAGTGATCTTGGGGTACTCGTTACACAACCAAATGAGGGAGTATTGCAATTTTCAATGTGATTATGTCCATGAAATATATAATAAATGCTCATTTAAGCAAATATCTGGGAAATACTTGTTAACAAGACCCTATAAAAGAAAATATCTAATGCATTTATTAGGCAAACAACTAAACGGTGGTGGAGTTCTTAATGTATGGACTAATTTTAGCTAGTTATTAGTTTATGTCTTGGAAGGTGAATGATATGCTTAACAAGGTTCATGAAGAAATTTCCAACATAATAAAAATGGATAAGTGTATTGAAAGTCTTAACACTTGTCGCAAAAATGCAATTGAATCCTAAAACTTTCAAAAAGTACAATTAAGTCATAAATTTTTCAAAAGTACAATCTAGCTTCAAAACTAATCAAATTGGCCAAATTTGTTCTTCTTTTGATCGTACTTTGAGGATAGAACTTCATTGCACTTTCGATTGCACTCATGATAAGTTTTAGAACTTCATTACAGTTTTTGAAAGGTTTAGGACTTAATTGCATTTTCATGACAAGTTTTATGATTTTCAGTGTACTAATCTCTGATAAGAAAAAGGCCTAATACCCTAAATTACCTCCAACTTTAGGTCTTATCCTGATTCTACCACAAACTTTTTTTTGTCCTATTAAAAACTCTTAACTTTAGGTCTAGTACCAATTCTATTCTAAACTTTTTTTTTTGTCTCATAAAACAATCTCAATTTTAGATCCAGTTTCAGTTTCACTCTAATTTTTTTTCTTATAAAAGATCACCAACTTCTACTTGAGTCCTAAATCTGCTTTCCATTAACCCTCCCTCAAAATCATCCTTAGTGATTTTGCACTCGTTGATCTTGTCTTTGGAGAATGTTTCGTCTCTCATTTTGTTGGAGAGCTTGCGCTTGGGACACTCAAATAGCTTGTGCTTGGGAGTTTTCCATGTCTCATTGTCAATGAGAAATTTTGGACGAAGGGTTAGTGGGGGCAGATTTGTGACTCAAGTAAAATTTTGTAATTTCTTATGAGACTAAAAAAAATTTAGAGTGAAATTGAGATAAGACCTAAAGTTGAGGGTTTTTCATAGGACAAAAAAATATTTAGGGTAGAATTGGGAAATATGACCTAAAGTTGATGTTTTTTCATGAGGAAAAAAATGTTTATGATAAAATTAGAACTTCACCAAAAGTTCGAGAGTTTTTATGAGATAAAAAGTAAAATTAAGACAAATGTTAAAATTAGAGGTTTTCTAGGTATTAGGCCATAAGAAAATGGGAGAAACTTCAGGAAGGGCCATGTGATCTTCGACCATCTCTTAAATTTGAGTATCTGGTTTCTATTTTTACTTGTAAAGGCAATGTTAGGAATACAAAAACTGACTTGACATGAATAAGATGGGAATTTATTGTGCCATTGTGTAAATCAAGCATCGTTGAAAGAGAAGAACTATGTCAACTATTGTGATCATGTAAGTCCATATGGCCATTACTAATACTAGATGCGCCTAGAAATTTAGTATCCACTCAAAAAAAGTGTTTGTTAGTAAGGGCTCACTCAAATTAAGGAAGAATGATATTAGAAGTGTTAAAAGTTATGTACGACGCTTATTTTAGTATCAAAAGTTTTCATCAGGGGTCAGGATGGAGCTTGGGGCGATATCACCGGGCCTCGTCTAGCTGATCATCGGCCATTGTTGAGACCAACGATTGGCTAGGGGAAGAAGAGGAGGAAGAGAAAAAAAGAAAAAAAAAAAAAGAAAAAGAAGAAAAGAAAAGAGAAGAGACTTGTTTCTTGAAAACTTCCCTAGTATTTTTTTTTTCTCATTTTTGTTCTAAATCTATTTCATGTTACCAAATGCATTGTACATAAGAGTGAGTGTTATACATAATTTTTGACATTTTTAATATCCTTCTGGATTAATAAAGCTTGTTATTCCCGATGCATTCATTCGCCTCGTGTTACGTGCAATTTTATGCATTGCAAATCAAAACCTCTCTATATATAATATAGAATACTCAAAAATAGAAAATAAAAAACCCTTGAAAGAAACAATGGTGACAGAATTTAAGAGTTTATGTCGCGGAAGACTATAAGGGAGCATGTGATGCGAGACTAAAGTTCGTGAATCAGATACATAACAATTCCTGTAAAAATATATATCGTAGTTTGAATCAGATTTGTAGAGTCCATCCTCAAATTCCATCCATGGCGTTAAGAAGGAGAGAGAGAAGAGGGCGGGGGGGAATACCGGAGAAGTATCTGGAAAGGGGAGGGGAGGAGCGTAGTCGTAGTCGGCAGCGTGCAGCGTAATCCAGGGAAGAAATAATAAATAAAAGAGAGTGAAAACCGTCCGTCCACTAAAACTCTCAAATTTTGTTTTTTAAAATTGTATTACAAGTTTCAAAATAATTATGTCCCTTCCCCTCCCACTATAAATTCACTCGTACCCTCCTCCTTCCTTCTTCACCCACCCACTAGCACGCCTGTACAGTCGCTTTCTCTTCCTCTTCCGTGTTGTGGCAGTGCCGGAGAATCGGTGAAGCTCAGGAGGGATAGCGCCGTTTCAAACCTTTTTTTTTTTGGAGGTGGCGCTATCCATCCTGAGTTTCATGGCTTCTTCGTACTTTATGATATGTATGTCCTCTCGATTTGCCCCCTTGTCGTCGGTCGGCATCGCTCAACAAGCCGCATCTTCTGTGTAAGGATGTTAGGTATTTTGACTGTGCGGCTTCCCCTTTTTCTCTCGTGATTTTATGATCCCAGCAGTTGATGTATAGATATATCTCATGTTGTGCTCTTCCTCTCTAATCAGGGGTTAGGGTTCAGGGCAACTGATTTGCTTCTTCGTTTCTATTTTTCCATCTTTTTGGTACTGAGTCTTCAGTCTTCTCGGAGGCTGCGAAGCGATCGGCTTCACTTGAGAGACGATCGAGAGGCCAGGTTGACTTGGGAGTACAGGAAGTTGCCATCATGCTAATCATTTCGTAAATGGTGAATTTGCGTTCCTTTGTGTTCTTAACTCTCTCTCTCTCCCCCTCTCGTATATATGACTCTTGCCAGCTCCATGTCTTAGCTTGTTTTACATGCATCTTCTCTAGTCATACGGATGGCGTTAATCAATTTGGACCCATTTCAAGGGCTTAGGGATATGCCCTCCCAGATGGATGAGTAAGTTTTACTCCTTCCTTCGTACCCAGGGATCTCTCTCGAGAAAAAGAAATCTTCACGGTGCTAGTGCTTTACTTTTCTGTGGGTGTATCTTATCCCAATAACCTCCTCGCTATTTTGTTTTTAGTTACTGCTCAAAGAACGTCTGAATTGGTTCCGAAACTATGGATTACTACTCCATCTCAAGCTAAATCTTTACTTCATAATCTATGCATGTTCCATATCTATTGTTTTCGAGCCAGATGCACCTACTATTCTTTTTGTTCTCTAACAAGGTTGGCTTCTGAGATGATCGGCCTCTTTCTGTTCCCCCAGCTTTTTTTCAAGCGAGGATATTATATGTCGACATAAGATCCTTTGCAATCAGTGAGTTCAGTTTGGGCAAGTGTTTGGATCTCTTCTCAGGTTATTTCCTTTCTATGATCGAGTGTCTTGCTCTTCTATATATCCGTAAATCGAAGGTCCTATATAACTTTATTTAATCCTTCTTGTCACAGCATATGCATGCTCGCAAATCTGATTTTAAAGTTTGTCATCTGGTTTTGACACATAAGTATTGGGCTGGAAGCATAGCAATTGCCGCAGAAAAAAGAAAACAGAATCGCTTTGTTTCTCAACTAGGTCTTCATTGTTCAGAGTTCCCAATCTAATTGTTGGAGTTATAATGAGTCCGTCGTATTTCTATTTCTAGGGTTTTGTTCAGCTTTCCGACTCATATGTCTTTATCTTAGGAAGAGCATGTTTGGCTGTTAGATTTTGTCTGCATGGATTTACCATCTTATTAAATTCTCTTCAGGCTTAGCCGGTTGGACTGCTGCTATGACTAGACCTCGAAACCCTAGCCTTCAGCGGAAGAAGCTGAAATTGGAAGTTGCAGGGTTAGGGTTTCAACTGTGCTTGAGTTAAAACTGTTGCAGGCGTTTTCAATGAAAGATAGTAATTGCGGATGTTGACTCATTCCGACTACGTTCAAGTCATCCACTGTAAAAGCTATTTTTTTTATTTAAATGTGTTGATCCGTGTACACACCCATCATGATGACGACCATCATGGCCCCCATTGAAAGCCAAATCTTTATAAATTCATACCGTTCCATCACGTATATATAGAGACTGTAAGACTAAAGTAGATGAAGAGCTCCTTGATTTGTTTATACCGGGTCCTTCATGCAGCGGATTAAAAATGGCAAGGAACCTCCTTTGGACAAACTGATAATGATGTTGAGGTTGACCCCCTTAACTGGAAGATAACTTCTGGGTGTCGAAGCTAATTATTGACCACTCCTCCATGATTTTTAAGTGCAATAGGAATTATCCGGTTGGCCATTAAGCCAAGTGTATGGTTGGGTTCTGGGGTAATAACTTTAGGGTGCAAGTCGTGTCCTAAATTTTGGAGACAAAGGAACACATTAATCTGTAGCGCACATCCCCATTACAGGCAAATAGTCTATCCCATCACCTCTCTTCATCTCTCTCTCTCTCTCTCTCTCTCTCTCTCTCTCACTGTCACACGCACAACAGCGTTTCACATTTTAAGAATTCCATCTTCACAAGATAGTGGTAGCTTTTATGTGCTCCAACAGAAACCACCACCACCATCAACGCCTCCACCTCCTCTTCCTCTTTCGGTAATTCAGTTCGCTTCGTCGACACAATAACGCTTCCTGCCCTTCTTTACCTCATCAATCCATCTCCTGCTTCTGTCAGTAAATGCATCGAATCGTATTTGTCATTGCACCGACGCCAATGCATCTCCCCCTCCCTTTCTCTCTCCTCTTTTATTGTACATATATGAATGTTTTTATGTGGATTGCCTTGCTATAAACAGAATCCAACAGCAATTATCTGTTTCCTTGATGCGTTTGACGAGGACAATACTAGGAATCACGTACTTCAAATAACAATTTCTTTTTGCGTTACGTACTCAAGTTGCCAACTCTGAATAGTAAGGGGTGGGATTTATGAGTTGTATTTGGCGTTCTCCTGTCATAAACCGAATCTGCCTGAATAATTGTAGCTTCATTCGCGCGTTTGACCGACTGATATTTACAATCATGTTTTCCAAATGAATAAAAGTTAAAAGAGTTACCGCTCAACCAAAGTATACAATAACTAAGTTTATTTTGGTTCGAACAGAGTCTTATCAAAACCCGACTGTAAGCATGCTTGTCTCGGGACGGTTTCAGTGATATAATAAGAGAAGCATTCTATACTTTGAATGAGCTCACGATGACAACCAGCCTCTTGGCCAGCGAATTCAAGCATATTGCCAATTGAAAACACGCGACAAATAGCAATAGCAATACAAGAAGCTACCAATAAAAGGAATTGGATTGACAACCTAGTGAATTAGGTTCGTAAAATTGCTACTGAAAGTACCTTTTTGATTATCCAGTTGGGACACTTTTCAGATATTTTTTTCTTTTTTTTCTTAGGATAGAACAGCTGGTGGAGCCCCTTTTGGGAGTGTAAGCCTCAGGTATGTGAAGAAGAGGATTGAAGGAATGAGGATGTCGTGCTTGAATCTCCACCTCCACCTCCACCTCCACCTCCATTAGGGTGGTCCAATTCCATAGCTTTTGCGGACTGAGAAGCAACATAAAACCGTGGGCCCATTGGGCCCTTGACTCCATAATGACCACCTTGGTTTATGCCTTCAATTCCCAAAATTCATTTCATACCCTGCCAATGTGGCGGCGCTTTTGTAGCTGCGCCCTTCTTCAATGGCCTTCCCCACCCCCATTTTAATTTTGGTCTCCATACTACTTTTTAATCAGTCCTTCGACTTCTACATAATTTCTAATTAAGTCTCTTCGACACCAAATTCGACCATACCCCTCAACTAACGTGATTGTCAGACGACACCGATGTATGATGTGAACGTCCATGTGGACCATTGTGATAAAATTCGGGAAGTTACGCCATCTCCACCCCCCACTAACTTTTTTACTCAATTCCTTTGGAAAATCAGGAACAGAAAATCTCAGTTGGGAATTGCATGGGTGCAGTTACTTACATATGAAAAGCAAGAAAGCATGACAAAACTAATGTGACAAAAATAACTACTAAAATAAATTAACAAACAACCATGAGAATAGAATCGCCAAAAAGAGATTATTAATGTTATTAGAAATATCCATTATTCTTATAAAAATACGAAAAAAAATAATAATTAGAAATGTTGTTTTCGAGACTAATGAAAATATTATTGTACTTTTACATGGCACCTCATTCTTCGTGCTCAACTTAAATTGTATTGGAATGGGCTCTTGATTTTGGATTACTGGGAATCGGGTAAAGGAATACTGGCCGTTGTTTTAAATTAACAACCAGCTTTTCACCATTTCTTTTGGTGTCATGATTCCTTCTTCACTAAAATATTTTTGGTCTCATTGGCATTATCTATTTGTCTTCATCAGTCACCATACCCATAATACGAACTGCATCTATCTAGAAAGGAATTGGAAAAAAAAAAGAGAAAGATTGAGTACTATTTCTAAAGATAATATTTCCACGGTGAACGATTAAGGTGCGTTTGGCTGCACCCTGTTTCTGTTCCCAGGAACAGAAATTTCTGTTTTTGTTCCTGGGAACAAAAAAAGGAACAGAAACGCGTTTGGGTGCGTTTACATTTTTTTTGTTCTTTTGTTTGAACAAAAGAAACAGAAACAAGAAACACAAATTTTGTGTTTCTTGTTTTAAACACTTTGAAAGAAACACTTCTTATTGTTTTTTTTTTTCTTTTTGGCGGTCGCCGGCCTCGGCCATGGCCGGCGGCCGGCCGGCGAGGGCGGGGCGGCCTCGCCCGGCCACGCCCGAGCCTCGCCGGCCGGTGGCGAGCTCGGCCTCGCCGGATCTGGGCGAGCACGCCGACTGGAGGTGGCTCGGCGAGGCCGAGCCTCGCGCCGCCTGGGAGCTCGTCCTCGCCGGATCGGGCGAGATCGAGCTCGCCGCCCCCGCGAGCTCGAGCTCGCCCAGATCCGGCGAGGCCGAGCCACCTCAGGTCGGCGTCGCTGGCGGTGGCCCGGCGAGGCTCGGCCTCGCCGGATCTGGGCAAGCTCGCCCGACCAAGGCGAGGCCGAGCCTCGCCGGGCGGCGAGCCTCGCCGTGGCCGGGCGAGGCCGCCCGGCCGTCGCCGACCATGGCCGAGGGCGACGACCGGCCAAAAGAAGAAAAAAAAAAAAGAAAAAAAGGAAAAATAAGAAAAAAATAGAAAAAATAAAAGAAATACAAAAATTATACAAATTTTACTAAACGTGTTTTGTTAAAAAATTGTTCCTCGAATGCGAAACACTTTTTTCTATTTACGTTCCCTGGAACAATTTTTAAACGTAAACGCAAACAAACGCACCCTAAAATTGATTTGAAAACATCGCTTTCTAGCAATCAAAATCAAGAGATTGACCGATGAATCTGTCTTGCTTCAACATAGGGCTCACTTGTATGTTCATTTGTAAACCGAAAACTTTTAATACATTTGTATAATTAACGGAGTTCAAAATCTTAAATTACTCAAATTTTTTCGTATACTAGCTATTATTATTTGATTGAGCAACATCCATCGTGCAATTAAAAGTTGCACTCAAATTACTTTTAAATTATTTTATCGCTCAATTTTTTCATAATTTATTTGTTTTTTTTTTTTTTATAAATAAACTAGAAAGACACTATTTTCAAATGCTCATCACTTTCCATTGTAAAAAATTCTAGATAAAGGCGACCATTATGCGAGCACCATCAATAAAATTTAGCTATTGCAAACCATATACAAGTATGATGTAGATAAAATTTAGTTGATATGGATGCTCATGGAGCATTCAGGATTGGAAAAATATCATTACCCCTCACACTAGAATGTCGTCCAACGACAGCTTCAATTAGATTTAGCTAGACTTGATTAAAAAATTTGTGAAAGTTCAAGGACTTAATTGGATAAATTGATGATTGAGAGACTTCATTAGAAAAAGGCAATAAAGTACATGAATGAAAAATAGAAAATCTAGTTTTTTTTATATTTGATTTGGGTTAGGATAGGCATCCAGCCTTGAGTGCATAATTATCATCCACGACATGTAAGGGTTTGTTTGGTAACCAGCTAAATAGTGTTTATTTCTATTATTTTGTTTTAGGAGTAGTTTTGGAACGTAATCCCGTTTGATAACAATTATAGAATCAAGTCTACCTATTTTTTTTCTTTTTCTTCCTCTTTCTTCTTGTTCTTCTTCCCTCTCTCTTGTTCTTCAAGTGCCGTTGCCACCGCCATTGCCATCAACCACTACCATTGCCCCTCGCTAAATGCCGCCATTCGTGGCCCATCGCCACCGGTCGCCAGAGGCTCGCCCAGCCGCTAGCGAGACTTGGCCTCGCTAGATCTGGGTGAGCTCGGCCTCGCCTGATCTAGGAGAAGTCGAGCCTCGCCTAGCCATGGCTAGCTCGAGCCTCGCCCAGCTGCCGGTGAGGCTCAGCCGACGACGCACAGCCTCGCCGAGGGCGACGACACTCTAGTGAGGTCGCCGGCCCTTGTTTAGCCGGTCACCAGTCATCCCAAGGCCGGCGATTGGCCACCTTGAAGAAGAAGAAGGGGGGAGAAAGAAAGGAAAAAAATAAAAAAGATTATTTAAAAAATAAAAAAAATGATTTGAAGTAGGAATTGAAATTTTGCTAAATATAGAATACATATTTAATTTTGTATTTTAATTTATTATTTAGTATATATATTTATAGTTTATACTATAGTTTATTATTTACTATTTAATAAAATTTTGATTAGTTAATATTTTTTTTACTTAGTATAGATATAATTAATCAATAGAATTTCTACGATTTGATAAAATTTTAGAATGGAATAGAATTCTAAATTCGAATTCTTTTGAAATTAAAAATATAATAAAATATAATATGATTTTTTCACTCATAAGAAGATAATTATATTGGTGAGTGGTCCATGAGAATTCATTATCAATTTTACACTCATCTAAGAAGGTGATTGAAAAGAATTAGAATATAAATTTTATGTAATTACCAAATGCATTTCTGTTTTTATTTATTTATTACAGAATCAAAATTTTATACAATTACCAAACGCTTTTTTTTGCTCGAAATTGTTGTCGAGAATAAAATAAAATAAAAATCATTTCTAATTAAAAATTGTTCTCAAGAACGGAGAATAGTTCTACAAACGCACTGACAAATTGTAACATTGAAAGAATCTAAATAATAACGAAACAGTTTAGTGCCCAGATGCGTGGTCCATTTCTTGATTAGCTAACTAAGGAGATGAGAAAATAAAATTGGGAAATGTGAGTTGCCGCTGTCTGGTCATATCGACAAACGACAGATATGATCATCAAACTTCCGTACTCCAAGCAAAAACTCCATGAGTGAATATGACAATTTGATAAGCTACACTACGACCTTATTGTTGTTGTTTTTTTTTTTTTTTTTTTTTTTCGGTTTTCACGCGATAAAACAGCACCACACGTGACGATGAACACGTGCCAAGTAGTCAACAGCGAAATAGTAGTGAAGGCATTCTCTCTTTCTTCTTCTTTTTATAGCAAAAGGTCTCGACACGAGGCTTCCCGGGCTTAACCGTAGCTCAATCTGAGTTGCCACTTGGCCACTTCCACAAGTTAGTTGAGACGGTTATACTGAGGGAATTTTGGTTCTGTGCTTTTGACCAGTAGCTCCCCGTCTCGCTTGGCATCGTCTTGATTGAAGCGAAATTCAAAACTTGATGTAACCAAAAAGGGAAAGGATCGAAACTTGCAAGTAACATTGTCCTCCAATTTGGAGCACCGGTGGAACAGAGTGACGACTCCTATGGCATGGATCTGCAACCCTTGAACAAATTTTGGGCCACGATGACTCTCGGGGTCTCGGATGTTGGGTGCTGGCTCCTCGGCTGATCATCGTCTTTATCATGGTCTCAGGCCAGATAATTAGGCCGCATGCCGATTCTGAAGGTACTCATGCCTCCCCCTGCCATGAACATCGCCCATGTAAGCCGTGATGTCCAGGTCCCGCCCAGCCCTGCCAACTCGGGCTTCGGGGCCAAGTGCATCAAGCCTTCCAGCGATGATTTCTTCGGCGTCGCCTTTGACGACACCGCCGAGAGTAACTTACTCTCGCATGTGCTGTTGGAAGTCTCGTTCGTCATCGTGGTCACTCGGGTTATCCGATTTCTCCTCAAGCCTCTTCGTCAGCCTAGAATTGTCTCGAGATCCTCGTGAGTATTTCATTCACCCTCCAGTTTCTTCCAACTTATTCTATGTTTCTGCGATTTGAGGCCTTGCGGTGACATTGGCAATTCAAGGAAAAGAAACAACGATTAAATGAACCCAAAGCAACGCTCACTTTGATTTTCCTCTTCCTTTTTATTTTTTTTGTCTCCTCCTTATTCTGAAGGGTGGAGTGCTCGTTGGACCCTCCGTTCTGGGCCACAATCGCAAGTTCGCAAAATATGCGTTTCCAGATAGTGCCAATTTCGTGGTACGAAACGTTGGTGCGATGGGTTTCATGTATTTCCTCTTCATGGCGGGCGTGAGAACGGACATGGCAATGGTGTGGAGGTCGGCGAAGAAACACGTGTACATAGCATTGACAGGCTTTTTCGTCCCCTCGTTCGTAGTGATAGGAATTGGTCTGCTCATGCGACGGTCCATGAGCGATGCTTATGGAGATTGGTTATCCATCGGAGTACTTGGTTCGTCCACGGCTATAACGGCATTCCCTGTTCTGTATCCCATCCTCAAGGAGCTGAATATTCTGAATTCTGAGGTAGGACGCTTGGCCTTATCGTCCGCAATAGTCCTCGATATGATGGGAATCGTCGCCATCGTTATATTGGAAGCAACGGTCCAGGTAAAAAGCGGTTCCAACGATGGCCTGTGGTGCTTGGCTGCGGTGCTCGTAACGGTGGCCATCATGTACGTTGGCACTCGGGCTGCGGTTTCCCGGATCATTCGAAATACCCCAGAAGGCAAGCCCGTTGACCAAACTTACATCGTAGCGATCCTCGTGGGGGTGTTGGTCGCGGGGTTCGTGACCGACTTCTTAGGCGTGGCCATCGCTAACGGGCCTTTGTGGCTGGGGTTGATGATTCCCGAAGGCCCCCCGCTCGGGACAACTTTGGTGGAGCGGAGTGACACTATAATCATGGAGCTTCTCATGCCATTTTCCTTCATGTTCATCGGCCAGTTCACAGATTTGGCCGCGATGGGGAAGGCGTGGTCGGACCTGAAACCAATCTGTGCCATCGTTGCAATTGGGCACTTCACCAAAGTGGTGACGAGTCTTTTGTCCGGCCTCTTCATCGACATGCCCGTCGCGGATGGTCTTGCCCTCGGCCTCATCTTGACCCTCAGGGGTCAGGTTGATCTCTTGTTGTTCGTTCATTGGTTGGAAAAAAAGGTACACATCGCGCACCGACGAACCTAATCTAAATTTATTTGCGAGTATACCCACATTTCATTCTTAACTTTTGCTCGTCGTCGGATTCCCGAATGAAATGCAGGTCATACAACCGCAGGTGTACACGATGATGGTCATGCTTTCAGTGTTGGTCACCGCAGTATCGACGCCATTGATCGGCCTCTTGTACGATCCCACAAAGCCTTACATGGTGAACCGCAGGCGAACCATCCAACACACTCCTCCGTCCACAGAACTCGGTGTGGTGCTTAAAATCCACGACGAAGAAGATACAGCCAAGTTCATCAACTTCATAGAAGCCTCCAATCCCACTTTGAGCTCTCCGATCTCAATCTATGGTCTGCACCTTGTGGAGATAGTTGGTCGTGGGTACCCTAGGCTCCTCGACCACGAAAAGCTGGCGCGGTATTCTACGTACGCCATCTACGAGACCATCCACCAAGCCATGAAAGTGTACCAGGAAAGCAAGAGCGAGTGCATCAGCTACAAAGCCTACACGGCCATGTCCCCGAAGCGAACCATGTTTCGAGATATATGCGAGCTCGCCCTCATCAACAAGGCTACGTTGATCCTCCTCCCATACCACAAAAATCTCCCACGGAACCATCAAAGAATTGTGCTCGTGAGTGCCGTGTTGGCCAACGCGCCGTGCTCCGTGGGCATACTCTTGGACAAGGGCCATTTTAGGAGCAACTCGATGCTCGCGGTCAACCCTACCGACTTCCAAGCACAGTTCCACCAATTAGTCCTCCTATTTTTAGGAGGCGCGGATGGTCGAGAAGCGCTTTATTACGCAGATCGGATGGTGGGGAACCAGAACGTGCATCTCACCGTCGTCCGATTCCTTGCCTACGACGGGGAAGGGGACGATGAGATGGAGAAGAAACTGGACGACGGGGCGGTGACCTGGTTTTGGATGAAGAATGAGATGAACAGGAGGGTAAACTACAGGGAGGTGGAGGTGAGGAACGGCGAAGAGACGGTGGCCACGGTGCACGCGATGAACGACAACACGTTCGATCTCTGGATCGTGGGGAGGAAGCATGGCATAAACCCGGTGCTGCTGCGAGGGCTGGAGGATTGGAGCGAGAACAGTGAGCTGGGAGTGATGGGAGACTACGTGTCGTCCCTGTACTGCGATGCCGCGGCTTCGGTGCTGGTGGTCCAACAGCAAGTTCTGAGGGAGCAAAAGCATTGGCTTCGGCGTTTGGGGTTGGTGTGATGTAAGCACAGAACCTTAGGAGGAGCAACAGATTCGTCAGTAGAGTCTTAGTTCTTTTTTCTTCTTTTTTCTTTTTCTTTTTTGGTTTAGGATAGTTATTTTTGGAGGAAAAGGAACATATCCAAAGCGGAAGAAGCATGGATTGCCTTCTTCTGCGGAAGAGACGTTGCTCGATCGATACATGCATGGTGGATGGTCTTTTTAAGTGCTGAAACTACAGTTCCACGTTCGATGTTTCCTTACATTTTGCTTTTCTTATAGAAGAGAGATATATAATGTCTGGAAGAGCACCATGGCATAGCCTATTAATGAATTGTAATCGATTGTATCCATGCGAGTGCATCGATGAGAAGTAAGGGTGAATATAGTTCAGGTAGATAGTTCACCTGGCCCAGGTTACTCAAATGGATTCATGTAACTTGTTTTATCAAGCTTCACGCACTCAATACAACATTTTCCGACAAGCTAAAGTAAAGCGAAAATTAAAAAATTTCCATATTCTTAATTGCAAAATTAATCAAAAAAATTGAACTCATATTAAAGTCGAGAGCTGAGGGCCGGAGTCGATGGGCGTTGAACTTGAAAGTATGAGGTGAGAATGAGACAAAACGAACACTTATAGTTAATGGTAGGACTACGGTAGCATTGGCCGACCCCGCTGGGCCACGATTGGGTTTTCGTTCTTGTTTGGGCTTTGGGATGGGGACAAATTTGCGTTTTCAAATGGCCTTTTCTCCTGCATTTTGGGCTCAGATGGTTCATCAACTTTAAGGCCCTCTCCCTTTCCCTCTGTCTCTCCTCCTCTGTTTTGCATCGCAGAGAAGGGAAGGCGAAATTGAATCGGGAAGGAGAGGCGAAGGAGAGAATTAGGCAACCGTCGCCGTCGATCAGTCGCTGTGCCGTCGACCATGGAAGACGAGTCCTCGAACCCACTCCGTCGCATGTCCAGCCGGACTCGCAAGGTCGCTCCTAAGATGGTAGCTGCCCTCGCCAGCAGCGACAATCGAACTCAGGTCTCTCTCTCTCTCTCTCCCTCTCTCCATGTCATACCTTTGATTTTGAGCTCACGAACCCAGAACCAATTCGTTAATTTGTTGGAATCCCTTTTCGCTTCAGGCCATGCTTGCTCGGCTTGAAGCTTTGGAGAATGACAATGCCGGGACCGAAGTGGCGGATCTTAATGACGACGACGAAGCTTCCCTGGACGACGACGACGACGACGGTACTTTTTCGTTCCTGGACTGTACAGCATAGCCACCTTTCTGTCGGCCAATTCTCTTTCCTGGGTTCTCTCTGCTCTGTTTATTCTTGTCTCGTTCCGAATTACTCTTCCGCTCGCTCATGAAATTTCTTTAGCATCATCCCATCATCCATCCGGCAGTAGAGTTCCTTACCCTTAGTGAAACCTCTTATTAGCCAAGCGTTGCCGGCGAAAGTAACATGGCTATCTCTTCTGGATGCTGGGCTGCGGGCCATCTAACTCGCAGCACTCTAGCTTACAAGTATTTCTCTCGAATCTGATACCATAGTTTAAGTCCATGATGACTTAGGGTACCTAGTGACCGGATATCTCTCTCTTCGATAAAGTTGCTTCCGAGTAGTTCGGCTAAAATTTTTGATGTTTTGATGTTTTGATGTTTGTGTGAGCGTTCCACTTCATATATTTATTACCAGCCATTTGGACTGATTCTTCCCTCCTTCATTCTTTTAACGTCCTCGCCCCAAATCAAACCAATCCAATGATGAGTACCGCCTGCATCGTCAAGATTACTCTACTCCTACTCATCAATTATCACCAGACTTTGGGTGGCTTGCATTATTTAGCTCCTTTCCTTGTGTGTGTTCCTTTCAGTGATCATGAGTTGTGCGATGTACATGTGTGCTTGGCTGGGCTAGGGAGAATTAATCTTCAAAAATGGGAGAAATTGTGTAGAACTTCCATATTTTCATCCAAAACCAACTGCCTCCACTCCATGAGAAGCCGCCTGAATAATGATATTCAGACATCAATCCGTTTCTTTCAACTTGACCGCTGTCAATGTTCTTGCCGTATCCACCCTGTGAGTGGAGAAATGATTCTGCTCTTGTTTACTTTACTGATAACAAGGATCAATGCCTTTTCTTTCCTTCTTTACTGGTAGATGGAATTGTCACTCTGATATACATAGTTTCACCGGGAAGCATTAAGGAGATATATCAAACACCCTTTTCTTCATCAGGTCTTTAAGCTAGACCGTGTGAGGAAAGCAATCTTTTGGAATTGATCGTGCATGGTGGTTTTATGTGCATTAATACATGCAGGTGCATGTTAGAAACTATTTGCCTTTTTGGACCTTGGGCCTCAGGTTATATGCACAAAAAGCAATCGAAGAGCACAAGACGCAAAACACGTCAAGCGAAAGCTCTTGAAAATGCCAGGAAAGCTCCTAGAACATTCCTCGAGCTACTGCATGAGGTATAAGATTGAGGCAATTGCTTTTCCTTTTGTCTATTATCTTTATTAGTTTGAGTGTTTTTTTTTTCCTTCCTCATGACGACATCCTTCTGAAAACAGGCAAACCTCGAGGCCTTGCCTCCTCATATTCCCTCATACTTAAGGGCAGCAGTTGGGCCTCCAAGTTCTACCTCTCGTCGCCATTTTTGCACCGTTTGTGGGTTCACTGCCACTTATACATGTGTGAGGTGTGGGATGCGTTTCTGTTCTCGCCGATGCCAGAACATACATAACGATACCCGTTGTCTAAAATTTGTGGCCTGATTAGCTGGGAAACTTTCAGCACAAGTTTTGGCACTGAGCAGAGGACCTCTCTTATTTCAAATAGTTGCTCGGCAGGTTCAAATGCAGATTTGTCTCCTTTGTAGGCGTTTTTGTAACCAATGTATATTTTTAAGTTGGATCTGATTGGCGTGAGCGTTGGGTTGTCTGGTGCGACAAGGACTGTGAATGTTGAGGATGATTTTTGTTATGTAGATTTCCAGGGGGGTAAATTGTCCCTGGACAACATCAGTTGCTTCATATAGCCGGCGGTGAAAGCTTGCTACCGGTAGTACTAGCCACTCGACAGGTGGCACAGGCCAAATGTTTTCAGTGCTTTGTCTACCAGTGCATGTATCCCGATGCCTACCAGTAAGTCAGCACTCAATCGTATACTGTAGGAAAATGATAATCTTGGAATATAATTTCCAAATGGAGTCCGCTACAATTGGGAACTATGCCAAAGTGGTTGCTGGATGCAACCTCACAAGTTTCTAACTTATCCAATTAACATCGAATCACGGGAAAAACAATGACGACAAATCTGGGAGAACAATCAATCATAGAACATAATGACTGGTATTCGGGACATCCACAAATCCTGCAACTTTCCAAGTGTGACCGGCAATTGGTTTAACAGCGAGGCAGGTCTGGCGGGGGTGGTATCACGGATTGCAACTCCCCAACACCGTTCTCCACCAGGAAAGACATGGCCAGACCTGTGACCAGATGAGAGTCAAGGTGACAATGCATCAGCCACACTCCTGTAATGAACGACACAGGAAAGAGAAATGGTCAAATATGAGGTTGGATTGTCTTTTTTGCACTTGCTTCTTCTATATATATATACTGGTTGCTTCATTCATTTTACCTGGATTGTCGGCCACGAATCTGATCGCTGACCAACCACCTGGTGTGCTTCCAATCGTATTCCTCAATGGGGGATCGATGAGATTGAACTTGGGCGGATCATTTATTGGATCGAAGTTCCCAAATCCCGTCCCAACCACTGCGAAGGAATATCCATGAAGATGCATCGGGTGATCTTCTGTCGTAACGATGCTTGTATCTTGAAATACAAGTTGTACCCTGGAACCATATTTCAGCTTGTATAGCTTAGTTGCCTTTACGGGTTGCCATAGGCCCCGACTCACGTTGCCGGTGTAATTAAATGGAATTGGAGGAACGGGTGGAAAATCCGTTGTGAAGACTCCGGGAACTCCTTGATAGTAGGCTTGCATCAAGGAATTTGTTGTAGGAAAAACAAAAGAAATGTTGTTCACGCTGGCAGCGAACCGAGTCCCATTGGGACCTTGACATCGAGGGCTGTTAGGTTTGGAGCAATTGAAGAGTCCTAATCCTACAGTGAAAAGTAGGTTTTCGTCAATTTGAGTTGGGACTTTGATTTTCCCAGGACTCCTCAAGCTCGCTGTAAATGCAGTTGCGGTGGTTGTATCATTATAGGCAGGAAGTATTGGGAGAATTGGCCTGGAGGATTGTCCCTGCCCTCCACTACCAGATGTTGATATGTATTGGAGAATCGCTGTGGTGGTGGTGTTATCAAAGGCAGCATTTTGAGCAGTCTGGTAGGCTCGTGCTGCCATGTAATAACGGCCCGGGGCCTGGTTAGCAGTAATGAGCACGTTGGTGGTTTGCCCCGGTCCTATCATAATGACATTGGTTGCGAAAGGCCTGGTGTAGGCGGCGTCGACGCCCACGACCGTCATTTGATGGTTTGCAACCGAGAAGTAGAGTTCTTGATTGAGTGCAGCATTGATGATCCTCAAGAGAATCGTCTCGCCTGGTACCACTGGAAATACAGCGGTTCCTGTAATTTCGATGCACGGTCACATTTCTTATTTCACCATTTAATGAGTTTTAAATAGAGCGGTGAAGTAGTTCGAATGGACCACCTTTGCTGGAGCATCTGTATAGATCTCCAGGTTGACCGTTGATTGTATACGCGTCGGATACATTTGGAGCAGCGCCTGTGAACATTGCTTGTTTGAGCACGTCCATTGGATTTCGGTCAAACCATTCACCTGTTCAAGGGTGCAAATGAAATCAATCATCTTATTGCTCAAACTTAGACAGAGATGGAATTGACTTTTATCTCGATACAAATTGCCATGGAGTTATCAAAATTTACCAAGAAGTACAGGGAATTCTCGCTTGGGCATTGGGAAAGGATAATGCGAACCCAATTTGGGAAAGATTATGAGAGCTCCATAAACGGTGGCCCTAAGCCATTTGCTGTGAGCATGCCACCACAATGTTCCTTCTTGGTTTTGGATGGTGAATCGATATGTGTATGTTCCTCCAGGTTGGATGGGGCATTGCGTCACATATTCAGGTCCATCTGCCCATGGATTTCGTAATTGACGAACTCCGTGCCTAATGGTCAACAAGTCATGAGAAAAGTTACTCGAGTGGTATGAGTTCCGTCCGTCCAAAAATCCAATGTATGCATATAAAAATGGGTCACACGAAAGAGTTTTGATGTAGCTTTTTTTGCTATAGATTACCAATGCAGAGTGACGTTGTATCTGGCCCGATTTATGGCTGTGATGACCAGAGAATCTCCATCTCTCACCGCCAGGGTTGGGCCTGGGAATTGGCCATTGACTGTGATGGTGCTGTGGGTTCTGCATAGTCTCTTCACTGGCCTAGCTTGGATCTGTACCAATGCAATTAATCAAAACGAATTGACGAACAAAGGAATGCACAAAGCCCGTCATCTTGAACAAGCCAAAAAATGCAAGGAAAGGGGCGCAAAAATAACATGTGGAGATCAGATAGAAATACCACAAACTCATGGAAGTGAACTTCAGCCACTGAGAAAGACACCGAGGACACAAGTAGTGTCGCGAACAAGAGGCAAGAACGCATGGAGAAATTAGCAAGCTTGCGAGAGTCCATGGCTCTATCAGACAAGACTCTAACTGGAGGTGGGTATGCATTGAACTGATCAAGAGGACCTCCTTATTTATACATCATTTTGGGGAGGGAAAGGAAAGCCCACTGACGTTTTTCTTTACTACATTTTTTTAACGAGTCAGTACAAACATAAACAAAAACGTTAGCAAAATTAGGTTTTCGAGTCAGCAGAGAAAGCATAGATCGAAGGACATTTAGTCCAACCGCAAAGAGGATTTGTTACACCAACTAGCCCGATCAATTGATCCTTAAAATAAAAGACATTCTATACTTTGGGGTAAACGAATTTCGTTTTCTCGGATTAGACTTTGTGGCTGGGGCAGGTGCAAGATTTGATCGTGCTCTCCCCTTAAGTCAGTAAAACCGCCGTACCGTTACCTGTGGGTGGGAGATTAACAATAACGTGTCCCCACTTAGGGTTGAATCCCAAGAACCGAGATTAGTCAATTAAAATGCGAGACTAAACACCATACACCGTGTAGTTTCTGTCAATGGTAAAGAAAAAAGTTGGTTTCTCTCAGCGCTCTTATTCAATTATTAAAAGGTAAGGAACTAGTCTGACATTCGACATCAATGGTTAGCTCAACGATTTAACAGCACGTGGACCCCATCTGAGAGTTTCTTCGAGAGTTCTTTCGTAATTTAATGGCTCTCCTCTTTGGCGCTGTGAGCTGGAGTAATTTTACTGTAAGACAGCAGGAGCAGGTTCAGCGCTTGATCGGGTTTGGTCAACAAAGCAAAGAGAAAATTGTAATTTATGCTTTAATGAAGGTGTCTAAAATCATAGCTTCAATAAATACACAGGAGAAGAGTTTATCACATCACTAAAATCAGTCAAGAGTATAAACCTAGTGTTGTTCCTCATGAATTAGAATGCAAATATCTGTCTGGTGGAATGATACTTCCACTTGAATTGAACAAAAAGCTCGAGCAGCCAACTTACACAGCCCCAAAAGTACAATTGCTCTCTTTGGTCGTTTTAGCTTGAGGATGAACACTCCGTACTTGCAATAGAAAGGCCGATTAATACAAAAGAATCATTATGGTTCTTGTACGAGAAATGAATTAGCCTATTACCTTAAGGATATATATGATAACCATTTTATTTCTGGATAGAACTATTTTTTTTTTTTTTGTTCTCGAAATAAGTTTAAAAAGAAATCCATTTAGTAACGTAATTTCATTTTTTTTAAAAAAATTTTTAGAACAAATTTTTTTATCTTGAAATTGATTTGGAATAGAAATTAAAAATAAAAATTTTATATTTCTCTATTTAAAAATAAAAAATTTATATTTCTCTATTTAAAAATGAGAAATAAAAGATTTTCTCATTGGTCGCTCTCACTATTAGCCAACCGACCACCTGTCACTACCCATCGTTCAACACCGTCGCCCGAGAGAGAAAGAGAAAAATTTTGTGTTATTATCAAATGAATTTTTATTCTGTAAACAAAAATTTTGTGCCATTATCAAATGCATATTTTTTAAGAAACTCATCGGGGGAATAGAATTAGAAGAATTTATTGTTAGGACAGAAATTAATTTCTAAAATAAAATGATTATCCTTTGTGTCCTAAATTTCTGGAAGTTACATACATCGAATGGTACAATGTGGTGTGATCCTGATGCCGACAATGTCTCTTTTCTGCTTTTGGTGCACGTCCTGTTTTCAAACATCTATCAAGCCGATGATTCATGCCGATGACACTTCCCTAATTTTATTTTTATTTTTATTTTTATTTTTATTAGGGTCAACAGAACCAGAAAAGGAGGCAGGTCTTGTAGGTCTACTCCCATGCTTCCCCGTAACTACTTAACTAACTAAAACATAAGCGCTTCTGTTTTATAATATGGTGAGAAGAAATACGTCAGCAGTGTTGAATTAGGTTTGATAGCAACTTCATTTGCTTCTAGTTCTTCCCTTATTTTAAGTAGGTAACACCACCACTTACTTCAGTTGGATCAATAAATAATTGAGCTCCGGAGAACAAGCACCAATGGAGCATCTAGAAGACCCAATGGACAACAAAACTAGATCAGGGAGGCTCGAAACATGTATGAAATTCTCAGACTTGTTTAAGAGCATGTTTGGTAATCGGGCAAACAGTGCCAAATTTTATTCTTTTATTCTCAGGAGTAGTTTTGGAACAGAATAGTATTTGATAAAATTTGTATTCCTAAGAACAAATTTCTATTTTTTTGTTCTTTGAAATAGATTTAAAACAGAATCAAGAATAAAAAATAAAAAAAAATTGATTCTTATTTCCGAGAACAATTTTAAAATCAAGCCTATATTTTTTCTTATTCTTCCATTTTCTTCTTCTTCATCACTGCCACGTTGCCGTCTGCCGCCATCCACCACCTACTGCCGCTAGTCACTGGCAACCGGTTCGGTAAGCTCACTAGGCCAAGGTGAGGTCCGGCGAGCTTATCGAAAGCAAGCCTAGCCATCGCTAGTGGCCAAGTGGGCCTCGCCTCTATTGAGGGCGAGCCTTGCCGATGACCAAGCCAACCTTGCCCAACCTCAGCGAGATGCGGCCGGCCTTGCCTCACCTCGGCGAGCTTGGCAAAGGCCTGCCTGGCCACCGACAAGGTTGGGCGAGCCTCGCCCATTTGATGGCAAAGCTCGATCGACAAGGGTTGGCAACGCTCCTGTGAGGTCACCGGTCACCGGATCGGCGACCGGCCAAATAGGAAAGAGAAAGGAAAAGAAGAAAAAAAGGCAAAATGTAATAAATTATTTAAATATTAAAAAAAATTATTAAAAGTTGAAATTTTGAGCACGGTACCAAACGCAATTCTATTTCGAAAATTAAAATTTTGAATAGTTATAAAATATAATTTAAAATCGTTACAAATATCTTTGGTTCTGCTACACAATATCTTTGGCTGTAGGCTGTTCATAGAATTCCTGGGGGGGCACATCTCACATATAGTCGTTTCCCAAGAGCTTCCTATTGCCGATGACTTAGCATTTACAAAAGTATAAGAATTGGGCATCCAAAGAGGTACAATTACATCTTATCTTGATGATATCCGTCTAAAGTACACATTTTGATAAAAAAAAAAAAGGAGGACGAGACCGCACGGTTCGATTAAATTGATGAAATGATGTGCATTTATTCCAAAAAGAATATTTACACAACTTAACAATGAAAAAGGATGAAACGTCGCCTGAATAATATTGAAAGAATTGAAAGATGAGCTGCCTGTGAAAATCTTTTGATAAGAAGAAGGCATCAGAGCAATTTCAAGTTCATCTAGAATTACATAATCCAGCAAACTCTCAAACCACCCCGAGACTGCTCAGAAGGCTATGTCATCACTGACTGCAGTGATATCTTGACATCATGGGAGACCCCAAGGCATAATCAGAGATAATGTCCCTTGCAGCCCTTGACAACCAAGTCTCTGCTAAGATAGAAAATCTCTCATCCATGTGGAAGTGAATGGAATCCCGCTGAACACATTTCAAGTCTCACAAATGGCAATACAGAGACTGTTCAGATTTGTAAAATCTGCTGCTTTAGTGCTTTCAACGTTCTACATTTTGATTCACAAACAGAAAGAGTTTCAGAAAGAACTGCATGCTGACCACTTACTATTTTCCTAACCAGATGATTAGAATCCCAAGATTTCAATGCTCCAGAGATTCTATCACCAAGTTCTTTACTGCCTGAAGAGCACACAGTCTCTAAAATCTGGAAAACTCCCCCAGGCCTTCCCTTTTGTACTTGATTCCCCATGGACAGCAAAATGCCTTCCAGATTCTCTTCCTTATACTCCAACCTCCTAATCTGATTTCTCAACCATTTCATAACCTCTTCAAATGTACCACATAGAGATTGGATTGAATCTTGAACTACACTGGATAGGGTCAAGACTGATAGATCCACGGATCCACTCTTCTTTTTCTTCTTTCCAGATGGAACAGAAGTTCGGACACAAGACTGAATTAGAAGAACATGCCAAGACAATGGCTCTGTAATCAGCCGAACTAACATTTGAAAATCAGTAATGTGAAGAGATATCGGGGTACTCAGGAACTTAAGCCGCTCTAATATACACTTCTTGAGTAGAGTGTCAACACCAAGCCAACTATTAAACTTATGAGCCTCTCTCTCTTGCGAGTCAAATTCATTAGAATTCAACTTCCAAGCATTAGAGAAAACAGCAAAATTCACCCAGTCGACCATGTCCACACCAAATACCTGCCCAAGTTTAGGGATAGAATAAGAAGATGATGATGAAGCCAATAAGGGTTAGGTGAGATTTGTGACTTTTCATTTTCTTTCAATAAAGGAAACAAAACACTTTGTCCTTGCCCTTCCAAGTTTAAGACAAGGATTACATATTTAGGTGTACTTGCAACATCTAAGAGTGCATGTTTTCTTAAGCATGAGGAGTGGCTGTCAGTTTTCACAAAGAATTATTTTTATGCCAGCATAAGGTACTGCTTCTCACAAGCAGCATAAGTGAAATTCTAAAGAAAGAATGTAATCATACCTCAGTTGATTTTAAACCTCTACACACTTCCCCAAGCACTCCCAATGCATCAGATAAATGATAACCCAAAATCTTTGCGTAGTGTTCAAGCAGGAGCTTCATCTCTGATGAGACATTAGGATTTGATCCAGACCCATTCACTTCAACACCATCCTTGAAGGATACTGAGGCACTCTGGATAGAGAGATAGATCATTCGCGGAAGAAGGGCTTTCTTCTCAATCAGTGTCCGTGTGTTGGCTTCCTGTTTCTTCCTCTAGTTTAGTGGAAGAAAACCAAATTTTAGTCAGATTAAAAGGCAGAAAATGAACGCATGGATCATGCAAAAAGATCTTCATAGAAGAAGTTCAGCCAATAAGAATTATATCTAGAAGAAAAGGACCAATGTAAAGAACACATCTAAGGATACAATGAAGAGAGCAACCAGAAATTATATGAGTTAATCTAAATGTCATCAATGGAGGAACTTTTTTAGATTCTAGAGTTATGCACTTCTGTCAATGAAATTACAGCGACCTGGGGGGAAGACTGCAAGTACATTTTAACAGGACTGTGAAATTTTAGTATGTGGAAGCAACAATGCTTCATGATGCCAACCACTTTTTCCCCGACAACACAGTTGATCTAAAGAGTAAAAAGAGAGTTGAGCAAGAACTATATGCCAAAAATCTACTTTCCTACTCCAGACAAAAAAGTTGGCATACCAGAAGATTTTTAGAGGAAACTAGGATAACGGTGCCCAATGCAAGCCTATAGCTTGATAAGACAAAAGCAGATGATATTAGTTCTTTGCCAAGAATGGCCAGAACTTGGGATAGTGATACCCTATATATTTGGCATTTTATTATTCCAAAAGAGGGGAAAATGCCACCAATACAACCAAAATTTTATGGAAATCACGCTTTTCTTGAATGTAATTATAAATTTTTCAGATTTCCTTACAAAAGTGTGCACAAGGCACCTCTTGTGAATGGTTTTACTTTGGGGAAGAATTAATTTTGATATCTGAATCTGCGTGTTTACTCTTTTTTCTCAATATCATGAAAATATGAACTTACTGTCACTGGTTTAAGTAGCCCATATAATCCCAGCCTAAGGGGTTTGACTTCATTGTGCACCAATTTGGTCTATTAGGCTTCTAAGTCATGATATTGTGCAAAATTTCAGGCATATCAGAAAACCACCAAATGCTCCATTGCAGTACATTTCTCTAAACTCACATGTTTTTCATTGACCACATACCTTTTGTTTGGATAAAGGATTTCACTGATCACATCAAACTAATGGAGATCCTTATGGAAGATTGAATGCTTAGACTTTCCTAGAGTTGATGCCCACAGAATTTTCCAGCACACACAAATGAAGATACAATTGAATTTCTATTTGGTGTTTGCCACTCATCAAGAAACCAAACAAGCCAGAATCCTAAAAAATTCTTGTTTAAAATGCCTCAAATCTGCAAAAGGTGCAGTTTCATGTTACATGAGATCTAACATCCTAACTCCCTCCACACATAGAAGCCTTTTGCTCATTATTGATTTTCTCATGGTGTAGCGAAAGCTCCTCATTATAAATCTATCAGTCCTCTTCCAAAGAAGACAACTTTATCAACTAAAAGAAATATGGTGCTGATTTGGAAAAGATCTGCATCCAGATCTGTTAGCACTAAAAAAAACATCTATGTAACCACGAATATATGAACAATCATAAGTCATATTTATTATTTGTCCCCTAAAATTCTAAAATCTGGAATTACTAAGACCGTTTACTACAAGACTTCCACAGGTGATCAACCCTGAGCACTCTTGAAATATAATTACTTTGGGGATGCAAAAAATGTTGTTTTCATATTCAATTTTCTATTGGTAAGTGAATTTATTACACTTACTGTTTTCAATGTTCTAAAAATGACCTTACAGTAGTTGGTTTACTCAGTGCCCTAAAACAAAAATTCCAACCAAAGGGATCTCACTTTCTTGGGTCACACCATATGTCCATCATAATAACCTGCATAAATTGGCTATACAAACTTTTAAGACTGCCTGTGCCAAATAGGGCCATGCAGGCTTTTCCATGCACACCCCTCCAAGCCTGCCCATATGACCATTGAGTGGCTAGGCCAAAAAAGCCACCACGCCCATGATCTGTTCTGATAGTTCTCGAATAACCATAGATTGCTTGACTAGAACATCACGATCAAGTCGATCTGAAGTATATGCTTTAGTTGGAGTGGTAAAGCTAGATAATGCAATGGAAATCCATGGTTGTTAATGTTTGAGACTAAATTATGCCACTTTTCCTGAGGCTCATGCTTGTAAAGTTTTCCCGTCCTCTCATATCAAATTTTTTTTTTTTTTTTAATTTCATTACTGCTACTCATTAATGAACCAAACAAGTCAAAATCCTTAAAATTTAGTGCTAACTTCACATCAGCAAAAAGCTGCAGTCTCATGTTATATCAGCTCTAGCATTTTGACTTTCCTTCCACAGCCCTGCCTACAGACCATCCTTTTTCCTATGAAGTTTCTCTTGGCTGTGTATACATTTAGCCAGCCTCCACCTAATGGCTTAAGCTTCTCAATAGGATATTCTGACATGGTATTATAGCCAGCTTTCAATTGTAAATGCCCCACTTAATGTTTCATTTTGCATTGAATTTATAACAACTGCCGATCACTTTCTATGTTGTAAATCAAGTTTGTCACTACACATCCCCACTATCCTCATCCAAATTCCAAAAAAAAACTGACTTTCTCAACTGAAAGAAACATGGTAGTGATTTGGAAAAAATCTGCATCTAGTGATAATCTGTGACCTCTTCCATTAACTACAAAATTTCCCAAAGTGATCAACCAAAGCTTGAGGAAAGACTGAGTTTGGGCACATTTCAGCAATAAAGATCCATCTCTGACGACCATATTTAGCATGGCTATATATAAAACATGAACGTGCATTTTCTGTCTGCTAGCAAGTTTTTATTAATCATACATAGAGCTTCAAATCCAGAATATCAAACAACACTTTGCAAGCAAGATCACATAAATGCGCGTTATATATAGAGATGGAGCAATTAATAAAGTTGTAACTTTGATATATAAAGGAAAGTTCTCAGATACATTTACTTGAGATAATACAGTTGAAACTTATTTAACGGTTGGCAAATTGAAGAGATGCTGCACGGAAACTTTCATAAACAAGCATGATGCCTCCTCCACCAAAAAAATATTGAGGATCAGCAAGTACGTAAAAAAACCACTCAACAAGGATTCACTCACTGAAGAGATTAACTATTTAGCCATAAAAAGAGATATGCCATCCACCTTTAATTAAGAGTAGTGATTATTCATAAAAGGAAATTGTGTAAGAACAGGTTTAGAATATATTCATACCAAGTTGTCTTTGGGAAAATGGAAAATCTCCTCAACTGGACCTGACAAAAAGTTGACAACTTGAATTCAGCTCAACTTACTCAAAAGGAAGGAGGATATCTTTGTAAATTAAAAAGGAAACATGTGCACAGTCAAGAAGCACATGAAAGTATCTTCTGCAGAATAAATAGCAAATTTGATGAGACATTATGAATATCGACTGACCTAAAAGATAATTTTTCTCAGGTGTTGGCGTCCACCAAGGCCGAGACTCTAAATCTTCATTAAAGGTCAAAGACTTCAATCCAATCTCATTTGAGAGCTCAACAAAATGCACCCCATATTTTAAATTCTCAAGAATACACTGAATAAGAGAGTAAAAATAGTCAAATTTCATTAGAGGTCAAAGTGTTAGATCCAATCTCACTTGAGAGCTGGACAAAATGCATTCCACCTTTCAGGTTCTCAAAATATATGGAATAAGAAAGTCATGATGAATGACTTCAAAGCATTCACAAACAACAACAACCCAGCAAATTGCACTAGGGCTGTACCTCCTCTTCATCAATGTTACCAGCATTTTGCTTTAACTCCAAAATTGCTGATTCAATCCTGGCAAGTAAGTACTGATTGGAGTTTTGCAACCTTTCCTTGAACTGCACAAATTCAATCGCCTGAAATACAATGTCCATCTAATGTAAATCAAGGAATTCTCCATCAACAGGCAACAATGCCTAGTCTCAGAATTGAAGAGGCATAACAAGGTATTCGAATGTTTACACGTGTGCATGTCATCGGAAACTACGACATAGTACATAACATATATGACCTTGAAAATAAGTCGCAAAGAAATCATTTTTACATCGTTTAAATTGCATATGCAACAGCAATCATTCATGTGACTTCCACCCTAGCTTAACTGCTTCAGTAAACATCACAATCACCAGATCAAAATTCAAAGTCAAAGAACAAAGATCAGACCAACAAATCACACATAGAAGTGAACAGAAAAAAGAATATTTATCCGTTTAATCAATCTTTGAAGCAGGCAAAGCATCAAAATATGGAATTAATATAAGGATGACTATAAATGAATATCACTCGCAGCAGAACTCACATCAACATAGTAATGACTCCTAAAACATCATTCTGAGCAAAAAAATCAGACACAAGCAACAGTTAGAGCAGAAAGGATCAGTTTACAATAGCATGCTTTAAGCAGTGACAGATCATATGTTGTCAGGGATCTTTACATTGCAAACTTCTTAATTTTTATTAATTCAAATTCTATTCTCTTCCGCTTAAAGTTCGTTAACTAACAGAACCTAGTGGACAAAAATCATCTGCAAAGCTGTATGCTCACTTGAGGAGCCTTCTGGAACTGACACTGGTTAGTACATGAGAGAGTGCTCGGGAAAAAAAAATTAAAAAAAAAGTACCAAGAGTGAGTGGAAGCTTCATTCAATTGACCCTAACCACCACATGCAACCAGGACCATTCTCATCTAGGAACACTAAAGAGCCTATTTGATGGAGATATGTAAGAAGAAATAAGGGATAAATTAGACTTCATCTAATCATTTCTTGACTTAGTATGAGAACCAGTAGGTCCATGAACATCTGCCAAACCATTTTATAAATGTGTTGCCTGCCAGTGGAACCACCAAGCTCCTCCTCAGCAATCCCGCTTGAAAACTTAACATTTCTATTAAGGACCAACATCAGCAAATTCATTGAAGATATTTCTACTTATCTGGGCTAGGCTAAACTCAAACAAAATAAGCAGAAACAAGTTTCTCCTCATTTTGATTATTTGCCAACAAAAAACCAGCAGTCATGCAAAGAGCGCCCGCAAGACCCAGAGGTGCAGAAGCAAACCTTAAACGATTGCCAATTAATGTGTCCCAATGTGTGGCCCCACCCAGGAGGGAGGGAGGGAGGGAGGGAGAGAGAGAGAGAGAGAGAGCTCCATACAATCTCACGAAGAAATACACATACACTCAAGCAAGAAGAAACACATTCTAATCTATACAAACTACTCATTCAAAGTAATTCATTGTTGCAGTGAAATTGGAACTCCTTGTTGAGTCAGATATTGCAAAAGTTAAAACATACTTTTGAGTAATTTCTGTGGCGATACGCAAGAAATGTTAAATCTGCCGATTCTTTGAAATGATCATCCATAAACTTGAGATAGTCCCTCAATAGAGTATTAAGATCCACCCAAAGAAGGGAACCCAACATCTGGGGAAGAATGTTGTGGGAAACAGTTTCCAGCAAGATGTTCTTAACTTCCAAAGACTTGTACCTAACCATAAAGCAAGATGACTTTTCAGAATTGACAAAGGAAGGAGTATTGCACTCGTTATTCAAATGCAAGATAAACAGAAGCTGCTTTGATTAAGAAATGAGTCGTTAACTTGTCAAGACCTACCAGTCATATGCCAATGAAATGGCACCCAAGTGAGAATACAAGTGCACTAATAAGATCTTGTACTGCGAGACATGCCTGCAAGCATAACAAATTCAAGTTATTTCCAGGTAAGAGCATCCAGACTTCAATTATCATACATTTCCCGTGACGACAATTGGTGAAAATTTCAAACCATGGTTTGGCCTATGCAAAAACTAAATGACTTATTAATAATAAATCTGTGCCATAGAAGAACATTTGCTTTCTTATATGTAACAAGAACATCATGGACAAGCACATGGCTTCAATAACAAATCAAAAGCAAGAGCAAGCAACATGCTTTTGAGCCTATGTGCTTCAACAGGAGATGTAAATCTGAGAAACCAAGAACATTTAAATTTGTAATTACACTTCAGAGGCAGGTCATGATGAATTTGAAATCACATGGAGACAGATCCAGAAAACATTTTTCAATCAGAAATTATCACATTGAGACATCTGAAACTTGTAGACATAACAGTCGGATGAGCGTAAACAAACCGCAGCAGAAAAATGCTCCACCCCCTACAGCATACTGTTGCAATCACAAGTATACTATATCTGTGGATCCAAGGAAGACCTTCATATTTTATATGCATTAGGTACAAACAGCCTCCCACCCCAAAAATGTCTAGTCAAAAGGATTATACAAGCAAGTCGAGCGCCAGCTTGACTCGAACCTCTTCACTAGGAATAAGGAATCCCACACTAAAAATAGACCTGAGGCTACACCAACACTGCAGGCAAGTGACCAATCCAAAGTTTACTAAGGACATCAGATCCACAGCTCAAACAAGTACTACTTTTCGATGAGAGATGAATGACAAATGAGAATTCACAATTGGGATACTTTGTCAACACAAAATATCTGAATTAACAAGGGATAATTCGTCATCATAAGATTGGTTTTTTCTTGGGATAACATGAAGTTGGATTGTTAGCACGAAATGGAAAATTTAATGTGATTAGACTCATAAGGCTACTATCAGAGTTTCCACTAACATTTTTTGCTAATTTTCTCCACACTTATAAAAGCCTATTTCCACAAATATTTTTCCTCACGTTTCCTTGATTCAAGGGCCATTTTAACACTGCTCCTCACTAAATCAACCAATCTCTATCTTACACTTTGAAAAGGCAATTAAGCATGTCTTCTCTATATTCTCATTTTCAAATTAAATAACACAAATATATCAGCAACAAATGCAAAACAATTTAGCCAGAGGCTCCATGAAAAGCCAACACGTAGTGGCTGTTGCCAATACATCCTGCCACTTCACTCTCTTCTCACAAAAAAAAAAAAAAAAAAAAAAAAGATCAATCGCTAACTGTGATTACAATGCTTACAGCCAATAGGAATCCTCGACATGTATATACAACTAAAATCTCCCATATGAATTCAGGTATACCTCACCTATACTTCTCATGCACAACTAAGGGTACGAAACCATCTTTACGTAAAGGCAAATGCAAATTTAAAAAACATTTACATGGGAGAAAAAAAAAAAAAGCTGAATAGTTTGGAACCACTTTGAAGACACAGCATGGCAAGAAAGTAAAAAGCACATAAATTTTACCTTCGGATGGTTAATCCAAACTCTAAAACCATAATTGCCTCCAGGATGAAGCCAAAATATTGTGTACGCCAGAATAACTATGTCAAAAGGAAAAATTGTAGATGTTACCACTGTATTATGTGAATAAAATCACGAGTCACTGGTACATGACCATCAAATCCATTTGGATTACATACAACGGTATTTGTCAAGTAACTTCAAATATACAGTTAAGAAATGGATATCTGCACCTGTTCAAGCAACACTGTGCATCGCGACAGAAATTACAACTTAAGTTTTTCTTGAAAAGATTCAGATATCTCATTGATCACCTTAATTAATAAATAGAGAATGCCTACCAAACATAGTACCACCCATTCCATTCATTGCAGGAGACTAGAGACTAACAATCCTGATCATTGAACTGTCATGTAGCTACGATGATAACTTAAAACAGACAGCTACCTAGCATACAAAACCAAAGAACCATTTAGAGTTAGCCGCCGGCTAAAACTAAACAATTGTGGTTGTTCAACTTTATGCGATGCTTGCAGTTTTAATAACTCTATCAAATTCACTAATTAGATTTATAAAGGCAAATAAGCAGAGAATCCAATATCCGGCATCTCAATTGTTGAAAACACAAATATCTTTGTCCCAGTCCCGCCTGTATCAAATTTATTATTAGAGCAACTAGGTGTCACAAGTAGCTCCTCAAGGGAGGACATCATCCTACATAGTTCCAATCAATGAAATAAACTCCAATCTTGACACCAATCATTTTTGTTCCAGTATCCCACTCTGTTAAGCAGATTTTTGGACAAAGATAAAGAGAAAGCAAACATGCATGATAAACTCAACAGCTAAGACCCACCACAAGACAAAGATTCTAATTTCCACAGTGTCTGCTTCTTCTATGTATGAAAAAAAAATCTTATGCAACTGAGGAAGGTGCTCCCCACATTCTTTAGCTTAAGAAAGCAGAACGAATTTTATATGCCACAATAAAATGAAATCTTTCATATCTTAGTTGATTGAACATGTCAACCGAACATGTGGACCTCCAAAATGGGTTAATTTGTCAACATAAAATACCTGAATTAACACATTACACGCCATTGATAAAAGCTCTTCGCCATGCATGCTCTCTTGTGGATCCAAGTCCTTTGAAAGAGGAAGATTCTTACAGAACATCTCTACCATCTTTACTGCAAGATCCTCGAGTCCTGGAAAGATCAGGTAAAGTTAGCTTTGAACCAGCCACTAATTGTTTGAATGAAACAACTCATCTGCAAAAAAATTCTGTTGTTAAGGCACTCATTGATCAACAGAGAAAGTGAAGAACTCAATAGTACGCTCTATGACATTTGGGAAGTTCAAACTTTATTCCCATCCCCAGACATACAAATGAATATGCTCCATGTATCACTGTACAAAATTTTAATAACATCTGCCATAAAGACCAGACAAAGGGAATGCTGGGAAAAAAAAGTAACATGACTAATCACAAACATATAAAATAAGACTATGCTGGACGCACCACCCACAGTGAGCCCGTATATGTTTCCCACTAATTGTTGAAACTTAAATACGGTAATTGACAACCCCAATGCTTTCGCTGGCACTTGAGAAATTGATGAAGAGCTTTCGATCAATTTCTTAAACAGCTCCATCTTTCTATCTGATGATAAGACTTGAACAAACACCTCGACATCAGAAGTGAAGCATGCTAAGTGGCCAAACCTGTCACAGAGACAAATAAAATGGCAGAGAAGAAATGGCCACACCATAAGCAATAAATCTGAACTGATGACAGAATTAATGATTATTTTGAACTTCGCACCATTCATACTGTCTAAAGTCATCACACGAACAAAGCCATTTTAAAACAATACAAGGTAGCAAAATACCTAAAAAAATATTGTATCAGATCCTCCATTAACTTTTGCTCATCTCCCTTGCCATATAAGTGCTTTCTTCTTTCAATCTCCAGATTGCCAAGGTATGGACATCTTACAATATCATTTCCAAGGTTCTCTTGCAACTTATGCACAAAAGTTGATGCTCTTGTTGTACGAGAATCAAACTGCGAATCCAAGTTGCATCATTTGATGCATGAACACTAGTTGAAGTTCACAATTCAACAACACCAACAACAATAACAATAACAATAACAACAGTAATCCAGATTTCATTATTAAGAGGAACGAGCAAGTACCACTTCATCTGTCAAGGGAATTGATCTGCAGTCTGCAAATTTAATAGCATCGATCCTATTTTCAATTGGTTCATTGCCCAGGGTTGGGTCATCCTCCAGCAAACAATCTAGATAATGTTGCAGACATTCCCAGTCATCAGGGCTGCCAGAATACACAGACAAGATCAACGGCTATAAGTATATGTAAGGAGGATAGCTTGCTAATGAGATTGATTTTCCCTTAAACACGCAATTACTTTCACAATGATTTTCAAATAAATAAAACAAGAACTTCAGTGAAAAATGCTAGAGGACCAGGCTTCAGTTAAAGCCATTAACACCAATCGTCATCGTCTTGGAGGCAAGCCTTCCTGATTTGAGGAAAAAGAATAGAGCGCTACAGGAAAGAAAAAGGGCCGCCAAAATTTAGACAAGAAAATCTAGGTGAAGAGCCAGACAATAGAAGTAGTGGAGTAAAAGAACAAGTATTTAACTGCACCTAAATTAGTAAAGATCCATTCACATTTGCACATTATATCGACTATGATATGACGGGCCACAACTTAAAGTTAAGAAACAGGTCTTTCAGTCATTTGCATAACTTAAGGATGAAAAGGAATAACACATTGTTGCTAGGTCAAATTGCAAGAAAAAGGGCCCAACAAAAATAAAAAACCTTCGAGAAAATGGAAGAAAAAAATCTTACAGGCTCAGAATAAGCAAGGATTTTTATCACTACAATCACATAAAATAACTCTCAATAAATGCATGTACACAGCCACAGAGACTTTCCCTTCTCGCGGGTAGATAGAAAACCGCAAATTTGTTACTGGAAGTAAAGATACAGTGTCTTATTTAACATAAACAGCAAATGCCAAACACCAATCTGAAGCTGAATTTACTGGGATGTGACAATTGAACTTGTTTTGAAATTAATACTGGTTCAGTCATACCATGACTCTAAGATCTTCTCATACACATCGGCCGCAGCTTTATAGTCACCTGTCCGAGCAAGAAGTCTCCCCTGTCAACTTAAAGACAGAGCAAAATGATAAGAAGGCAAATGAATAACACATGGGTGGCAAACTCAATTGACGTTAGCAAGTTCTACAAACACAGTGAAAGACCTCCTTCAAAGCATCAATATGCATAGATATGATTTCAAGAGATTTATAATTTTCCTCCTTCACCTCTATTCTCTCTATGTCCCAGCACTCAAAAAGGAAAGTAATCGACAGAGGGATTCTGGGAAAAACACAATGAAAAATAAACCCAAGCATAAATCAGCTTTATGTGTAAGTAGATCTTCATCAGACTTATTAAAGCGATTTCCACCTTGTTCACAAGTTTTAAGTTTCTATCTAAGAAAGTGGCTGCAGAGAACCTGATTTCTGCAATGTATATGCCATGTGACATATTTATGAAGCATGATGAATTACATACTTAGAGCTCCTTTCCATCTCCTCTCTGCAGTGTGACACTACAATAGAATAAACTGTCCTCCTCTGTTTCCTAGAATTCTCTCACCATCTTTTCTTCTGATCTCACAAAAACAGATTTCTCATTTGTGTGTGTCATCAACACATGCACGCGCACGCGCAAAGCGTGACAAAGCACCTAGGAACCACTGGAAAAAGCCCTGCTGTGCTGAACAGTGCAAATTTTGTCTAACTTCCTCCACAAATGTGTCCAGGCGGCTTTTCAGGTGCCCCATCGACACTGGTATCCAAGCCTCCAAGGAGTAAAGAAGTGCCTCAACTAACAAAGTTTGGACTATCACAGTATGACTCTTTCTCATGGAAAAGATTTTCTTTCAATCAGTAAGACTTTCTTATGGAGAGATGAACATGAAGAACTATATCTTTCGAATATTCTCAAGAATCGATGTGCAACTTGACATGAACTAGCAACAGTAAATTGTTATCTGGAAAAATAATCTCCTCCAAAATGTTCACTTGTCCTTTCTCAATAAAATCATAGTCAAGCCTCTTAAAAAATTCCAAACTTTACATGAAGAATCGAGAAAAGTTGAATAGAACTAATTTCAGAAAATAGTTGCATAGAAGAACATTTTTGGAAACGGCATAGTGGAGGGGCAGTGGGGGTTCAATTTCTTATCATTCTCATCATACTGGAGCCACTCCTACCTCTAAAGTCAACTATGCAAGGATTTTCTCCTTTCACTCCTCTAAGAGTCATTTAGTATATTTCATCAATATTGTAGCCTTGTACCAAATAAAGCTCTACAAGAGGTAAGTTCAGGAGGTTAGAAAGCTATCTAGAGTACCTGTATACGTAGCTTATCAACTTCAACCATCAGAAGTGATCCCAAATTTCCTGATAGGATTTCAAGAGCATGACTATACTTATCTTGCTGTTCCAACAAAGAGATGTAGACCATAAGAGCTGCCATGAGATTAAAGTTAGTATTAGGGAAGCAAATACATATTCAAGGTATGGCAGACCCATAAGAAATACCTTCTGGTTCATGCAAGCTATGGGTAGCAACATGCTTCTTAAGCAAGCCCTCTGCTAACAGCAACAGCTTCTCTCCGCCATTGCCACAAAGAACCTGTAAGAAGAGGTCCTCGTATACATTCAGAAAGATAAGAATTATCCTAAATACACACTCACAGCCACCTAAAGAGGCTGGTTTCAAGAAAGCAAATCTTCAGAGATCCTTATAAAGCAAGTACATCTTAGAACTCTTTTTCCGTATCGGCTTTCATAGTCAAATCCAGACAAGGTGAGGAGTTTGCATCTCTTTCAGTGTATAGAGTTCTTTTATATGTACAAAGTTCCCAAAATAGTACGGCCAATTATTGTAAGTTTTCGGCAATGAAAACCTAAATATTGCATGGACATATATATGTTGTCAAGTTCTTCCCAACATTGCCAGAGAAATTATACATGTTATGGGTGACAACTTCAAAAGTCAACTTATGCAGATGAATGATGCCCTACCAAGCCCATAATTCTTGCTCAGTAAACCCTACTATAACCCAAGTTAGATTGGTACATGCATAAGAAGCAGTCCCAATCATTAGCGCCCAAGGACAGCGGAGGAGAAGAACGCAAATACTTAGTTTTAAATAATCTAAAACCCCCATTGTCCGAATAATTTATGATAAGTGATAGGCCAATAGTGGACTAAGAGTCATATTCCAAACACCTTATATTAATAAATCATCCAATTTAATTACAAGATCAGTCATGTTCAGAAGCAAGCAAACTTTATTGATTCCCTAGCAGACCTTGTGTTCAAAAGTTTGTTCAAGCTATAGGAATTTCAAAATTTGGAGCCCACCGTTTGCTTTTGTACCACTTCTCAAGCCTGTTTCTTTTTCCTACTCTGGGTTGGAAATAGATGCAAATAATATCACCTGCCAGATAAGAATGTTGCAGGAAAGTAGACTAATGTCCATGAATATACGTAAATATCTGCAGGGGGAGAGGAGAAAATTTCAAAACCTGAAGTTGGATGCTACAAACAGCCCAGAGCAAGAATCGTTCTTCACTGGCTATTTTGTACATTTTGATAGCTGTCTGTAATAAGGCAGGACAGCAGAAGTAAAGATTGGCCAGTGAGTGCATGTAGAAGCAGATAGAGTGATCTGAGAACGCAAAATTCAGAATAATGAAAAGAAAAACCTGTTGTTGCTTCACAAATGAGCTTTCGCGAACATAGCAGTTGAAAAGCCCCATCATAAGGTCTAAATTAGTTGGGAATTTCGCAGCGGCATGTTCATAACAGCTAGTAGCCAGCTCCGCTGATAGAATAACAAAGAAGTTAGGCACTGCGGGAGGCACCGTATAGTTCTAACAGCATGAGCATGTATGTAGGAAGTTTGAAATACTGACAGTGACCGAGTCGCTGGAAGACAATTTGTAGTGTGCTGAGAGTGAGATCATCCATCAACGCGGAGTCATTGGAATGTAGCAGCTCTTTCGCACTCAAGCAAACAGACAAGGCTTCTTCCGGCTTTCCCATCCTCTCCAGAACGAGAGCTTTAAGAGACTGCACAACGCCACATGTTATTCACTCAAAACAGAGAGCAACTCCGGCAGATACAGAGAAGAAACGAGAAAAGAGAATCCATAAGGCAGTCACGACACTGTCATCCGAGCTGCCGGAGCTCCCAAATTGCTTCACCGCGTAACGAACTATATTTGCGAGCGGAAAGCCCTGATGGACTGCGCATTCTCTAAGTTCGAAAACCTTACACCGATGATTGAGATCGGCTAAAAAGAGAATCAAAGTCTGGAAACAGGACGAGGGCAGAACGAGAATCGATATCCGAAATATCGGAGAGCGCGATTCCAGCGGTGCGAAAGGAACGATCAGGGCGAGCGGAAGGGGAAATGAATCCCGGACAGCTCGATAAGCAAAGACGAAGGCTCGAAAGAGAAGAAGGAAGAGGAGCGAATGGGGGACATAGCGATGGGATCTTACGAGGACGTAAGGAGAATTGGGGAACTTCCCGAGGAGCGAAGAGACGAGCTTGAGAGCAGTCTTGAACTGACGAGAATCGATGGCGTCCCATATCGGCCGGACTCGCCGCTCCGGTATCCCGCCGGCAAGGCCGAACTTGGAGGCCATGGCGATGAGCGAGCTAAAGCAGCAGCGACCTGCTGGGGTTTAAGCTTTTAGGGTTTCGCTCCCCACTCCAGAGTAAAACACAGTAGAAAGGCAACTCCGCCTTCTTCCCAATATTTTTGCTTTTTACACTTTTTTTTTTTTTTTTTTTTGCTTTTATAAATCCTTTTATTTTTTCCATTTTCCTGACCGGTTTGGTTGTCTTTTCTTTATTTTTTACTTTCCGCCAGAGAAAAACAAAAACGTTGACGTGCCTTCGCAGTTACTCTTTAGGCGCGTTTGGATGACCGTATCCATTAGCATCGTCCGAGGTCCCAGCTACTATCCCAGTCCCGGGATAGGATTTTTGACCCGGTTCACCATTGGAACTTGAAATTCGGATGCACCTAATTTTGAATTAAATTTTAATAAATTAGCGTGTAGACTAGATGGTGCGTATGGTCCAATCCAGGAATTTAAAACATCGATAGAAGGAACTAAAAAGCAATCTTCTTAGGGTGCTAGCAAAGTTAACAGAGTGATATTTAGAGCAATTGTATATGCATCAATCTTAACCTAAGAACATTAGCACTTATATTGTGATGCATTAGAATTTTAGATGTCACATATGAGATTTTGTAAAATCAATATCATTTATTCTAAAAATTTAAGTTGTTAGATGAAAATATTGTTTAATATTTAGTTATTTTAACGCTCCTCCTCATGTTTAGTCTGATTTTTTTATCTAGTACCAGACTAAGCATTGACATATCTAATCGAAAAGGTAAATAAAGCATGTAAAGATTTGAATTCAAAATTTCTTACTTTAATATCATGTGAGATTCTGTATGATCATTATTGATTATTCTAAAAGTTTAAGCTGCTAAATGAATGTATAATTTAATATTTAATTATTTTAACATTATATTTCTATGTGTTTCATTCGAATTGCTCGAAATAATGGATATGGCCATGATTTTTAAGTTAATATAACTTGTAGTCTTTGGACCATAAAATTTATTGCATTATTGATATGAGAAAGATCGGAAGATGGGATTCAATTACACCATGTCACGATCCATATCGAATACTATTTTCTGTAAGGACGAATCCAGACCTGGAAGGGGAATGGGAGGATGGAGTGCGGAAAGGGCGAAAAGCAAAAGCGAAGATCGAACCGGTCCGTGGGGTTATCGCGATGCTGGCGGAGACTTTGAGACCGACCGGTGAAAAATTACCCACCGTTTCCTCCTTTCCCACGATTCACGACTCACGCGACTCACGACACGACTCACGACTCTTCTCTATTCTCGCTTCATCTTTTTCCTTCGCTTCTTCTTCTTCTTCTTCTTCTTCTTTTTCTTCTTCGTGGTTCTTTGGTTTCGCCGTTTGTTATTTTGGTTATCTGTGCGATGTCGAAAGCCCAGCCCAGCCAGAGCCAGAGCAGAGCCACGTGCAGCTCCTCCTTCCATCGTCGCGTCCCACCTAAGCCTCACTTCCCTGACATGACTCTCTTCTCTCCTTCACGTCTTCTTCTCCTTCTTCGTCTTCTTCTTCTTCTTCTTCCCTCGCTTTCACTCCACCTTTTCTGAGGAACCGAAGATCGAACCGGCCGCCCCCGTAGCCTTCTCATTGCCAGATCGGCGACCGGCCGCCCCTCCCCGGATCGGGAAATTCCGAAGATGATGGGCTCGGAGAACAACCAGGGTTTCGAGGAGGCCCACCTCTACGCCTCCAAGGAAGAGATGGAGTCCCTCGTCCTGGCCGACCCCTCCAGATCCTACTCCACCTCCGACTACCGGAGCGCCATGTCCAATTCCCTCGCCGACTCCCTCCACCCCCACCCCCACCCTCTCTCCCCTCCCGTCCTCCCCACTCCCGCCGACTCCGATCCCTTGCTCGCCCCCGCCCCCTATTCCGAGCCTCGAAACCCTAGCTCCCACGACAACTCCTCCTCCTCCTACATCGAGCCCCCTTCCTACGCCGATGTCATCTTCAGCCCCTTCGATGGGGACGCCTCCTCCGAGATCAACGGCGCCGATAGCCCTAGCCGGAGCTCCGATAGCCCCCTTAGCTTCTCCCGATCTTCCTCCTCTAGCGCCGACTACATCAAGATTACCGTGTCCAATCCCCAGAAGGAGCAGGAGGTCTCCAACTCCATCGTCCCCGGAGGTAACACCTACGTCACTTATTTAGTTACCACGAGAACCAACATACCTGAGTTCGGGGCCTCCGAGTTTAGCGTCCGCCGGCGGTTTCGGGATGTGGTCACCCTATCCGATAGGCTGGCCGAGTCGTACAGAGGGTTCTTTATCCCGCCGAGGCCCGATAAGAGCGTGGTGGAGAGTCAGGTCATGCAGAAACAGGAGTTCGTGGAGCAGAGGAGGGTGGCCCTCGAGAGGTATCTGAGGCGATTGGCGGCTCATCCCATCATCAAGAAGAGCGATGAGCTGAAGGTGTTTCTGCAGGTGCAGGGGAAGCTCCCCTTGCCGACGAGCACGGATGTCGCTTCGAGGATGCTCGACGGCGCGGTCAAGCTTCCGAAGCAGCTTCTCAGTGAGAGTGTGTTGGCTCCGCATGAGGTCGTGCAGCCGGCGAAAGGGGGGAGGGACTTATTGAGACTGTTTAAGGAGTTGAAGCAGTCTGTTGCCAATGACTGGGGAGGTTCCAAGCCTCCTGTGGTTGAAGAGGATAAAGAGTTTATGGAGAAGAAGGAGAGGATGAATGATATGGAGCAGCAACTAAGCAATGCTTCTCAGCAGGTAATTTCTTGCTGTCATTCGTGTCCGGAATGAACTTTCGCCCCTGGCCAAGTATTCAATATATGTCAAACTGCTATTTGGTTGTTTGATGTCGTGTGTACATGCTTAGGCGGAATCACTAGTTAAAGCTCAGCAAGACATGGGGGAAACAATGGGAGAACTGGGACTGGCCTTCATTAAACTGACCAAGTTTGAGAATGAGGAGGCCGTGTTTAATTCTCAGAGAGCACGGGCTGCTGATATGAAAAATTTGGCAACTGCTGCAGTTAAAGCTAGCAGGTTTTACCGGGAATTAAATTTGCATACGGTGAAGCATTTGGTAAGTTCTCTTCTTGTTTTAAGTAGTTCAGTCTGGCTATAAGAGAGTTGATCCATGATGTTATGAAGGTTCAGGGGTAAAGCTTAATTTATAGCATAAAAATTTCATATCCCCTGGTTGATCCCTTTGGTTGAACTCCCCACTACAAGGAGATTACATCTAATATCCTGGATTTTGGGTGATCTTTATCTCAATATGGATTGCAGGATACCCTTCATGAGTACTTGGGTCTCATGTTAGCAGTACACGGTGCCTTCTCAGATCGCTCTAGCGCTTTATTGACGGTGCAGACTCTTTTATCAGAATTGTCTTCGCTTAAATTGAGAGCTGAAAAACTGGAAGCTGCATCATCAAAGATTTTTGGTGGCGACAAGTCAAGAATACGCAAGATAGAGGAATTGAGGGAAACTGTAAGAGTCACTGAGGATGCCAAGAATGTTGCAATAAGAGAATACGAGCGGATTAAGGTGACATGCATGTTATCCACTTGTCTTCCATTGATTGTATTGAGACTCCATTGATTGATTTGAAGAGATGGGCGCTTTAATAAGCACAATAGCTGCCAAATTTTCTCATCTTATTTCTGAGGTTCAAGCTTCTGTTGACTGTTAGGGTCATTTTAGTACCTACTAAGAAACTTGTTCGTATAGAGGGATCTTGAATTTTAAGATATGTGGCGTTGTTTTCAAAATTTTCTTGACAGGCAGAGGCTCTAGTATATTTTTAGTTTTAACACTTTCACCTCTAACTGAGGCAGTATTATTGCAGGAAAATAACAAGACTGAACTTGAGCGGCTGGATAAGGAAAGGCATGCGGATTTCTTGAATATGCTGAAGGGGTTTGTTGTTAATCAGGTATATTGTCTCTTCTTCTCCCGATGACTGCGATGGTCTCAGCTGCTGCAGGAATTCCTGCAACTGTCTGGTGTGCGCCTTTTTTTTTTTTTTTTTTTTTTTTTTGTTTCCCAGCCACTGGATGCTGTTTGTGGATGCTAGTAAAGCGAAGGTGATCCTCAATAGTGCTGGCTATGTGTGATTTTCAGTACAATAAAATTCGAAAATAGCGTCTTCTTCTGGTCAGATTTGAGTACTGCACTATTTTAGCTTTTGGCTAGCTAATTCAACAATCACTTCTATGTAACAGTCGAGGGCTGTCAACTGTGTAAGATCTATCACGCAGCATCTTTCGACCCTCTAGCTGCATCTTAGCTCCATGTAGCCTGTAGTTCTCGTTAATCCTTTAGAAATAGTACCGGGCGGATCCATTCTTGTCAAATGCCACATAATTATAGGCATATTATTTCAATGGGTATTTTTGGTGGTGCTACTGAAGTTGCAGCGTATGGAATGGATTAGGTATCTGGAAATGCCATTCGCCACCAACTTTTAGGGGAAGTCTAAGTTAGTTTCGTGCAAGATTCCGTCAACTCAGTAATTAATAGTGGCATGATTGATTGGAGTTTTGAGTTTTGAAGCAACAGATGGTTGAAAACATGGGTCAGGCTAAAAAAATTGTCATGATGCCATCCCCTTAATTTAAATTTGCACTCGAGGAAGAGGGTATGCCTCGTTGGAGGCTCTGCTGACTGCCTCCAGCAGCAACAATGCATCTGTCTCAGTAGACAGTGGGTGCCTATCAAGTTTTTACCTGTTTCTGTGCTTGCCTCACCAGCCCATATTTTAAATTCACAATTGCCAAGGCAGGTTGCCATTACCTGTATCAACTGAGCCTCTACTATGTGGACTTTGGATCTGAATAGGTAGTTGTCTGGCTTAAAATAGTAGGCACGGTTAATCTCAAGTTCTCAAAGTGGTGTCCAGACAAAATCAGGATAGAGACCAAGACCAGTATTTTGGCAGGTCATGAGGTCTACTGACAGAGATTGCAATTGGAGCCATAGTTCTCCTTTGCAAAGAAGTGAATTTTAATGTAGTGTCTTTGCAGTATTCACACAGTTAGAATAAGTGATGTTCATTTATTTATTTGTTTGTTTTTGCCTTGGCTGCATATGCCTAGATTATGTCCAGGGTAAAAAAAAAATTATCTCCTGGGTAATAATTTTTATCCCTGAAGGCTTCCCAATCAAAGAAACTAAATTTCTTCTGTGGATGGTATGAACAAGGACTAGGCTTTCTGAGATAAATTCTGGAGTAGAGTTCTTGGATTGTGGTTTTCTTAGATTTGCGATCTGATAATTCTTTTTGTTGGAGGTTCTATGCCAGATAACATGTCAGCCTAGGTCAATCATTATGCCTGATTTGTGTGGTTTGACCGACCTAGACATCTGTTTTATTTTTAGTAGTGCTTTCTAGTCGGATCATGTCTTTTTTTCCTGCGCAATGTCACAGGTTGGGTATGCTGAGAAAATTGCCAATGTTTGGGGGAAGGTTGCAGAGGAGACGAGCGCATATGCAAGAGAGAGCAGTTGAATTACGCAGCTGTAAATTCAAATCTTTCAGTTTTTTCTACTTGTTAAATGTATCTTGGTCATTGCACTTTTAGGAAAATCGCTCAAGATTCATATATTTAACTAATAAGGAAAATGGATGAAGTTTTTATGTTTCTTTGCCCTGATCTGATCGAGGAAGAGATTTATTTTGTTGAAAGGGCTGTTACTAACATTTGTTAGAGGAGTTGTAAATTTGATTTGTCCTTTGATACTTGGATATTTAAGTTCTCAGTTTTGATCTTGAGTTAATGGCGTGAAGAAAAATGGGAGCATTCAAGATAATGTATCGTTCATTTGGCCTTGGTAACTGATCCTCAAATTCTAGCTCATTATGTATGTGTAAAGAAATTATTCATCCCTCTGGCTGACAGCCGGCCCTTACTCATCGTTCATGAAATTTCAAATCTAGCCTACATCGTATTATTTACTATATCCATGGATCTGGCTGATGCCCTCATAAAGTTGAATCTTGAACGGTTTCTTTTCTCCTTTCATATTTGCTAATCATGTGTAATACCTGCTCCCTTTTCCTTTTTTAACAATGGCATATAGATCAATGGATCTTCAGTATTCATTTGTAGAGTCGCAAAAGAATAATTGAGGAAGAACTTGCTCCTCTAGGAACACAGAGATGTAGTAGTACGCCGACTCGCATGGATGAATGCTATCCCAGAATAAGTATTGCGATGAATTACGACATGTTGGTGTGAGTTCGTTGCACAGAGGTCCTGCTTCCACAAATCCGGTGCCACAGCATCCCTTCTTTGTTTCCAGGAATCCTGTCACCCATAATCTCAGTAAGACATCGACTGGACAGATAATTGCCCTTGACTAAAATGCATCCTTTGAAAGCTGAGGAAGGAGTGGAGAAACGAGAGCATTGAAATGTGTGTCATAATAAGAACCTGTAAAAGTTTTATTTGGCGTACCATGCTTCTGAGGATGATTGATCATGTCAATCATTGGCTCGTACACATTCGCATAGGCAATCTTGCTTTTTGGAAGCACTGATTGTAGTTGAGGCAAAAGATTTGCTAGCTTGTGATTGTAGATTCGAGCATCGAGGTTTTCATCTTCTACGCATTTTCGATCCTCGGGGTTCTTGAATTTTGCGGTCATTTGAAGGGGCAGACAGCCAACTGGAGGAAGCCCCGCCACTGCTATCTTGCGGCACCCGAGTTCGTGGAGTTGCTGGGTAAGAACACTTCTAGCAGTCAGATGAGTTCATTCATAACTGAAATTACTACTAGAACAGAAACATCATAGCCGCGAGATAGGTAGGTTCTCATCTCACCAATATGAAGTCTCGTAGTCTTCCCAGCAAAAAGTCTTGGTATTCGCTGATATTGAATTGGATTCTCCTCGTGGGAATATCATAGAAATTAAATATGAAGTCATTAGTTCCTGCACTGATGATGGCCAACGCTCCTTTTAAAATCTTCTTTGCCTCCTCTTCCCCTACCATCTGGTTAAGCCTCTGAATGTACTTCTCCAAATATTCAAGTTGCTTTGACATCGGGATTACACCAGAAATTGCGGTTGTCAGATCATCAAGCCCTGATCCTCCCGAGGCGAAGCTAACGCCAGTGCGGAGTTGTCCGTCCTTTAGGTCAGGCTCTAGAAACGGAGGAACTGTCTCCTTGATACCAGCCGCAGAAGCGACGAAATCAGGAACGAGTTTTCCACTAGAAAATCTACCCGTGGGAACTTGACCAGGGAAGTCGCGGCCATAAGGGAGGTGGTTGCCCTTGAACAAAGTCACAATGTAGTTGTTATTACCGGTGTCTACTGTTGAGTCCCCGAATATGAGGATTGCCGGGAATAGTTTAGCTGCTTTCGACTTGGCGTTGAGGATGCTGGAGCCAGTATTCACCAAGAGTAGTACGACTAAGATAAGTAGCTCGGCCGGTGCCATTACATGTGCTCTGAAAGGAGGACTAATCGACTATGTTAGCCCTTGATTCGAGGATGCATAAGTAGATGTTGGCTTGTGGCATCGTACCGGAAAAGCATACCTAACCTAGAGGTTAAGGCACTCCTTTTTTATTTGCACGCCTCTTTTACCTTGATAAATAAAAAAGGACACGTGCATAGAATTCCCAAGCGTTGGAAATGCCGTTTTGTTTTCCATTTACTCAACTTGGGTTCTTAAGATTTGAAAAATCACGTCAAGTTCCTGTTTTGTCGACCAAATGATGTTTATGTGAAACCAACTTGTTAGTGACGTAGGGAATACCCGAGTATGTCATGATCTACATAAGGCTCTGTCTGTAGAGCTTGAAACTTGACAGAGAATCGAAGTTTTTGCCTCGTTCTCCCATGAATTTGATTTCTTCCGTCTTAGGGAGAAATTGGAGGAGCGAAATGAGATCTCGGGGTTAGATAGATGGTAAAGGGAAAATTACCAAAAAAGTCATAAACTTATTGTAATTGTGTCAATTCAGTCCTAAACTTATTTTTTTGACCAATTGAGTCCTAAACCTTTTACAATTATTCCCGATCAGTCCATCCGGCCAGATCTAGCTCGCCGGATCAGGCGAGGCTCGCCTCGCCAGACCCGGCAACGGCAAGGCCCCCCTCGCCGCATCTGGCGAGGGCTCACCCCGCTAGTGGCTAGGCAAGCTCGCCCTCCCCCACCAACAATGAGGCGAGCTAGCCCAGCCGCCTCAATCCGGTGACCAACTAGCCCTCCCCTTTGGCCCATCAGAGCCAAAGGAAGAAGGAGAGGAGGAGGAAGGAGGGAGAGGGAGAAAAAAAAAATTAAAAAGGAAAAATGAATAAATAAATATTATTAAAAAAAATGTCGACGGCGTCGGCCTGCTGCCACGTCAGCGTCGGCCAGCCATTTTTGGCCGGATTGACTGATTGGGAATAACTGTAAAAATTTTAAGACTCAATTGGTCAAAAAAATAAGTTTATAACCGATTGGTACAATTGCAATAGGTTTAGGACTTTTTTGATAATTTTCCCGTTGGTAAATAAGGGAACCATAAGGGCCCAAAGTGCCCTCCTTTTCTCAAAAGAAGACCTGAAGTGAAGTCGGTCTCAAATAAAGATCCAAAGTGGTCATTTAGTTTCAAAGAAGGACCTCGCTCGCTAGCCAGTGAATAGATGCATCTCCGATGCATATTTCGGTGGCCTGATTAGGGTATTTTCATCATTCTTTTTTTTTTTTTTTCATTTTTGGTTGCCTTGTTCATCATCTTCTTTGTCCCCTATTCACTTTTTCTTGCCTAGATCAAGAACACCAAACTTGGGGAAAAGCCGGCGAGTGCCCACTATTGGTAAGGGTCGGCGAGGGCTTGACACCCATCACTGGCAACGAGTGAGGGCTTGACACCCATCACTGGCAGCGGACAAGGGCCATCTAGCCCTCACTGGCTGTGGGGGAGGGGGCCATCCAAATCAAGGCCCTACAAGGAGGTCCTTGAGGGCAAAATGGGTAGCTGGATAAGTCACCAATTTGGGAGCGGTGGTGGGAGGAAGGGATGAAGAAGGCGATGTAGGCGTCCTAGTTGTAGTCCTGGCAGAAGATGAGGTTGTCGGTGGAGCGACGAGCGGAGGCGGGAGAGGTCACCCCTCGCGGCCATTAGTGAGGTCGCCCCTCGCCGACCCTGGCGAGGGCTTGCCCACCTCACTGGCCACTAATAAAGGCCAGCGAGGGCTCGACAGCCCTTACCGCCTGTGGCCGAGGCCACCCTTGCTAGATCTGGCGAGAGTCGACCTGCAAGCCCTCACTCGCGGCCGGCGATGGGCATCCAACCCTCACTGGCCCTCCCATCTCCGGCCCCCACCAACGGCCAGCACTCGCCGACCCTTCCCAAGTCCAATGTTCTTGAGAAGAAGACGAAGAAGATGATGAACAGTGCAACTATTGACCCAAAAAATAAAATAAATAAAGAACAAGACAACCGAAAACTTTTTTAAAAAAAATTGGACAAAAATACCCTTGATCAAGTCACCAGAATATGCATCGGAGATGCATTTGTTCACCGACCGACAAGTGAGGTCCTTCTTTGAGACTAAATGACCACTTTAGGTCCTTATTTGAGACAGACTCCACTTCAAGTCCTCTTTTGAAAAAATAAAAGTACTTTAGGTCCTTATATGGAATTTTCCCTTCTTTTTTTTTGCTCGCATTTGTTAGCTAATGTAGCCCTCCAGATCCATAGTACAGTGTCTTACGACAAACAAGTGAATGATCCAAAACAGTTGCAATGCATGTATCGAAGTCTGCCATTGTTTGACCTAAGATTTTGCCTGTCGACTATTCTTTGTTCAAAATATAATAGTAGATACCGATTCTGGCTATGATTTAATTGATTCAATTAAATCAATTATTGATTAAGTTAATCCGTGGTTAGCTTGGTAAAGTAGGAATGTAATCATACCATGTATATTTCTTTCCTATCTCACATCTTTCTATAGTAGTATAAATAAAGCAGTGTACTTGTCCAATGAATGTATAGATATATAGAAAACATTTCCTCCCAAAAACTCTTCATTTTTTGTCATGCATCAAGAACTACATGGAACTCCCATAGGGTTTACGTAGGCAGGGAGAGTCTTGTGTATGTCATCTTCGTAAATTCCTATATGGGCTTAAATAAGCTTCCAGACAATGATATGCCAAGTTCACTACTGCATTGAGCAGCATAGGATTCCAGCACTCCAAACATGATTATGCTTTATTTACATGGACTAAAAGTACCTCATCAATCTATTTGTTACTATATGTTGATGACATTCTTTTCATGGGGAACAATGAATCGGCTATCACAAAGTTCAAGAATTATCTACATTCTACTTTTCACATCAAGGGCTTAGAGCATCCCAAATATTTGCTCGACATTGAGATAGCTTGATCGAACAAGGAATTTGTCTTAGTCAGCATAAGTTCATTTTGGAGATAGTTTTAGATGTAGGACTATCAAGATGTAAACCAGCTATCATACTGATTGAACAGAATGCGAAATTGACAACACACGAATACGATGTGAGCTCTTCTTCATTTATTACAAATCCATTGCTGAAAGAGCCATCGAGATATCAACATCTTGTTGGAAAATTGATTTATCTCATAATAACAAGACCTAATATATGTTATGCAGTGCATATATTCAATCAATTCATACACAAGCTAAAGCAATCTCATATAAATGCAGAACTGAAATTTGTGAAGCACTTCTTAAGGGATGCCCAAAACTTGGTATTTTTCTATCTCGTGAATGCAATATGAAAATTATAGCTTATTGATACAGACTATGCACAGGGAGATCCTGGTTTTTGTATCAAATTGGGGAGATCACTTATTTCATGGAAAACAAAGAAGCAATCAACCGTATCATTATCATCAGCTGAATTAGAATATCAGGCCATGGCAAAGGCTGTTTGCAAAATAGTTTGGATACAAGGACTACTCTTAGATGTTGGAGTACAAATCGATGGACCTAGCGATTTATTTTGTGACAATGATAAAGTCGGTCTTCCATAAAAGAACTAAATTGTCATTTCACTTGACACAAAATTCAGGAAGGGATCATTACAACAAGAGAAATTGGGACTGTGGAACAACCTACAAACATATTTATTAAGTTGTTATGCCAAAGACAACATACATACTTGCTAAACAAGTTAAGTGTTCTCAACATATACCAACCACCAACTTGAGGGGAAGTGTAGGAAATATGGTAGTAGATACCGATTTTGGCTATTATTTAATTGAATCAATTAAATCAACTATTAATTCAGGTAATCCGTGATTAGCTTGGTAAAGTAGGAATGTAATCATATCATGTATATATATTTCCTGTCTTACTTTCTCTAACAGTATAAATAGAGCAATGTACTTATAAAATAAATATACAGAAATACAGGAAACATTTCCTCCCAAATACTCTTCATTTTCTGTCATTCTCAGTTAAAATGGGATAACAGTTTCCCTAAAGCACAAAAGGAAACGCATGAGACTCTCCAAATGGCATCAGCGTGGACTTCTGCAACCTCAGACAAAATAGATTTGGTTCCGAACGGCCATCTCCACCCCATTTCATGTAAAGGCGTGTTGCATTTACCGGCTCCGGCTGTTTAGAGAGGTATGGAGACCACGATCCTATGTTGTGGGCTCGAGTTCGTCTATCAGGCATGTCTCTTTGTTTGATGATCATGTTTAATATGGGCATATATCGTTCTTGACGTCGTACACCCCTCATTTGAAAAGAAGGAAAAATGAAGATCTTACCTCCTCATTTGGAGACATGCCAAGCTGGAGGATAAGAGGTTGTGAGCAAGACGCTACATTGACTGAATCTGCAACCAGCAACCTCATGTCTCACCAACCTCCAGATTTTTCCCTCTGCTCAGATTGATAACTCATTGGTCATGGCTTGGAGATCTGCAATATCTCCACAAAAGTATCCTTCGTTCAGCAGTCCCATTAAGAAATGAACCGCTCCTTGGTAGTGTTTCAGATTCGGCAAACATTTGATGCTTTTTGATTTTTCTCCTTTTCTTTCCATTTGCACAAAGCAAATACACAAGCTTAGAAAGGCACTTGGATCCCGATACTAGTGTCACGACAGAACATGCCTAACAGAGACTATCAATCCCAAGATTTGTAGCATCGTAATAGAGTAAAATTTTTGACCTGTTAAAAGTCAAAGTCTGAATAGGTGGGAAAAATTAATTAAAGAGTCATAAACATATTATACTTGTGCAATCAATCCTAATTTTTTTATTGTACTAATTCAATCTTAAACATTTTCACATTTTGTAAATTGAGTCTATCCAATCAATTTTGACTATAAATAATTAATATAGACATCAATTGTCCTATGTGACATAATCAATGCTAAAGTCAACATGCTTAAATAATTTTTTTTCTTTTCTTTACTTTTTTTTTTCTTTTGGACTGAGGGCTGGCAAGAATCAGTGGCCAACTCTCACTAGCCATAGGAAAGGGCTACAACGCTCTTGCTTGATCCGGGTGTCGTAGCTTTGCCTAGGGTTGCAACACCCTCACTTGGCCCAAATATGATGAGGGCATCGCAACCTTGCCCAAGCCCTCACCACCCACAACAAGGTTATTAGGTGTCACGGCCCTTGCCCGGCATTGGCGAGGGTTGGCTAGCAACATTTGTGGCCTTCGGTCTAAAAAAAAAAAAAAAAGAAAAGAAAAACCAAAAAAATTAAAAATTATTGAAAAAATGTGCAAATTAGTGTTAGCCATACCATGTAAAAAAAGTGTCAAATTGGTTTAATTGACAAAAGTTAAAAAAAATTATTACTAAGTTGGCTTATTGAAAGGTTTAGAAATGAGTTCAGAATTTTTTATTATTATTGTCCCAATAAGTGGCTCAATCTTTTTGGCATCAATGTCCCATACCCATAATGACCTTCATGGAGGAGTCGATTGATGAAGGAGATTTGACGTTGCATCCGATTGAAGGATTGCGTAAATGAGCTCGAATCACGTGTAGGGAATAGTTCAAAAGAAGATAGGACGACTCTTCGGAGAATTCGCATCCTTGGTGATTTTAATTATCTTTTGATAGAATAGTCCCCCGATTTCACTATAGGGCGTGTTTTCCTTACTTGATCGGTAACCAATACATCGGCGCGACCTCATGATAGGTACAATGATAACATGTTTGTGTCCTTTTCGTACCCTGAAGATAACGGAGCAAAGACGCGGTCGGTGACCGGCCTGATGTCCCCCCACCAAAATTATTCCATTTTTAAGGGGGGAGACAGAGAGAGGAGAGAGGAACATGGCCACCACCCCCATCAATCATACATCCACCAATACGTAGCTTAATCCCTCGGAGACCGTACAGTACGTAAGGTCACTCTCTTCCTTTTCCGATAAACCGGACCCGATGCTTCCCCACCGCGAGCACATGCATTACCCCCTCAATTCTTCCCCTCACTTTCAAATTCTATGCTGGACATTGTGTGTGCTCAAATCATGTTAATACAACTCCCATCAATCGTTAGATCATGCAAATCCTATATGAGTCTCGCCTCATCTCACGATATATATGAGTCAGCATGCACCAGATGTAGCTAATATCTTTTTCTATACCACATATTATTTTTTGTTGGAATTTTTCGCCGCCATTGGCACTTAAATAATAATTTTTTCTTTTTAATTTGGCAAATTTTTCGGCAAAAACTTGAGGCATTAAAATAAGCGACGCATACAACTTTTTGCACTTCTAGTATTCTTTTCCTCTTTTTCCAGGTACATTGGGTGTAGTTGACCATACATGGTCCCTATAACTACAACTACACATAATAAGATCGTGCATGACATGATCGTTATTTCCATTCGTATATAGTTCATGCTGTCAAGCTTGCACATTACTCTTGTTGGGCTTAGATACCATTAAAAGTAGAAGGAAGACAACCGTGAGTGTCGTTTAAACTTCTCTTCCGCTCCTTCGTTTCTAGACAACACGGCCATCGAAGCATACTTTTAAATAAGGAAAGAATAACATGACAAAGTGCTCAAAGTTCAAAACTTGATTCGTTTACTCGGGAGCATGGATCTACGTGACAACCCCACGCATCGGGCATCCACATGTGTACAGTTAGCGAGGTTTTAAAAGACTTTGGGATGATGATCTCTTAACTTCTCAAGATGGATACATTGAGATTAACCAATAAACATAAGAATTTCATTAATGAAGACGTCTCGAGGACACTTGTTAAATAGGTTAAGCGGGGAAATTCTTTAGTATGTTTAACGAATGACCCTAGATATAAAAAGGATGGCGCTATTATTATATGATATGGTGCTGGGGATGTGAATGACCAATGAAAAGCTGGGATACATTGAACTCAATAGCACGGTCTTCATCTTCATTACCCAAATTCCAAAACCTTATTCAACATGGGGGGGATGTGGATAAAATACTCGATGTGGGTGTGGGCAGCAACATCGCGATGCCAGCTAAAATGACAAATCATCGACGGCTGATGGTCAAGCATAAAGATCGCGATCTCTCCTTCTCTCTTTCTCCGCCTTGGGATTATGACCCCCTTTTTGTTAGTATTGATGCCGGTGAATACGATGAACATATACATTAAGGTGCATGGATTCTTGTCTTTATGTGGCAATATAGATTTGTATTAAACAATTTCAAGAGGAGGAAAAGGAAGTGGTACGGCATGGAGAAGGGCTTCAATCATACTCTTTGAATTAAATTACCCCGAAATGAATGGGATTAGTTTAATCAGGGATTCCACCTTGGCTTCAGCGCAGGACAGACTCGGTCCACGTTGTTCAATTATTATGGCATCTCTCTCTTTCTGTCTCTGTTCAAACTGCCTCTTCTTCTTCGGTGCGCGTTACGATATTTTCTAGATTCAATCTCACACCAAAGAATCTATCATATGCCATCCCTCGTGCGTTCCTCTTTCCTTTCTCTAATCATGTCGTTATTCGATAATCATGGGGTTAGTTCCATGGACAACCTCGTTTAAAAATCTCTCAGCTGAAATGGGTCGGCAGCCCCACCCAAAACCCTCCTTCCATGAAGCTTCTAGTTAGCTACATCTTTGTCCATTTCTGGTTCTATGATTCGTTGGTGTTCGTGATCTCTACAATGTTGGCCCCTACGCGAGTTCTCTCTCTAGAAATAAGCGCCCGTGAGTTGATGAGACGTGAGGGATAATTAGAATGGCAGATCAACATGTTGTGTGAAACCTATTGTAGGTGCTTTTTACTTTTCGTTAATTCATAAGCAAATAGAAAAAAAAAAAAAAAAGAGCAATTTGATGGTGATCTAAGTAGGATTTTTTTTCTAGTCTCAATGGGCAGCATGCCGAAAACTGTGAACAAATTTTTCGGAGTCGAAATAGATTAGGACTTTATGATAAGCATGGAACATCACAAACAAGCCTTCCAATTGAAGTAAGCATACTTCAAGCATAGATTTATCGTACCTTGTCAAGAAGATCTACATACTTATATTGCACATATAATGATCACGTTTTGGGAAACTATAGTGGTTTGTTCATTTCAGAAAATGATGTCTAAGTATAGATATAACGAACGAGTGAATACGTTCTAATCTAGGGATACATAGAAATTAGCAAGAAAGACGCAAAGAAAGAAGCCCCTTGCGTTACACGGGTGCAACCACATGGCAAGTTCATTTCAGAGATTCGAACTGATGAACGCTGAGGTTCGACCACGTCCATATGAGGCACAGGCGAAGGTCCGAAGTTGGCGATAAAATAACTAGCCTTCTTTGTTTTCTTCCCCAACTGGAAATCCCCCACTTTCATACTAGAACTTAAACAAATCCTACCCCCGAGAGAGAGAGAGAGAGAGAGAGAGAGAGGAGTTTCTGCAAACAGCGGTGTTTGCTCCTCGGAAAAGGAAAAGATCTGTCTTTTTCTGTTAATGAGGCGATTTAATTAAACAGATACATATGTAGGCAGGAGGGGTATGACTCGTGTCAGATAATCACAAAGATGCTTTCAGAGAAGTGAATCACCTGCAAATAGGGTTTTCTTTCATAAACAGATCAGAGAGAGAGAGAGAGAGAGAGAAGTTCGTGCGATTGGTAAGAGTACAAGATTCAAGAAGAGGTGATAAAAATAATGGGGACATGACCAAGAATACAAATCACTTATCGGAATAAATGAACGCAGCGGAGGCTAATTGGATCTATGCAGATTAGTTGCAGCCAAACTACTAATAATGTTCGTCCAAAAAAAAAACTACTAATAATGAAAACGAGTAATCATGATGGCCTCAGTCCCATTAGCTGTACAGTCATCTGGATTTTTTGTCTCGTTATGGATCATTGAAAAAGGCAGGAACCCCACCCGTCATGCAGCACCCCACCTTACCATGTGTTCCTCCTTACTCGTCTCCATCTGTAATCTGACTCCAACCGCAACTCCCTCCTTAAATCTAGTATTCCCTGTGTTAACCTTTCTTAGCTTTGATACTCCCGTCTCCGTTCCGTACCTAATCCTTCTATGGTTGGCGATCTTAAAATAGTTTGGGTTATTTTTGTACAAAAAATACCAGGGTTTTCAAGGCCCTCCTTCCCTTCCCTCCTTCCCTTCATCCCCGGGACTCCGCCTGGCTCATTATTCGATTCCACATGGTCTTCTGTGGGGCCCTACTGAAGGCGACAATTTGTCCTGTTCCTCCATGTACGTACGCGGGCGTTGTACAGTATGCACACTAGCTTGAATGTTTGAACTTTGGTTCGCTTCCACCCCGCAGTTGACGTCAAACGCTCACGGTACGACCATCGGATTTAAGATAAACTCCCTTCCAATTGCAAACGGATATCTCCGCATTTCCATTTCCTCTCTACTCTACCTGATGATCTACACAGATTACTAGGGGAGGACAAGCGGTGAAATGAGGATATAGTTCGAATTGGATTGGTTTTTATAGATGCAAAATAAATGAGCTCATATAAATTTCAATGGAGAAATCACGCAAAGATTTCTTTTGAACGTTAAAAAATAACATCGCTACATGATAGAAAGAATTACATAATTTAAATATTCTGTAGATTCAATATTTGAACACAAATATCCTTAAATCTACATAATATACTCACACTAGCAAAATTGTAGACGAACAAATTTAGTCGACTCAATTCAAATTTGAGTATGTCAATAACCTAGTAAATCATTAAAGGTAGATCAACAAAACTTTAGTAATCAATTGAGCATGGAATCGGATTTCAATCACCAAGTATGTGAGTAGAGTTGAGTTGACCGCCGCACTACATCGATCTAACTCCATCGACTCGACTACGCAATTAGGTGAATTCAGCCGAGGGGCTTTGTAGTTCCATTAGTTGTGATCTCTCTATCTCTGGGCAGTTTGACTCCGACAATATCACTTTCCTTAATCTCCTCAAATTCTATTCTTTATCGCCTCAAATTGAAATACAAAAAGCTGACCGACTTCTATATAACGAATGAGCCATTTGGGCCGAAACCGGGGCAAAAAATGAATGAAAAGTCGGATGTGGTGGGAGAATTTGATGCATGGTGGTATAAATGTCAATTCAAATCCAACCTCTCCTAGGAAAAAAAAAAAAAAATCAGAAGTGAATACCGAGAACACGGAACGCAATTCGCAATTTCGCCATGAGAATCTCTTAATTCATTTAGCCTAATTGAAGCGTGCCATAGAAAGATGCCATTCAGTTTAGCAGCCGGCGCTCCAAGCTTGACCCTTAATCTTCCCTGAAAATCATAGTTTGGTTCCTCATGTATAGCACAATACAATACAATACATTAGATTAAGGGAAGGTGATTCGATTGCCATAACTTTACTGCAATGATATCGGCGCATTGCGGCTTAAGCTAATCACACATGCGAGGATTAACATATTAATCTTTGTTTATTCCCAATTAACAAACATCGAGGGGATGGTCAAAATGATGCAGCAACCGATACCAAAGATATTATCAGCTAATCATAAATCACTAAGGTCAGTCTTGTCATTTCATACATTCTTAAAAAAAATAACAATTAATAGCATAATTTGGTCAGTTCGTAGGGACGTTGGCCTATATAACAATGGTCGACCCCCGACCACGTTCCGGCCCCCCCAGCAGCAACGCATTGTTGGAGAAGACTGGAAGGAAGAGGAAGACCCCACCCCCAATAACCCATCTCCGATCAGCACGTTCGTTGAGAGAAAGGGAATTATGGGGAACAGCCTGCGGTGTTGCTTGGCCTGCGTTCTTCCCTGCGGGGCTCTCGACTTGATCCGGATCGTCCACCTGAACGGCTACGTCGAGGAAATAACGCGCCCCATCACGGCCGGGGAAGTCCTCAAGGCACACCCGAACCACGTCCTGAGCAAGCCGTGCGCGCAAGGCGTGGTTCGCCGCATCCTCATACTCTCTCCCGAGTCCGAGCTCAAACGGGGCTCCATCTACTTCCTCATCCCCGCTTCCTCTCTTCCCCAAGATAAGAAGCGGGTGCCCTCCAAGGCCAAAGCTCACAGCAAGAAATCGCACCCTCAGGGCGGAGACGTCCCCGACTGCGATCGCCACCTTGCCATCTCAAGAAGAAATCCTCCTCCCGTAGAGATCGCCGGCACAGCCGCACCGACAGTACTTGGAGGCCCCACCTCGAGAGCATCTACGAGGACTCGTAACGTATTAGACCTGTTATTTTCCGGTGAGAGGAGTTTTTATTGGTTTTTGCGGATGCAAAGATTTTTCTGTCTTGTTGGTTCCGTCTGCGTGTAGTAATGGCAGATCGGGAGACGTTGGCTCCACGACGAGTTGAAGCATCACACAACGACACAAGTCCAATGACAGAGATTCAACTTTTTTGTACCGTTGCAACAACTTGTATATACATCCCAAAGTTGTAAGTACAGGTTTTTTTTTTACTGTCTTGTCTTCTTCATGGCCGATGGAGGAAAAAAAAACAAAGAATGGATTTGGGCAGTCTGTTTTATTTCTTTCCGAAATACAAAGGATCATCTCTCTGAGTGACCCTTTTGGTTTCTCTGTATTTGTCAACGCGAAATGTTACTGGATGGGGATATCTCTCAAGAACGAGCATGTGTTCAGTTCTTTTTTGTGTTCCACAGGTACTGAGTGCAATATACTTAATAACTTCTTGAATGGGGAAAATCTAGTCTATTGAGCGGTGAACGCGATGCCGCTGGTCAACCCTTCCTCATATATTGGTAGATTCTTTTAACTTGAAAAAGCATACACTCAACGAAAGCATGTCGCGGAAATATGAGCCCGGAAAACTATCCACACGGACTGTGCAAAAACGGGGATTTTCCCTCTTGCCCAAGACCTCATAAATGATCAAAATACCGTCTCCATCCCGTTAAGTTATTTTGCTTTTGTGAGCCTCTTTCCTTTTCCTATAAACTGAGGAAGATACCACATAAAATTACAGAAACAACTTGTGGTTTGCTGGGTTTCTCCGGGGTAAGATGCAACTCGTTTTCTAGGTCGGATCCTGCTAATCATTGACGCAGACAGCATTAGGTGCAATAATAGCCCTATAAGCTCTACCATGCATGTTCCTCCATTATAAATACCTTTGTTAATCGATCAATCCATGCCTCTGCGCCAGCTAATTAAAGATGTAATATAAGAAAGCCCTTCCACCCGATACATTTAACTACTTTGCAGGGGCTACTATTATCATCACGAACCGTATTATAAGCGGCGGTTGCACCTGTCATGACTATGTGGGTTAACTGACATTTTTTTATAGATCTATAATATAAACAAGGCATCACGCATAATGTAGGTGGCGATCAAGATATGAATTCATTAATTTACTTCCACTGGGTAGTTTCGGTCGTGTAAAACTATATCCAGCTTCAAACAAAAGAAAAACCAAAGGAAACAAGACTTAAAGAAATGAACAAACCACGCGCTGGTGTCTCCATTACTTTCTTGTATTGAAATGAAATTCTTACAAGGATGGAGACAAGTGCAAGCAAACATAAGTAAATAAATAAGCAAATACAGCCTGGCACATCCCTTTTGATACATATATTTCGGGTAACGCAGACTTCACATGGATTCCTTTCTTCAAGCTCTCTCTCTCTCTCTCTCTCTCTCTCTCTCTCTCTCTCTCTCTCTCTCTTCTATATATATTAAAAATGAGATTAGATTAGACAAACAATTCCACATCCCTCTCGCAATCTCCGCTGCCCATTTTCTTATTTGCCAGGACCACATGTCACGTACACCTATATTCGCTGCTCTTTGGCTATTTTACTTTAGTCCAATGTTAAAAAACGACGAGGATTTCACTTTGCAGAATCTAATTATCCGATCGAATGGTGATTCATTTACAGGCTTCTATCCGCCCGATGTGTTGTGAGCATGTAAAAAATGGACACATTTATCCAAGTAGTAAGCGCATCTGGACGTAGCAGATCCCCATGCAACTTTTGGCATTGAGCCTTGTGCCCAACTCCCTTCTTTATCAACAAACCAAACCTATAACAATTAGATCAAACAATATAAGGAATCAAACAGATTCAATCGATCTTCACGCGGATGGGAGTTAATTTTTAACAGAATGATCGAAGGTTTCATCGAGATAAGGAGATTGAGTATAGTAATGTAAGTATTATCTGAACCCAAATTTTAAATTTAAATTGATTTGAATGTCATTATCACGTATGGAGATTAAGCTGTACATATAATGTAGCGATCAATCTTGTACATACAAATAAAAATTCAGATCACATCCTAAGTTTAACCGCTAAAGTAACTGGCTCGCTTAAAAACGAAAATCTTTCAACAGTTATGCGAATACCTTGTTGACCAGGGACGAGAGGCTTTAATTAACCTGCCCATCGCTTCGACCACAAACAAAGCTAATGGCACCAAAGCACACGTGGCGACGGCTTTAATTAAGCTGTGGTGCGTGCGCATTCCGGCCCATCCGGTCGGCCCACAATGACCGGACCGAATCGACGAACCTGTCGACCTCACCAGCTTGGCTGTCTGCGGGCCGTCCTCCGCCATCTCCCTCCCTCTACCTGTGCCCGCTACCCCCGACAAGTTATCCTCGAACTCCCCCACCGCCTCCGTGTCCATTTGTCTTGTCCTAATTTTGTCATCATGTCAGGGAGTATATCTTCTACTTTCCCTCCCAGTTCCTGCACGGTGTTGGGACATGGTTGCAGAGACGTAAGATGAAGGGGAATTCATGTGTCCGTAAGTAGTTTTCGGGCGAATAGCTCTAGCAGTTAACCTTATCGGATTGGCATCTCCTTGTCTTCCCCACTAGTGACGTTTCACCTACAATTGACCCTTTTGTTTTCTTTGTTAACATGAAGATTTCGAGCTGCAGACGTGATGAGAGACTAACTACAAACCACGCCTGCAGTATGCGAGGGACATACTTAGCGATTGTTCCTAACAAGCATAGCTTATGTTTTTGCGCACAATAATTCCCTCAACACCTTGTGCTTCTCTACGTTTTTTGACCGAAATCATTTGGTTTATAATTTCTCTGTCCCACAACTTGTATCTCATAGACGAGTACTTACATATTAGCTATTAACTAAGGTGATGTTCCTGCTCTTTCAGGAAAATTGCTGTGGAAACTCCCATTAACCACATGACTTATCAATCCTGATTCCATATCAAGCTCACTCAAAGACATCACGTGTAAAACTATTTTCCATCGTTATCGTTGTCTTTCAAACAGGTATCGTCTTTCGGTTCATAATCTATTGACTATTAAGAATTCGAAACCCATCAGCCACAGGGTTTTTGTGGCTCGATAGAATGAAGTTAAAGCAAACAAGGAGATGAGCTTAATAGGTAAAGCTCCCACGTGATCAAGTCATGTGGCGCAATCTCCATGGTAATTTGAGTTGCCTATATTCGTTTTCCCATTGATTTCACAATTTGCAAAAAGCGCATTCTATTAGTAAGGCTCTTTAACCTTTTGTGTTCTTCATCTGAACTAGATATAATGTCTCCAGGATGATCGTGTTCTTAGGCATAGGGAGATTTATTCTAACCTTACCATTTTGCAAAAGGAAAATAGATATTTGTCGCGTGCCAAAATTGCAATACCTTATATTTATGACAGAAGATATTCGCAATAAATAATCATCCAAAATCATGATAAATGCACGTAGAAATTTGTAAGACCGAATGATTAAAAAATTTTCTTACCAAAGGTATATGTTTGCAATATAACACTGATTAAAAAAATCATTACCAATCTTCGCCTGAGATATTTTTCTGATTGCACCAAAATCTGCGTAAATTTGCAATCATTATTGTCTTATTGAATTTCCTGCAATAAACTCATTTCCTTTTGGTATCCATCAATTTGGATCCTTTCTTGACGTTAGAGTAAAATAGAAAATCTCAATAATCAAATATTCTTTCTTAATTCATCGTAACAAAGTATTCAAAGAAAGAATATTATGCACAATGATATTTTGAAAAATAAATTCTCACTTAGTCATGGTACGATAAAAACAAGAGAGAATAAAATTTTTGAATATCTAAGAATATCTTGCATCATCACGTAAAACAAATTTTCACTTTGCAAAAATATGACTAAATTTGAGAGAATAAAATTAGACAAAATAATCTGAATTATCTCAAATAATCAAATCTCAATTCACAAATCACAAAAACAAATCATACGATTCTTTATTCAATAAAGCAAAATATGATCACTATAAAATCTCAATCAACCAAGGATATATCGAATATCAAGTATAATGAGAATTATTGCCCAAATCAAATTGAGAATAAAAAATTCCTTACCAAATCCTCTTTCTTATTTCTTCTTCATATCCTGCAAAAATAACTCATCTTTTCTTTGGTACCCATTTTTTCTTGAGTCCATGAGAGTTAGTAGAATATGTTGCTTTTACCCAATTTTTCTTAACATGTTTCCAGGCTTTAGGACATTCTTTCTCAAAGTGTTCTGAGTCTCCATAATTTGAACACTTGAATGCATTTAGACCAACAGATTTTACAAACACCTTTTGGAAATGATTTTTGTAAAATGCCTTTGAAGGTCTTTGTCTAAGTCTCTCCTTGACTTTAGGAAAATGAATTAGAGAATCATTTTCCTTATTGAAACCAAGTCCTGACTTATTATAGTAAGGAACTTGTTTAGAAAGAATATGCTCTAATGTTTTTGATCCATTTGAAAATCTTGTCAAAATATTTGAAAATTCTTTCTTCAAAGAATCATTTTCTTTAACAAGCAAATCTCGACTTTCTTTTGTTTGTAGAAAATCTTTTTGCAAAATTTCAAAATTTTCTTTTGAGAAAGATCATATTTGCCTAAGTCGAGAATTCTCCTTTTAAGTTCGAAAATCCTTTTAAGAGAAGATTTGAGATTTGAGCAAAGCTCATTTATATACTTTGAAACTTTGAGAGGAATTGCTGAATGACTTACCTTGATTTCCTCATCGGATTCTGAGTCTGGTTCTGAATCAGACTATGATTCTGAGTCTGTGTCTGAGTCAGACTCAGATTCTGAATGTGCCATCAAGCATAAATTTTCTTGCTCATCATCTTCTTTCATTATTCTTTTTTGGTCATTCTGCTTGTATTGATTTCTTCCATCAAATTTCCTTCCTTTTCTACTCAGCTTTTTGAATTTCTTGACCATAAAGGCAAGTTCTTCATCGTCCATGTCATTTTAGTCCTGTTTCATCAAAAACAACATTAGATATTAAAGCAATGGACTTCTTACCTTCGGGATCTTCATCGTTGAGTTGTTCTACTTCATAGGATTGAAGAGTGCCAATCAATTCATCAACGGAGAGTGGCATAATCCTTTGAGTCTCCCGGATTGAGGTCTTGACATGGTTCCAATCTTTTGAGAGGCCTCGCAAGAGTTTGTTGACCTTCATTGGAGAAGAAATTGGGTGACCTTGATATGCCAAACCGTTTACAATTTCCGTAAACGATCGAACATATCTCCAATCGACTCTCCTTGCTTCATCTTGAAGGATTCATATTTGCCGAGCAGGAAGTTTACTTTTGTCTCTTTTACACGAAAGACAGAATATATTAATGTTATAAGGACTTTCCTTTTCTTTTATAATGTCTACAATGTGTTTATCATGTTAAAATCTATACAACTTCATCTTAAAAGCAAACTCCTCAAACCGTCATGTACAAACCTCACATTACTATACAGACGAAAAGCAGAGTGAAATGAAGAAACATCATTTTATTGCAGAGGTTTTTCCCGCACAACTGTCACTGAGAATCGGAATCTCAAGTAGCTAGCATGTCTCCAACAATTCCAAGTACAAGACCCTCATTAATCCATTCTGTCAAACCTGAGAGCATAGGAACATTTGATTCATGGTGCACTCCCACAAGGATGAATTATCTCTATTGTTTGCAATCCGTCTTCCACTTTCTCCTCTTTGTGGATTGCCCCTTCTCTGTCCACTCGACCAATAAACTCGACCTGGAGATTCTCCACCTTGCTTCCATCGTTGTCATGTCACCCCGGTATGAACTGGTCAACATTAAGACTACGCTTGGATGTTGAGCCATGAGTCTGCTATAAGCTAGTTCCTCATGGTCATCAATATTGCCAAAGAAGAGCATGGCAATGCGATACGGAGAGTTAGGACTAAAAGCTAACTGTTTGCCGCTGATGTGGCTTTTCCCTTTCAAAATCCCGACTAAGCAAGTTTTGAGTACATTTCTATTCACGATTCTAATAGAAGGAGCAGAGGTTCTTCCTCTTGTGGCCTATTGCTTGTGGAAGGGGAGAAGCACAATCATGCTCCCTTATCCAGCACAAGAGAGCATATGTCATTGTGCATAGTCTCGTGAGGTGTGTCGACAATGAAATATTGCAGTCTGAAGGCATTGATTATTTGAGAGGCCTTGGCTTTCTGCTGACATGGCTTCTCCACGGATAAGGCACAGGCACTGAGTTCTCTATGTAAAATAGCTAAAAGGGGAAGAAAGATGAGGCTGAAACTTCTTTTTATTCAGAACCTAGTCTTTTACAAAGACAAATACATAGCATAAAACACCACTAAAATAGGACCATAACTACCCATGTTCTGCATAAAACACTTACTCCACTAACTCCTAAAAACTAGGACAACTAACACAGAAATTAGCTAAACATGACTCCACTAACTCTTAAAGACTAGAATAACTGAATAAACAAATCAGCAAAATGTGTAGGAAGAAACAACTATTATTTCAACACTCTAAGGTGAAGGACAAACAAAGACATAGGGCTGCTTTTCAAGGGGTTGGAGGCTTCAACAACGTTGATAATTGGGTGTGTTATGATTGAAACTATCACCTAGAGGGGGTGAATAAGTGATTGTGCAAAAATAAAAAGGTTTTAATAAAAGTTGCAACAAAATACCATAGGTGATGAAAAGAATTGATCATATCTTATCAATATGCAATCTTATCACAAAAAAAAAAAAAAAAAAAGAGTCAGGATAGAAAATTGCATACAAAATATTATTGTGGTTCGGCTTTTGTAAACCTACGTCCACTCTCCCGTGCTACAGCCTATTGACTGGAATCCACTAAAAAAAACCAATCAAAGTTATAAAATCTAAGCTATCTAAACACATGCTCGTGTGTATTACTTCTCACACAATCTTGAACTCTAAATGATTACACAATGTAGTATTTTATTAATACGTCCATGATGGGGTGCGATTCGAACGCACCGTTTCGTCTTGATAAGTTATGATGGAAAGACACCATTTGAAAGGGTATGATGGAGTCGTATAAAAATCTTCTAAAGATAACCGTTAGGACGGTTGGCAAAACGTATGCTCAGAAAGAAATTGTTCTCTTTTTGTTATCCCATTTCCATCAAATAAAAAAGAAGGCGTTACATTTCTCCTTTAAGAAAATAATTGGCATTTATGCTGTGGAAATTGAATGTTTTCCTCATAACTGCATTCAGATCAACATGAAGTAATATTGTTCGTCATTCATCCATAATTCAATGTTCGTTCCTAGTTAAATTGTTCATTGCACATTAGAAAAGGGGTAAGTCATCTTCCATCGACCTTTTTCCAACATTATTATCAGAGCCCGGTTGTGATTTCTGCCTTATTTTTCATCGATTCTTTCTCGTTTATCATTTAATATCGAGATCAAGGGAATAAAATCTACACTATGTGGATGTTTATTGCTCGGAAATGCAATATGAATTGTCGAAAACGAACCGAAGCGAAGAACGAGTTTAGGGGCCACGTATACCGTACGATTTTGGCTATTTTTCATAATATTTTTTTGGCCACAATCAATTTTTAAATATACAGGTGAAAGTACTCGTTGATATGAGTCGAATGGCCGATTGACCACCACCGGAGGACGTCAAATGTGCCTACACGTGTAACCAGAAGCCGCAGCGCGTGGGCGCCATGCGCCAAACTCGCTGAGCATGCCCAACGCATGAGCACCACACGCATGTCGGCAAACTAACGCGTGCTGACATCATGGATAACGTCATCTAATGGTCGGTAACCGCCAAATGACGTCATTGATGACGTCACCGTCGATGGCAATTGGCTGACCGACGACCGACCGGAGACTCAACGTGAGACCTAACCCGACTGTTAACCGGTCAACCAGTCTAGCAGTCGAACCAGTCACCGGTTGGACCGGTCGGACCGGCTAGGAGCCTTCTGGCTCGCTAGCGCGTGTGAGCGCGCAGGTGCTCCAATTGGAGCGTGATCAGCGGCGTTTGATTCATATGTATGTTCTCTACACTGTGGTATAATTATTTTATATTTTTGAATTTTTTAAAGATATAAAAATGTGTATGGAACCCTAAGTACGCGTATTTTTTGTGTACAAATGCATTGTATATTCCTTTTTAGCTTGTATTTTCTTATGGTTTTGGAAATACAGTAGCTAGCTTACATGAAAATGGTATTATCTATGTTGTGTTAGCTTGGTTCGATGATAGCATGTATATAGTTTAATATACTTGTAATTTTCTAGTTCTGGGAAAATTCGAACTATGGTAGGAAATCCTTAATTTTTCATTACATATTGAATTGCGGTTTTGGTTATAGTTGCTGCATGATTTTTTTTGTACGTTGGTTCACATCATACTATGTATTTTGTGTTAATGAAAAAATGTAGAAATTACATGAGGTCGTGTAATTATTTTTTCCAGTGGAAGTTTGTAAATTGGTAGAATTCGAAAGAGTTCTTACCTATAACTTAAAATTTGCGCAAATTAAACTAATTAATCATAATAGGACAATCGTACTTATGAGCTGATTGGAACATAGTGAACTTTCATTTATATATTTTTATTGAATTATCATTAATTTAATTTGCCTTTATTGCAAATTATATATGTGTGTTACTCTAAAAAATGTGACAGTATTGATTCTATGTTTATTATATCAATGTGTAATAGCAATTGATTATGGTTTTAGCATAAAAAAACCATTGTAATTGACCTCAATAAGAGTGAAAAACTGAACGGTAACAATTATGATAATTGGCATCGAAAAGTTTAGTACATCCTTGAAAAGTAAAAGATTTTGGAAATCTCCAACCACACCATGGATGAACCTGAGCATGGAACTTCAGCTTAACATAGAAGAGATCTAGAAGTTTATCAAGTTTGGAAGAAGAAAAATAGCATTGCTCGCATCATGTTACTGAGCTGTATGCAAGATGATCTCATGTGTGAGTTTGAAAGTTATGATAAAGTTCAAACAATGTGGATTGTCCCGAAAGATAAATTTAGGGGTACATCTACCACTAAGTTGAAGAGACTCACCATCAAATTTGACATATACCGAAAGCGCCCAAATATAACGATGATGAAGCATCTTCGAGAGATGTCAAATATGATTTGTGAGCTGAAGTCGGCAGGTCACTCATTTACTAATGAACAGCAAATTTAAGCTGTTATAAGGTCTCTTCTTGACAATTTAGAAGTATATGAATATCAACATGATGCATAATGAGAATATTGTCACTTTTGATGATATATCGCGTTATTTGGAATTAGAGAATGAGCGTCTAGAGGCTGCGAAATCCTCTACCCATGCTTATGTTGCTGAATTGAGTTCCCGCAAAGTTTCGAGCTTTAAGCGCAAAATAAATCATCAATTCAACAACAAAGGAAAGAAGACTAATCAAGAACCTAAGAGAGTTAAGATCTTTTGACGCAAGAAACGTGGTGGGAAGAAAGACAAGGCCAAGATGAAGTGCTATAATTGTGTCAAGATGAGTCACTTTGTTTGTGAATGCATTGAGTCGAAAGAAATACCCTATTACTCAATTACTTTAAATAATGTTTTTATTTCTAGCACTGTAATGCTTGCTGAATTTCATCCAATGTGTATTGTAGACTCAAGAGCAACAAACCACGTAACAAGAGATCAAGAAGCATTTGTAGAGTATCGTTAGATACAGTCTGGAAGAAGATATATATATACATATTCGGAATAACTCAAGAGTTGAAGTGAATAATATTGACACATATAAATTAATTTTACTTAGTGGTCAAAACTTATTCTTACCTGATATCCTCTATGCTCAAGATATTCGACGAAACTTGGTCTCCGTAATTGTTCTTATTAACCTAGGTTATGTATTAAATTTCCATGGTTGTGTTGACATTTTGTTTGAAATAGTTTATTATAATTCGGATCATGTATTGAATGATTTTATGGTGTTAGACATTGATTATGATGAGTACAATATTAATGTTGATGGTTTTTTTCTTTAATTGCATCTTCTAGTAATGTTGAAATTGATACAAGTACTTGACATGCTAAATTAGGTCATATTGGATTACAAAAATGCAAAAATTAGCTAGAGAATGGCTTTTAGAGTTACTCATTAATGTTAATCTACCCGTATGTGAACATTGTATAGCAGAAAAAAAAATTAGAAAAACATTCGGTAAAGAAACTAGAGCCAATTTCCATTGCAACTCCTACATTCTAACATTTGTGATTCTTTGAACATGAGGGGAGGTACGGATACCTAAAGTGCCAAAACTTGACACGGAGGGACACTTAAATGCAAAAAGTTTGGAAAATGACATTTAAATACCAAAATCGGAGTAAAATGAATCACTTAAGTGTCAATCCAGCCAAAATGCTGATATGACGATTTTCTGGCGAAGTAAGTTCACGCTGATGTGGCTAGAAAATTCAAAAATAATGTCATTTTGTCTCTAACATAATAAAAAAATTAATTTAATTTAATTTAATTTAAAAATATATTTATTTAAAACATTTAAAAATTAAAATACAAATATTAAAAATGAGAGGGGGAGAGGGAGATGGTTGAGGGCCGAGCCCTCATCGTTGCCACCTCCCCACCATCGCTGGGAAGAGGCAGCGAAGGAGGAGCAAGGGTTGGCCGAGGTTGCTGGCCCTCAACCGACAGGCGATAAGGGCCCACGAGCCCTCGCCTAGATCTTGCGAGGGCTGGTGGGCCCTCGCCGCCTCCCCGTCATCGCTGGGAAGGAGTGACAACAAAGGAGGGAGGGTTGACCGAGGTCGCCACCCCCGGCCGACCGGCGACGAAGGCTCAACTCTTAGTCGTTGCCTTCTCTCCCTCACTTTTTTTTTTTTTTAAAATTAATTAAAATATTTATTATTTATTTGTATATAATTAAATTAATATTTATATTAACATTCGAATTTGCTCAAAAACATCATTTTTTGCCCTTGTTTTTTGTTGAGTTAGCGCATAGACAAAAAATAATAATAATAAATTGCTACATAGGATTCTTGATAGAGTTTGCCGGAGATGGCACTTAAGTGTATTACTTTTCAAAAAAAGTATCACTTATTCATACCAAGTTTTGACACTTTGACTGTACTTCTCCCAACGCGAGGGCGAGGCATAGAGCCTTATATTTCGTTACTTCCATAGATGATTTCACGCGTTTCAGTTATATCTTTCTAATATCTTATAAGTCAGAAACACTAAACTGCTTTAGACGATATATAATGATGGTAAAGAATCGATTGAACAAAATGATAAAGGCATTGAGAACCGATCACGAACGTGAATATCTATCTGAGTAATTCAAGGCTTTTTGTTATGAAAATGGAATTGTATGACAATTGACTATTCTTGGTACTCCACAACAAAATAGGATAGTTGAAAGAAGGAATAGAACCCTATTGGAAATGATTAGATCTATGGTGACGCAAGCAAATTTACCTATCTCCTATTAAGAAGATGCGTAATTGACTGCTGCTTATATACTTAACTAAGTGCTCTCAAAATCAGTCACTTTCACCCCTTATGAATTATGGATTGGTGGGAAACCAGACTTAAGTAATCTACGTCCATGGGAATATGCAGCTTATGTTCACGATTCTTCCCATAAATATGACAAATTAGGTCATAAAAGAAAGAAATGTATCTTTATAAAATATTATGAACACTCCAAAGAGTACGTGTTCATAAATGAATAAGTTGATGGAAATATGATTGAAATGGAGTTACGCGATGTCACGTTCTTGAAGAACGATTTTCCTAGTAGATGTGAAATTAATAATGACTTTCAATTATATGAGATGAAAGATCCTAATAACACATACATTAATATTGTAAAGGGAAATGAAGAATTACCCTAACATACAAGACCTAATGGGAGTGTTACATTGCTTGGCGAATTGAATTCAAAAGAAATTCAGTTACGTAAAAGTATTTCTCGTCGTCGTTTTGAAATGGAAGGAGAAGCATATGCCGAGCCTAAGACTATTCAAGAGGCTCTCTCATTCTCTAATAAGGAAGAATGAAGAAAATTTTTGGAAGATGAGATTGAGTCAATGAAGGCAAATCACATCTAGAACTCGATTGATCTACCATCCAATCGCAAGACTATTGGAAACAAATGGGTTTTTTAAATTAAGCGACGGGCATATGGATCAATTGAAAAGTATAAGGCTCATCTTGTGGCGAAATGTTATACCCAATAAGATGGTATAGATTATGAGGAAACATTTTCACCGGTTGTAAGGTTTGCTTCAATATGCCTTATCCTAGTCATCGTTACACATTTAAATCTTAAATTACATCAAATTGATATAAATACGGTATTTTTCAATGAGGAACTATATGAGGAAATTTATATGAAGCAGCCAATAGGTTCATAGCTAAAGCCTAAGAGCATAAAGTTTGCAAGCTTCATCACTCAATATATGGCCTTAAGCAATCATCTAGACAGTGGTATCTTCGTTTTCATCTAGCCATAACGACTTTTGGTTTCACGATGGTCGAAGAAGATCACTGTGTATATGTTAAGCGGTTTAAAGATAAATGTGTGATTTTATTATTTTATGTGAATGATATTTTATTGGCAGGAAATGACAAGATTTTTATTATCACCATAAAAAAATAGTTGTTCTCCAATTTTGAAATGAAGAACACGGGATAAGCTACTTATATATTAGGAGTTAAGATCGAAAAAGATCGATCAAGTAAACTTTTTGTTTTATCACAAGAGTCTTATATAATGAAGATTTTTGAATGTTTTAATATGCATCATTATAATTCCATTGATCCCTGTTATACAAGGTGAAGGCCTAAGTACTAAGATGTGTCCTAAAACTCTAGAAGAAAATAAAGTAATGGAAATTGTTCCTTACGCTAATGTGATCGAAAGTTTGATGTATGATATGATGTGTACTCGACTCGACATATGTCATGTCATGGGATTGGTGAGCCGATATCAATTAAATTCCAGTCAAGCACACTATAAAGCAGTGAAGAGGATCCTAAGGTACTTAAAAGGCACAATGGACTATCGATTTTGTTAGTAAGGGAATGATTTACGTCTATTAGGCTATTAAGATACTAATTGGGGTGGAGACCTAGGTGAACGTAAATTGACTTCTAGATATGTGTTCTGTTCAATAGAGATGCAATTTCTTATAATAGCAAAAAACAGATATGCACGGCCTTGTTTACGATGGATGCATAATTTATTGCATGCTCTACCACAGTGCAAGAAGCAGTACGACTAAAACATTTCTTGAAAAATTTAGCCACCGTCACTGAAATTCCAAGACTAATAATAGTTTATTGTGATAGTCAAGCAGCTATTGCCTATATGAAAGATCACAAGTATCATGGAAGGACAAAACACATTGACATAAAGAACAACTTCATCAAATATATAATAATGCAAAAATAAGTGATTCTACAATATATTTCAACTAATAGAATGATTGTTGATCCATTTACAAAAGTTGTTCTTAGAGACGTATTTTTGACCCACAAAATGTCACTAGGATTACATAGAATGTGATATGTGTTATTATAGATGATCATTGATTTATGTATATGTGGATATATGTATTGTACTTATTTATTTATTAGTGACTTGAGTTTTATCAATAAGTACAAATCTATTATGAGATTAGCACAAATACACATATATTATTGAAAAGTATGTTAACAGGCAATTATTGGCTCACTCACACGAGCAATCATCTCAAGTGCTATAATTAGCACATTGAGATGAGACATTATGTACAAATAAATACTAAAGAGTAAGTTTAATACATAAAATAATATGTCACCTTGATTGGAGTCAAGATAAGGTCTGTGATTTGTTTATAAGAAAATCTAACATGATAGTCTCACAATCATGTATGCTTGAAAGATGTTGTATGCGAGTACTTAATTGGGCACTATAGAAAGCGGATTATTATAACACCCGAGCTAAACTTGAGTATGTGAGAACTATGTGACTATGTTTAGACAAAGATCTATAAAGTTGATATATTTAATAAATGATTAGCTTAAAGAAAGAGAAATCCATTAGAGCATGTAATTTATACTATATGTACAATGTACGACCGACAAGAGAATGTGAGTGAAATTATCCATATTTACTCATCGTGTGAGCCTTTGAGGTAATTTATAATTTACCTCATTTTGTGCCCTATGTTACTTCTGACTATGTTCTTGAAGTGAAATATCAATATTGCTACTTTAGCATGTTACCGATGATCATTAATAGATCTCGTTTTATAGGACAGGTCTAGAAAAACAATTGTTCTGAAATAGAGAGAGACATGAGCGCGAAAGAAGACTATTGTTGTTTTACATCTATCACGTGTATTTACTGATCGACCAATTATATCGCATTCTATGGTTGTGGATATAATTGTAAATACATGGTGTTTTAAGAATAGTGAAGTATAGCCTTTTAGGGATAGATATATTTGGATTGATGTAACAAAATATGTCTGGGGCATTGTGAGACATCAATTGTTTATTTTATTTTAGGGTTGTAGCCATTATGTCATCTTTAATAGTTGCATAATTTGAGCTCCCAAGTGCAGACGTACTCATTGGTCACACGGCTTTCTTGCCAGTATGATTTGTTTCTAAAGTTGATGAATATTAAATTCTTTATATTCTTGATAGAGTATTCTCAAGCCCATCATATTTGAGTGGAAGATGTAGTTTTTTATTAATACGTCCTATGATGGGGTGTGATTAGAATGTACCGTTTCGTCTTGATAAGTTATGATGGAAAGAAACCTTTTGAAAGGGTATGGGGGAGTCGTATAAAAATCTTCTGAAGATGACCGTTAGAATGGTTGGCAGAACGTACGCTCAAAAAGAAATTGTTCTCATTTTCTTGTCACATTTCCATCAAATAAAAAAAGAAGGCATTCCATTCTCCTTTATGAAAACAATTGGCATTTACGTTGTGGAAATTGGATGTTTTCCTCATGACTACATTCAGACCAACGTGAAGTAATATTGTCCGTCATTCATCCATAATTCAACGTTCGTTCTCGAGTAAATTATTCATTGCTTATCAGAAAGAGGTAAGTCGTCTTTCGTCAACTTTATTCCAACACACGATTATGCTCACAAAGACAAATAAATTTGATCACAAAACACTCTTTAGACTTTGAAGTTGCAAGCTTCAATTCTCTTAAAAGCAATAGTTCTCTTAGCTTTAGGACCTCTTCTTATACTCCTTTTAATCCAAACTGACCGTTGGACATATCTTTAGAAGGATGATCCATCCAATCTACCCTTTGGCCCATATCTTGTCAAGAAGATCCGATTACTTCAAAATCGCCAAGAATGAGGCTTTCCATAGATCCTGCTGCCCGTACAGCAATTCGAGTTTCTATAAGTTGAGTGCCTTTACTTTAAAAGAATAAAATGTCTCAAGAAGATTGTTCTGGAAAAATTTAATCTTTAATGGTTAGTTTGAAGACTTTCCTTTTCTAGCAACTTATAAATATGGTAGGAAATCTAGCCAATCGCTACTAACTATTATACGAGAGTATTGTCTCATTCCTAATCGTTTGACAGAATATATAAGGAAGTATATAATTAGGCCATGACTTTGAATCTGATTGCTATAATCTAATCACATCCTATTAAACTTTCCCCATGAAAATACTTATCATTAGAAACAAAGTCTTCACTACGGATAAGTTTTGTCAATTTTCAACTTAGGAAATGTCTTCTTAACAAGGTGAACATGCTTTTCACTGTAGATGCATATCAGTACTTGGAAATCGAGATTTTGCTAGGTTGAGATCATTCCCCTTTGGGTACTAGCCATGTTATCATTTAGAAGGGTCATAAAGATGTCCTACAACACTTGCGGCCACTCTGTTACCATATTTACTATCAAAAGAGAATAAACCGGCATGTCTATCACCTGTAGAACAAAATAAGGCAAGTCGTTGGTGACTACTCAAACGCACGCTAACTTAAAAGCCTTCCACATTAAATTAACGTACTTTCACATCCTTGCAGAAGCCATTTATTGCCAACTCAATGATGCCCTTGCAGCACATGATTAATCCAAGCGAGACTGCATCCTCTAATTGTAGTTTCATCGTACAAACAAGACGAGATGGTGCTGGTGAATTTCCCTACATAACCAGTGATTACACGTAGCTCCAACTTCGAGGTTGACACGTCTCCTAAGGATTGGAGAATGGTCCTCAATCCACCAAATGCGCAAAACGTGGGAAGGAACAATCCAGAAGCAAAACTCTCGAGATTTTGCACCAAAATTGGACCTAAGGGTGGACCATCCGATAAGATCGAGCCTACTAAGAAGGCTCCGTAGGATGCATGCGGGCCAAGGTATTCGCCACTAAGAAAAACGAGAACCAGAGGCAGAACTGTACGGAGGATGCGTACGAAGGGAGGTTCCGGCATTGACTTTCTCTTGTAGGATTGCTTATTCACGGTCCATATAACCGATGGTCGTACTAGGAAGAACAGCACACTAAAAAGATTGTGGTGGTGAAAGCAAATACTGGTTTCATTATGGAGCTTTGCAAAAGTGCACCGGTGCTGCATGAAACAAAGCGCGCCAACAAGGAAAGTGAACCACAAACGAAGGCAGTGGAGGACGTGAGCGACTCAACTCTGAATCGTAAACGAGAGATAAAATGACAACAAAGTAAGCTGTCGAATTCATCGGAATGAGTAAGCAAACGTCAGTTCCCACTCTTATTTATGATTGCCTATGCGAGGCCACGTAAAAAGTAAAGGAAGATGAGAACTGGAGAGAGATATCATGAGGGTCTTTTCTCTCTGGATGCTCCTCCACATTATTGGATCCACATGAACTCACAGCAGGAACACGTGTAACATGAAGCCAAACTCAGCTAAGGTTCTAAGGATTAAGTTGTCTCCAGGTTTCAGCAGTGACTGAAAAATACCTGTTTTCACCAAGAAACGAGGGACCCATCACTATGCCTGAGTGCCTAACGCAGAGAAGGAGAAAAAGAAAGACGACAATGTGATCAGCCACTACAGGCCAATTTATCAGAGGAAAGTACAAAATTTTCCAATGCGATTATATGTAATCGCGGCAACGGGCGTTTCGTGCCAGACACCGGCGGGGGGCCCCACAGTCACATGTGGGCACGCTTGAGTATGGCATTGCCATCCTCTGTTGTTCCGCAAAATTCTCCATTTGTCTGTCCCCAGGCTATTTTTGAGAAAGCGAACTTAATTTGTTAAAATTGGCGAAGCCCAAATGACTGGGTCTTTGCAAATTACAGAGTGCCATGAGCAGAGAGAGAGAGAGAGAGAGAGAGAGAGAGAGAGAGAGTTTAGGCATTTGACATTTGAGGGGCGAGAGACATGGACGGAGCTCCAACGGTTGCCATTGGCCAATGCCATCAGCATCAGCAGTCTTGAAAGGAGCGGCCACGTCCATTCAAAATTTGGTAATCGGTCGTGCATGGATGAATAATGAGGGAACGTGAACCGGTAATTCCTCTGATACTTTCAACAAAAGAGAGAGAGAGAGAGAGAGAGAGAGAGAGAGAGAGAATGTCCACCCTCATAACAATGCACATACACATTGAATTCAGTGGGCTTTTCAGCAAGACCTGAGCTTCTGTACGTGTGTTACCTGGGTCACATTTCAGTTTCTGTAACCCCAGCATCAATCAAGCATTAACAACTAGCAGTTTCTTTTACACGATCCCTGCCTGTATCCGCAGCTGCATCATAATCTTTTTGCTTTGGCAATAAACTCTTTTGCGAGCATTATAGCATGAGGCCGTTCTTGTCGAAAGATTGTGGGGATGGAGTGAAACGGGAAGATGGAGACTCATCTACGTATTGTGTTTGGCAGGTTGAAAAACAAAAAGAAAGACCTATTGAAATTATCTGAAAAATGCATTTACTGTACATCTGCTATCTCATCTCCGTCGCCTATTATCTCTCCCCAACTCTACAATTTTATTCTTCTCAACCGGGTAGACTCTTCAGGGTCACGCAGTCCCCATACTTTAGTTTGCTGTTGCACTACCAATATCAAAGATCCGCATCTAAAATCTGCAGTCGCAAGAACGTCCCCAATCATTCCCAAATCTGCTCTCTCGCTGCACTTCCTTACTTCTTGCATCAGCGTCGACTCTCCATGGCGTCTCCCGACCAGAACAAGGTCGTAACCGTTTTCCATACATCTTAACACTCGAATCACATCTGATGCGTCCACGACCTCCTCCTCTTGGTAAGAAACCCGTTCATATCTTCGGGCGTTGCTCCTGAAATCCTTCAAGATATCACCATCAAGCAATTTGCTCCTCGCCGTGCCCTCTACTATATCCACTGAACTGGAAAATCTTATTAGAGTAAGTAGTACGCTTGGGTGTTGCGACATTCGTCTGGCATATGCTAGTGCCTCTCTATCGTCTGCACCCCCGAAGAAGAGCACGGCAACTCTGTAATAAGAAGACTCCGCATGGTACTTCTTCCTACTGCTATGCTCTATCAAAATGCCAACTGAGCAAGGCGCCTTCTCCAGTACATTTTTGTTCAGTTGCTGAAAAGCATGACTCATCTCTACTGTTCCCCAAGGCTTCCACTGCTTATGGAAAGGGATGATTATCAGGGTGATCCTCTTCTCTAAAGCTAGGGAACACACATCGTTGTGCATTGTCGAATAGGGCGAAACTCCCTTGTAGCAATGCAGCATTAGACTGCCTTGATTTTTTTGCTCGAAATTCCTGAATATGCCGAAGATGCGCTCAGACTCAGAAGCGCTATTGCAGGCCTTCTCACGTGGCGGGTGAGCAGTCAGAAGAGATGAAGCACGACCAACAAGCTTGACAAGGTGGAGGACACATAAATTGATTGGGCTCTCTTTCGTGGGGTTCGAGGCATTGAGGAGGCTCAGTGTCGCTTGAATGTTCTCTTCATTGTGGATACAGGCTAGAATGTGCAATTCTTCATTATGCCTGTTATGGAGTATAGTCCTCCTCTTGTAGGCGACAAATCTCCTTGAAGGATCATATAGAAGCTTAACAATGGGTGTGATAACTCCTGTTACAACCACCACAGAGATCATTGAAATGGCGAAGCATTCTTCATTCATGACCTGCACGCCAACTGTAAGTTGAGAAAACAAGGCAAAGGCCTATATCGAAGTCTTATTAACATCTAATCAACATGAATACAGTTGCACGACTTCTTCTGTTGGGAAAATGTGAAGATTATGTCTCAGGCGCAAACTACAGTTCATTATAACAATAAAAACGCATGATTGCTAAAGTGCAAGATGAAGCAATTACATCGAAGTGTCCCTGCTTATATGGAGGGAAAAAAGAACTTACGTTGGTCATCCTCCAATGATTCAACATAGCAAGTTCTACAATGCCTTTTGAATTCATTATAAGACCGAGAGACAGGGCGTCTCTAATTGGTATCCTCAAGAAGAGTGGGGGCAATGTTGTCCCTACAAGCTTGCCAACAAAACCGACAAGAACAGTTAACTGAATGATGCCGACATTCTTTAGAGATTTTATGGCAAAGACATCCATTTTTAGTCCACTTGTGGTGAAAAACGCGGGCATTAGCAGCATTGAAACAAAACAGTCGAGCCTCTCCACCAATGTAGCTCCCAAGGGTGGTCCATCTGGTATAACCAGACCCAGAAGAAAGGATGCCAGAAAGGCACTAAAGCCAATTGCTTCTGCAATGAACCCACAAGATAGAAGGGCTACAACAGCTGCAGTAATATATCTCTCATTCACAGGTTTGCCTTCTGGAGTGCGTTGGATTGCCCACAGAGCAGCTGGACGAATTCCAAACACGATGAAAATCGTGAGCAGCACCATTGAGAAGAAGGATCCAAAAGAGGTTCTCAATGATTTTGTGGTAGCTAAGTACACCACGTACTTGACTGTCATAACAGACCAATGACAAACATCGCAGATTAATGAAGATGCGGATGCTAGGCGTCCAATTTCTGAGTTGATTATCTTGAGCTCGGCAAGAAAGCAAGCAATAACTGGAAAGGCCGTCATGGACTGCATAGCTACCAGTGAAGGAAGCACTTTGGCTACGTCGTAATCCAAACTCAGGAACTGGTGGAGCATGAATGCTGTGAAGCCACTCAAAGCGTATGGAAGAAAGAAGCCTAGCAATCCAATGGCTAATGTCCTTTTACCTGATTTCAGCACGATGGAAGGATCAGTCTTAACACCGATCAGGAAGATGAAGAGCATGAGACCGAACAGCGCGAACGTGTCAAAGACACCTTTTCCTTTAGCTGGAAATACACTAGACGCAAACGTCGAGATGCGCCCGAGAACTGAAGGACCTAGAATGACGCCCACCTAGAGGAAGTAAATCATGAATCATGATAAGTTTTCGAGCGGACGTTCATTGTAGCGTAAATGCAAGTATTCCTTCTGACGCTCGTGAAAAAGAATGAGAAAGCAAAGCAGGACATTACGATCGAGGTAATTCCTAATAGAGGGAAAGTGAAAGCGACAAAACAATGACGCAGGTCTTCTCTGCCTCTCCTTTGTCCTCGGGCAAAGAGCCGAAAGGAAAAAAGAGACTCGAACATCCAATCAAGCTCAGGAGCTAAAAGAAGATAAAAATCCGGCATGACATGATAACAAATGGGAAAACCCGGAAGCTTACGAGAATATAAGAAACAATGGAGGTTTGGCCAAAGGGCTTGAGGAGACCGTAGAGGGAACGGGTGAAGATGGAGATGAGGGAAAGCTGCATCATGAGGAGAGGAACGGAGAATGCAAAAGGTTTATCTCCAAACCAAATTCCCCTGGAGTTGATCTGACCAACAAATTGGCACGTAGAAGACACGCCTTCGTCGCCCGGATCATCACCACCTTCTTGCTTGTCAGCCAGTTCTCCCAGGAATTGAACGGCCAACCTCCTGCCAAACTCCCTTCGTGTCATGGGCCTGGCGACAATGGTGGGAGGAAAATGTTGGGAATGTTTGAGAATTGTGCAGAAATGATTGGAGAAGGAGAACGTTTATTTGAACGGGAGGAGGGAAGAGAGAGAGAGAGAGAGAGAGGAAGGAGAGGAGGGGAGTCATATTGAAGGCGACTAATTATAAGCCACGTAATGTCCCGTCCTACATAGGTCGTTCCTCCCCCCGCCCGGGGATTTTGCCAGAATATGTTCTTTTCGTTCAACCGATTACAACGGTCAACGTCAGAACCATACTCACGAATTGTGCTCGTAGGTATAACTTCATCTAAAGTCGTTCGTTCGATCAGTTTTGTCCTTCCGTTAGGACAAGGGGCTCAAGCACCTCTCGAATCCAGGAAAGTGCCTCCCAACACTTATATCAAACACGTTACGGATCAACATGATAAGTGGTCCTATCAAAGTTTCACACTCTTTGCCAAAAAGCATGATTGTGTCGCTTAAGTGGGTCTACTGCTCTTGAACATGATGTTCTTGCCCTCTAACCTTGCTGTGTTTTCTAACATATCGTTTGCTTGGATATAGAAACTCGAGGAGATTTAAGAATTCATCCGCTTCACAAAAAATGAATGATTTAGAAAATATTTTTCCAAAATATGATCGCTTATATCACTTGAAATCATTAATTGATGAAAAAAAAAATTATAATCGACAACAAATCATGTATAAACATCTTCGATTGATAAAAAGATTCCATCAATTCATTTTTTAAGCAATATAAATGATCGTTTTAAATAAAATATTTTCTAAATTATTCATTTTTCCACAAAACAAATGGAAGCTAGGATTGTTTTCGTTTGGATTTTTGGAGAAAAGTTATTGGGAAAAGGCAAAAGATCTTAAATTTTTTTGGATTAAATGGATTTTGAAAAATGCAAATAGTATTTGGTAAACTATAATTTAAAAGTACAATAGAAAGAGACTTCGATTTAAATTCTATTTGGAACCAACTACACTTGGAAAAGATCTTTTACTAATCTTTTCAAAAAATAAACAGACCTCGGGCAAAGGACTTAGGCTATCGACAAAGCTAATTTGGCCAAATTTGGGACTAGCGTCCCTCGCATCAGGTTGTATGACCACTTCACCTTAGGCGACCGTCTTCTAATCCCAGGCCACTTCACCTGAGGTTGTGTGAAGTCATCTGAGACTCTCCGGTGATCAGATCCAACATTGCCCACGATGTTGTGGGCCTAGGAGGTAGTCAATCGTGAGGCATTTTTGGAATCTCAAAAGTTCATAAAGGGAAAAATTAAAAAAAAAAAAAATTGTATTAGCATTGAAACAGCTAAAGCCCAAAGGTCCAATAGACTTCCTTTGGGCTAAGGGTTTGTGAATGCTAGGGGCGTACAAAACGAACCATCCGAACTAGGAACCACCTAAACCGAATCGATTTAGTTCGGTTCTGAGAGTGTTAGTGCAATTCTTGATTCCAAAAAATGAAATTAGTGTCCTAGCAGTTCGATTGCCAATTCTAAAGGAGAATTAGTCGGATAAATTAAATATATATTTTTATTTTTATTTCTTTAAGGAATTAGTGAGTTTAGTTTATTATTTCTATGGAAATAAGAGCCTATAATTAGATAATAAGATATCCAAATGGATGCATATGATTTGTCTCGAACTCTAAATTTGTTCTTGGTCATGCTTTGGATAATAAGATATCTGGATGAAAATGTGAAAAAGAAAAAAAATAGTAATTGGTTCTCAATCTAGTCCCCAAATCCCAATTTTAAGAATCGAACTAGACTAGAAATTGATTACCCCTAATAAAAGCAAATCATTTCTTCAAAACTTTCCAAATAAAATTGTCAAACATTTTTACATTTGACCAATGGCTCTAGAGGCTTAAAAAGCTTTGGGAAAGCCAATTCCCAAATGCATCCTAAAACAATCTCAACAATGTCGTTATGGGGACAAGACATACAAATTCTAAATGACCTATTAAACATTACAACCAAAGAGATGCTGCCGGTCACGGCCGCTACCCGTCGGCCCTTTCATTTGACAGGAGGAGGGAGTGAGCACGGGTGGATCCAAAGTCCGTGCATAAGGAAATGATATTAATGATAAACGTGCCAGCTGAAAACGGAAAATTGAAGGGACTACAAATGGGGTGAATGAATAAAAGATAAAAAGAAGGAGAGTGTTTGGGCGGGCAGTGTTAGGCCGGGAGTGGGTGGTTGGCCTTTAGGGGGACCATTCCAATTTAGATATTGGACGTTGCCCCCACCGAGTGTATCCATTATCTCTCCTCATCTTAGACTTTGGTATTCTATATATGACTTCAAAATTTGTACCGCCGATGGAAAAGAAAAAAAACGAGGAATCCTTCAGCTATACTAATAACTAACGAGTGTGAAACCTGAGGCCCCCGATGACAGAAGGGAAGGGAAGGGAAGGGGGATGTTCATTCATGAAACCTTTAATAAGCGGGGTGGATTGATTCGTCCGTCCCATCAGAAGAAAGGAAGAGACCCGCCATAAGACTTGGGGAATTCTTTTGCATAGACTAAGTCGGGATGATGTCTCTCAACGGTTGCATGGGATGAGAGAATCCCATGATGGGATGATGGGTGGAGCTGAGATATTATTTATCATATGATGAACCCCCTCCTCTTCTCCCCTCTCCTGCACGAGAATTCTCCAATCTGACTTCGTGCGTCTTCTTTACTCTCCTCCCCAATTAAATGCTGGCTCTACGGAGATGGATGGGCCAGCCACCCACCCCGCCTCCCCTCCCCCTCCCCTCACCTCACCATCTAGAAACTCTCTCCCGTACACGACAGTTCGCCATGCCACACACGGTTGACCCAAGACCGACTTACTCTGCAAGTTATCCCATCCCCCACCACAAGCTCCCATCTCTGACTTTTTCAAACCATGGACCGAAAAGGAGATATAGATATTTATTCCTACGCGCTTTTCGTGACGAAATCCCCAGGTTCGGCTCCGTGGATTGGAAAGTAAAGTCTTGGCCTTTTGTTTTTTTCTCCGTTTTCCCATTGAGATCGCCCCGTCCCCCACGACCGCGATCTCTTCGAATTAAAACACACAAATCCCACCTTTTTTTTTTTTCTTTTTTTTTTTTTCCTTTTGTTCTTAAATGGGAGAGAAGTCAGTGGCATTAAAAACAATGGTGCTGCAAGTTATTTCTGATATTCTTTTTCAATTCATTCAGCTGAGAAAAACAAGAGAACATTCCAACTATCCCCTCCCCCCCTAAAAAAAAAAAAAAAAAAGGAACAAAACAAAAAAATTATCCATTCATCCCAATTCTCCTCTTACATCTTACCTTAGTACAAATCTTGTTCTCTCTTTTCTTTTTCGGTCAAAGAACAAAGTATACATACATATCCCCTATACCTGGAGTTCTAAAGCCAATAAACAGAATGTAATAAATGAAATGAACCACTGATCTCCCTCCTCCTTCCAGTTCTCAAAAGGCCAGGATATGCACCTGATCCTGACCTCGAGCAGAATAAGGTCTTCAATAATTTCGGCATAGCAATGATTCCAGGAACATGTCGTCCCTCGGTTCCTCCTTGGCTCTGGAGAACAAGTTATCGGTGTTCGGAGACTGATTCAGGAAAGAGCCCAGAGAACTCCCAAGTCCTGAAAATCCGAAGCTCCCCGGACTCTGTAACATCTCCAGCATGAATGGCGATGCTTGCCCTTCCGATGACGACACCCTATAGTTACTGCTTGGAGCACTTGGCCCATTGTTGTTGGAATGATTGGTTAAGGCCGACGACCTGATCGAATCTGCCAAACCATTGTTCCCGTTGCCGTTGTCCGGCATGGGCAAAGGCCTATTGGCGCCACCGCTCCCACGGGCTGCAGGAACATCGTGGTTGTGCTTCCCTTCATAAGTAGTGATCACTGCCCTTAGATCATGGGATGCTCTCTCCACGTGCTTGCGCACTGGACAGCCTGGACTGGTGCACTTGTAGTAGCTCCTACATGGGACATCAAAGAAATGACAAGATCAGACAAAAAGGCTTCGCCTTCGCTCGAAGAGCATTCAGCAGAAATATGAAGTATTGTCGGACGGTTCACTTACGGAATAAAATGGCATCTAACTATACCATAAAAGGGATTTTGGTGACCAAAGGTTTGGAAATGGAAAGTGTATTAGGCTACATCAAGAATCAACAAGCGATAGTTGAAATTTACGGGAGTTTCGTTTACCTTGGATTGGGATTTCCTTTGACCACCTTCTGCCCATATTTCCTCCATCGATATCCATCATCAAGAATATCAATATCACTGGTGGTTTGGACTACTACTCTGGGTTCTCTCACCGTTCTGCTCCCGGGAGCTAAAATCCCTTCGTTCTCAACCTCTTGCTTCCTAAAAAGGCGCATAATTAAGGAATGAAATGAATCAGGGACCATCGAGCAGATTAAAACCATCCAATTGTAACATAAACAAATTTCAATTTGCCCACAAACAAACAAACAGAACTCCATCCAGCCAGGAACTTACCATCTTTTGGGATCCGGTTGGTCTTCGTCGAACTCATCCCCTGCAGATTTACTTTTCTGAGAGCCCTGATCATATTCGTCATCGGCGACCGAAAGGGAAGAGTTTTCTGGGGTTGCAGAGTCCACTTGCGAGGAGCCATGCGTGGAAAAAGCATGGTCATTGATTTCAGGGGCGGCGGGATTATAGACCTGGACTGCATGAGACGGCGCGGAGGAGGTGGAGGACGCCGAGGATCTCCGGGTGGCCTGAGGCTTAGGGTGGTTATGGCTTCCCTTGTAGACAATCTCGGTAATCTGGCCATCCAGAGACCTCTCCACCTTCTTCTTGGTAGGGCAAGTAGGATGAGTGCACTTGTAATAGCTCCTGGGGTTTTCGCTCCCCTTCACCTGCTTCTGGCCGTATTTCCTCCAGTTGTAGCCATCGTCAGATCTCCTCTGCTCTCGCATGGACTGAGCCTGAGACTGATAATTGTCGCAATCGGCTCGGTGATCGGCGTTGGTCTGGATGGTGGCGATCTCAGGGGAGAAGCTCTGGAATGGATTGAGTTCGGATTTCACCGCGCTCTCGTCAGGAGGACGGGAATCATCTTGTTTGATGGAGCTCCAGGCCAGCTGCTGCTGCTGCTGCTGCAACTGCAAAATTCAGACGACAACTCTTGAGCGATAATCGTAGGCCGAAGAAAAGAGGGATGAGCATAAAAGGAATGTGTAGACGTACATGCTGCTTGGCGTTGGTCTGCAAAGCGAAGTCGGAGCCATTTGCGTCTTCCCGTTTAGGGATCTGCTGGTAACTGCCGGAGGACTTGCTCTTCCAATTGAAGGAGGATTGAAGCGGGAAAGCTCCAGTAGTAGGGGAGGGCAAAATCTGCATCGGCCATCCAAAAAGAAACAGAGAATGAGAATGAGCCCGAGCCGCAGCAAATATGAACAAGAAAGACAAACCCGCGGAAATGAATGGATTTCAGACAGATAAAAAGAGAGAGAATAAAGAAGAAGAGAGAAGGGAAGATACGTTGGAAGCGTTGAGGAGAACAGGGGAGTCCAAGAGCTCGGCGGGGCTGAGGCCAGGCGGGATGGCGAAGAAAGCAGAGGAGAGCGGGGAGATGGGGATGGAGGGCGGGGGGATGGACTTGAACTTGGGAACCCCGGACCCACGGCGAGGGTCGTCCTCCAGTTCGGAGGCGAGGAGGGATGAGAAGGAGAAGGAGTTCGCTCGAGGGTCCAAGCTCCCGGTGCCCGCCGACGGTGAGGCCATCGCTTCCACAGAAAGAAGAAAACAGGAGGGAAAACCAAAGCGGGCTGCAGCCTCGGATGGCTCCGGTTATGTTCTGATCTCCAACACAGAGAGAGAGAGAGAGAGAGAGAGAGGGAGGGAGGTGATGAGGAGGGAGTATCGATTATGGAGGGAGGGGAAGGCAGGGGTGGGGAGAGAAAAGGGTAGGGAGTAAGAAGAGAAAATGGTCACGTATCGCCCAAGGCTTTTTTTCCTTTTGCTCTGGGCACCCACTGGCCGTATACGAGGAGGCATCTTCTTCGAAGCTTAGCTGGTCAAAACCTCGTGGGTTTGACTGAATGGCGGCTGACGCTGTGGTTGCTCTCTCTCTCTCTCTCTCTCTCTCTAGTTTATCTTGTAAAATTCCGACTACCATGTGATGCGGTGGCGCCCCCCTCACTATCCCTCCTCTCCCTCTTCCAATCCGCTAAATCAAGAAAAGAATCAATCATCAAGACTTGATTTCTCTCCAGGCAAAAGCACACGACCACCATGTAGAATGGCAGGAAAATGACGGAGACTGCATATTAAGTATGTGCACTTGCCCTTTTGAAAAAGGCATGGCAACCTCCCTGCATGCATTCCTTCTTTGTCAGTTCCGCGGGATTCGCATTGGCAGTGGGTGACGCTCATTTTTTTTTTTGGGTCTAATGGGTGACGCTCATTGACGTGCCCAATTATTTGCCAAATTTATCGAGCACGTGACGAATCATCGAAAAGTAGAGAAAAACCTCGGTTTCCCATGTTTCACCGTTCCTGAAAATCCAACATGCTTCCTCCAATACATGACGAGCGCCCGACTTCCCACCTCATCTTATTCTGACGCAGCAATCTAAATATCGTCCAATTCTGTTACCAAACCTGTTGATTTTAGCTACCAAACGTGCGTACGGCATAAGCCAAACCAACCGGCAATTTATAACATTAATAAAGATTTATCAGAAAGAGGCGCCGCTGCGATTGGATGGAAGTCGGTATGTCTATCTATATACATATATATATATATCCTTATTTCGATGGTGAGATATCTACACCAGCACCACACCACGCAAGCAACAAATTTTGCTCCTTCTACAGATCCCTGTACGGTTCAGCTCGAAAAATGCTCTCTGACATCTCCCATTAGAGGAAATTCAAGCATTTATCTGCAACCGGCCAAATGAGGGGAACGAACATGGCTCCATTTTAACATTTCTGCATAAGTTCTTCGAAAAGTTAACGACGGAGGTTCCTCAACCGACCTCCTTTCTACAACACAAAGGACATCATTTGATACTGACTTCCAAAATAAAAAATAAAAACCTGACATGAAACAATCCCTTTTACTCTCCTCATTCTACAATTTTCCCCTTCTTCAATGGGAAGCAGATCCCCTGACTAAATTTTACACAGTATGCACCAAAATCCAAACTGTAGCGAGTTCTCAGAAGATAACACAAACTCAATCTAGATGTGGGCCTAACTCCCTTACTTTTTAGCAAAACTGATGGCCATGGGGTTCTGAGCAGTGATTTTGAAGCCCTGAAGGTGCTGCATGGCCATACCAGCCTGCACGTCATCTTCATACTCTACGAAAGCAATACCAGGCTTTGCTTCAACCATTCTCACTTCCTTAAATCCTGGATATTGCTCAAAGAGCAACTGCAACATCTGGCTTGTCGTTTCAACAGGCAAATTCTGAACAAACAATATATTATTCGGCGCTGTTTCTTGAGGACCAGCAGTTCCAGTTCGATAAGAGACCTGCATAGAAGAAATGGGAAGAAGGTAATGCATGCCCTAGTGACTTATTGCTAGCTGATTACCAACAAATCGATCCTGCTTGAAACTACTAAGGCTACATAGCTAAACAAAAAGATAGCAGAACCGTCAAGTAGCAAACTTACTGTTGGCCCCCCATTAGCTTCAGCAGCGGGACCATTGGCTGGTTGTGCTTCTTCAGTACGGCGCTTTCTTTCAGCTGCACAACCACAAGCAGGTCAACGATAGACAAATGTATGACTGAGAATAGAAAAATATCGATTGCTTGGACAATTGCACTAAGTTGAGATACGTACTATCTGAAAGTCAAACATAGGACCTAGAAATCAGTCAAAACAGGGAAGAGAAAAGACAGGAAACATGCAAAGCTGCAAAACTGGGTGCTTATTAGTAGGTCCACATACATAAGTGCACCTACCCCTCGAATAAACACACGCACATCTTGCCATTTTTATGTGGCCAATAAAGAATGATGATTGCAGAAGGCAGTGCAATCCCATTTAGTGTCATGAGCAATGTTTTGATGGCCATAAATCAAAGACAAACATGCTCGATTTGCCAATGATACCAAAAACAGAACTTGCAAATGAAGTTCTAATGAAAAAATGCAATGACATTAAAAGGGAGCATTATAAAAAGCATCTTAAACTTTCAATTTGGCTTAAGGTCAAACCTCTAAATTAAAAAATGCCCAATAAGCAGCTGAAAAAAAACAGACAAGGTGAAATCTGAAGTGGGTAACCATACATAAAAATACTATCGCAGAACCACGACGGCCAATATCATTGGCAAAAAAGCAGAATAATCAGTGGATTTCATTGACAATGAAGGTGAAGCTGAGCTTGCAACCATTTATTTGAAAATCTTAAGCCATTAAGAGAATGATGTGAAATATTATTATATCTCAACGCTATCCCTCACACAAAAGTTGGTAGTATGACAAGCCCTTAAGCATTAAATCTGAACGCGTAGGTAAAATAATTCTTAGAACGTATCACCTATACACAACAGGTAACCAATAACTGGCTAATGGGGTTGTGAGAAACTGAAATGCTTCTTATGCTGATCGAAGTAAAGTCAGCAACTATTTGATCTCAAAGCTTAAGGCTTTAGAAACCGGTTTAAAAGTCATTTTTATCTCAACAGGCAACATCATAGAAAGCCCACTAAGTAATTACACCTAAAAACCACAAGTGAGCAAAATGTAGGCCTTCAAACTTCACATTTGCACTATTAAGACATTTACAACAATTTAGTTCAAAATACATTCTCTCACCTTTTTCTTCTTGCTTCTTCTTCTTTTCTCTCATGACATAGGTACCATCTGCTTTAGAAATGCAATCGGACTTTTCTTTGGCGTATTGTATTCTCTGCAGCAGCAATGATTTTCTATATCAAATTAATAGGGGGAAAAAAACCAAAAATGGGTGACATAATTTACACATCCAAGCAAAGGAAAACTTTCCACAGGATGTTTATTACAGTTGTGACTGTTAAGGTAGGATGTCTTACTTCTGGATCATATGAAGTAACAGCAAAATGCAGAGACAAAATACACATATTAAGGGAAAGGAATCATTCAAGTTTGAGGATTGTTTAATAAAACTGAAGAACCAAAACAAAGAAAACACGCTTCTTGAGTGGAAGTAATCGTGTTCACTATCCTTTTCTGATATTTCTAATGGTAAATAAAACTTCACTAGTTTGCTTGATGGGATACAAAGGTGCCCGGCCTCAGCATAAAAATCAATTCACTATATAATCCATAACCAGGAAAGAAAATAACATCGAATACTACAGAATTAGTTGCCAATTACTAGGGTCAAACTAGGACGGGTTCAATGTGTATGATATCCACATCACTGAGTTTCAGCCAAAAAGAAACGCCAGTGTCAGCTACCTGCTTACTCCTTATTTGGGTTATGGACCAGCTATGAAGCGGAAACTTACTCAGGACAGCCTTGTGGCATGATTCGCGTAGTTGATGTACAAAGTAATCCAAATTTAGAGTTTGAGTCTAGCAAAGAAAGGTTTTTGGATAAGGAAATAGACAAGGGCATGGCAGTTTTTCTTTTTTCGCAAATAAAAGCAACCGGCAACCTGTTTTTGCTATGTCACTTTTAGTTGTTAATGAGTAGTGCTGATATTATTCTCCGAATAACAAAATCCGGCAAGGAAGAGCTGAAACCTGAAACTGTCCTACTCCTACACTGAGAATCCGCTAAAAAAGGGGGATGTATCATCAAACAGCTAGATTGCAATAGTTCCTAAGCATCCCAAGCAACACACAAGAATGTGCGAGATGTCGATGCAAAACCATTATATGTGCAGAAAATAAGATAATAAGGTAAAGCCGCGACAGGAAGTGCAATGACATACCATAGGCTTATCGTAGAATGGGAAGTTCTGCATTTGGCGCACGGCATTACTGGCAGCAGTCACTTCACTGAATGCGACCCATGCTTGCCCTCTAAGCTTTGAGGTCTTCAGGGCTACAACATCCAGAATTCTTCCATACTGAGAGAAGAGGCAGTAAAGGGATCTCTTCAATTCTGCCAAAAGCAAACATAGACCAATTACCAAAATGGAGCATACACATGTTTTCAAGTGATTTGTTGAACATCGGAACCGTACGCCTTAAATTCCAGAGAGGTCACTATGAGTGAATGGAAAAAGTTAACTCCTTTGGATAGATTTTAGATATTCATCCCCAAGGAAAAAGAAGTTTCCTCTACTCTACCCTGTCTCGAATGTCGAAACATTCGGAAGCAACGAATCGTAGGTGTTGTTTTGTATCGTGAAAGAGCCCTATCCCAAACATGATCATTAAGGCAATGAGGAGATATCAGACGTCGCACCGTGAGGTTAATAGGAATTACAAGCACAACCGAACTTGCGGTTACAATAGACCAGGCTAAGCTGAGAAGAAGTCGATCGATTCGAGAATTCAAAGCAGTTTCGAGCCAAAGATGTGCGTTTCGCCACAGTCAGCTCCATCTGCAGGAAACAAATACAGGGAGAAGAAAAGGATGGTTGAGAAAGGATCACCTTCTTTCTTGACCTTTTCGTTGAGGTTCTTTATGTATATGGTTTGATTCGGCGGTATGTCCCCCGAAAGCATCGTCCCCCCTAGAAATCGAGAGAAGGCTGCGGAGAGCGACCGTCCCCGAGCAAGTTCAAGCGCAGAGAGAAGAGCGCGAGCGAGCGAGAGAGAGAGACAGAGAGACAGAGAGAGACAGAGCCCTAGCCAGCGAAAAATGGCGGAGACCGACTGATGTTGGGCTTGTAAAGCATTTCGTTTTACGGGCTTTAATTGCTCGGGCCCAATTATAAGAAACCAAAATCCAACCCCAGAGAGAGAACGGCGCGGTTCGTCTCGTCAGGTCTCCTTCTTCTCCCATCCCTGAATCCTGAACCCTGAACCCTGAACCCTGCGCTCCTCCTCCTCGATCGAGCAGCTTGAAGGCGGAGAAATGCTGCGGTCCATTCTCCGAGCCGCGACCGCGACGTCGAAATGCCACCGCCCCCGCCTCGATCCCATCTCCTCTCCGACCCGTGCGGCGGCCGTGCTTCAATCGCACCTCTACTTTTCGACGAAGAACACTAAGTCCGCACTGACCAAAGCCAACAAGAAGGCCAAATCCAAAGGCGGTAAACCCGACGACGCTTCTTCCGCGGCGGCCGACGAGCACGACGCCGCCTCCAGCGACGGAGCGAGGGCCCAGCGCCTCGCGCTCGACGAGAAGGATCCGTCGCTGGATGTGGGTCCCGGTGGCCGCCCTCTCTTCACCTCCGCCCCTTCCCTGTCCCAGCTCACTCGCAGAGACGCCTGCTCCTACTTCAAGCTCAGGTAGGTTGCTCTTCTTCCTCGTTCATGCGGTCGTGCGTGTGCTTGCGGTCGTTTTGACGGATCGAATGATTTTTGGGCGGTGTTGGTGCATGGCAATAGCATAGACAAACTGAAGGAGGTGTTGCCGGAGGGTTTGCCCGCTGGGATGGAGAAGGAGTTCGAAGATTCTATGAGGAGCGCCGTGCTCGTGAGGCAGAGTTTCCTCGACCTTCGCGACAACTTCAGGCGCATTGTTGATCCCCCCATGTTTTCCGACGGCAAAGGTTGGTGCTTTCTTTGGTTAATCCTGATCTCCGGATATCTTGCCAGAAGAAAACAGTGTATGCACGTGTGCTTAGGATATGTAGAGGTCGAACTATTTCCAGAGGGTCAGTTTCTGATACGTCAGTGAGCCATTTTATCTTCTTCTGCTTATGAATATGAGTCCAAATTCTTAGGCCCGAAGGTCAGGAAACAGATTGTCCTGGATGGTCCCGTAAGCTGTGGGAAGAGCATTGCGCTCGCCATGCTGGTTCACTGGGCTAGGGATGAAGGATGGCTGGTTTTTTATGCCCCCAGAGGCCGTGAGTGGACTCACGGAGGATTCTTCTACAAGAACCCGCAGACTGGTTTTTGGGATACTCCTTTGCAGGCTGAAAAAATTCTCAAGGCAAAATTTTTTTTTATTTCGTTCCATTTCACTTTAAGATGCTTATCTAATGTGATCGTTGGTAGCATGAGTTGCATTATGGTTGACTTATTGTTCCAAACATGCTGGCGCTATCTCTTATTATTAGTTTGCTATATTGGTTATTTATCCACAGGATTTCCGTAAGTGGAATGCATCGCACTTAAAACAACTGCCTTGCCAAATTTATGATCCCATACCTTTGGGAGAGGGTGCTGGCGTTGGATGGATGAAAGGGGTCGATTCCATGACGATGCCTGAAGGTTCGACCCTGGATGATTTGGTCAAGACGGGAATCGATCATTCGCATGCTGCTGTCGGAGTGTTAGTCCGTTTGAGAAAAGAATTATCGCTAGTGAAAGATATCCCTGTGCTCATTGCTATAGATCAAGTGAGAAATACACTCCGTTTTCCTTTCTATTTGGCCATCTGACTTATTTTCCTTTTAAGACAGATTGATATAACAAGTTGTGGATTCCATTCATGTTGAGATCTTCTTTCTCAGTTATCTGTTTTTCATTGCTTTTGTTCACTTCTTGCTGTCATGTGTTCCCAGTATAATAACTGGTTTACGTTCAGTGAGTATGAAGAGCCAGTTACAGTTCGATCCTGTCGACCAATACATGCTAAAGAGCTGGCCACTGTAAGTATCCACATGATCCCGAGATTGTTTAGGCTTCCTATTGTAGTTTATTGTTGTGATCTTGACGACGGTTGTTGCTTGTAGCGCATTCATCAGACCCTATTATTGTTTCCATCAGTCGTTGAATGTAACCTGGGATTCGTATCCCAACGTCTGGGGCCAACATAATCTGTTTTGCTGAGGCTTAGGAACAATCTCCTCTTGTTTAAAAATGGCGTATGCATGTGCTGAACTATTTTCTTGCATCAGCAAGAATGTCTACCAGTTTTATGCTCATGATCACCTTCCTCCACTGGCCGTGCATTTGGTGTACTCAATGCCAATTGCAGGGTGTCGTTCAACCAATCACATTTCTGAGGGCCTCACCTATGTTTGTGCAACTTGGAGATACTATGTACTTTCTTTGTAGTGTAGTAGAAATTGCCATGACGATATGGGTCTCCTGTTCCAAAATTTTGTTCCACAAGTATGCATCACTGCTCATGCAAAGTTGTAGAAAGCTTTGATGTTACATCGCTGCTCATGCAATATGGTCAAATGATGCTTTTATTAGACTTTGCTTTACATCTGGCCACTTATGAGAGGGTTACTATTTTGTACTTCCAGGTAAATGCCTTTAGGACCATGATGCACAATGACATGATGGTTGGTGCTTTCTCTCATTCAACTGCTGTGGGAAAGCTGCGTAAAGAGCTGCCAGATGTTCCTGTCGATGCTCGTTCGATGTTTCCACGATACAGCTTAGATGAAGCTGAAGCTGTTTGCCATTACTACCTAAGGTATGTTATGAGTTGCACAGCTTATTGCCCTTTATCGTTGTGGTGGTGCTTAGGTTATATGCTGTGGGGAATCAATTTTTGAATTTCGATTTTGTAAATCATGTTGTGGGTTTTACCATAGTAACGCTGCAAGATGTGGAACGACGTGAGATAAGTCAAAACACTGGAAAATGAGACTTTGAGCTATATGGCAAAGAGAAGTGACTTGCCTTGTGAAAACTGAGATAAGTTTCAGCAGATAAAATGTTGGTCCTGGGCTCCTAGCGAATATAATTACTCGTTCAGGATGTTTGATTTCCTTTAGTGGATAAGAGTTTTACAAACTGTGGTGACTATTTGACATCCATCTATCGAAAGAAACACTTGAAAAATGTTCAATAGTCCAATTCAATTTCCGTTTCTGGCAGGCAAAGGCTGGTATGGCGTGGGGCATTCTCTGAAGAGAGCTGGAAGAAAGTTTACTACTTATCGCGTGGAAATGGGTCCGAGATGAGATGGTTAATTCCTTTGATGCGATGATTCACTCAGTTAACGTTGATGTCTTTCGATGTATTGTGGCTGGAACTGATGGAACTAGCATGAAATTTTTTTGGCCCGACCAGAGAAAGAGCAAGATATATACTTTTTTTGACTGGATGCGTGCCAATGATTTGGTGTCGAAGATCACATGACTCATGTAAAAGATTCTTGCCTTTTGTTTAGCGTGAAGTAGTTGTGCCATATGTAACTTCTTTTTTGGTTATGTAGATTAATAAGATGATTCTCTTTGGCTTGGGGATCAATGTGCTCAGTCAGTTTTTGTGTTTGATATGGTCCGTTTTGTTTGGTCGGTCGGATTTATGCACTAATTGGCAGCTTAATAAAAGTAGATCTTCTCCAATCACACAGACCAGTGGTTTTTCAAGGTCAAAGGTAATTTGGATATTTTTAAACGCGGTAACTTCACCTCTCATTTCAACAGATTATGGGAAGTACATCTTGACATTACGATTGAACCGTAATCTTATATGGACGAATGTAATTGAAGGATGCGGTGCGGCGATTTTTGAAGGCCACGCCTCGCCCATAATTTGGGTTCGAGAGGAGTTCACTCGCAAGGTTTTTATGACTTAATTAAATCAACTGAAAAGCAATGAAAATGTCTTTCAAATTTCCGAACTTCTTATTGGTTAACAGTGAACATTTTTAGTGTTTGCGGACAAAGTATAAGCATTAACGGATAAATTAGAGAGAGGGAGCAACATTGTCCGTGCTTATTTACTTTGTAAAGTGTGAAGTGATATTAGAATAATGACTATCTCGGTAACACTTGAACGTGATCACTAGCCCGTTCGCATGGAAAAGTAAGTCATGAAATATGACCTGAATTTAGGACATGAATTTTTTTGACGTCGATCGAGTAAGTAACATCAGTCACAAAACAATTTGGTAATTTTCGGAGATCAAAAAGTAGAGTTTGGAAGCAGCGGTGGTACTGGTAGGAAAGGGCAAAAGAGGAGGGGAGGGGGGTTGGATTGATGGAATTCGAATGGGGGTCCAGTAATGCCATCAAGGCCCATTCACATCTGTCCAACTCCAATTCCAAATTTCCAATTCCGACCGCAGCAAAAGTCGAGCTCGAGCGTCGAGTCTCCTCGGGTAGCAAAAGAAAAAGAAAGAAGGAGAAGGAGAAGGAGGAGAAGATTAGTTTGGGTTGGGGAGCTCTCTCCCTCTCTCTATCTATCCATCTCTCCGACTGCAGGCCAGCTCCCTTAAACCCTACCAAACCCCTCCCGGCCGACGGCCATGAACCCGCCGCTCCTCACCGCCGCTCCTCCCTCCACCGCCACCACCACCCCACCCTCCCTCTCCTCTCCTCTCCCTTCCTCACCCCCTCCCCCTCCTCCTCCTCCAGTCGCCGCCGCCGCCTCAGACTCTCTCGTCCCCGCGCCGCCCTCGACCAGCCCCCCGCCGCTTCCCCTCCGCGCGACTCCGACGTCTTCGGCGGCCCCAAGGAGCTCACCGGCATCCAACCCCTCGTCAAGAATTTGTCCCCTCCCGTGCGCTTAGCCGCCTCCGCCATTGCGGTCGCCGCTGCGGTCGCCACTGGCTATCATCTCGGTTCTCGGTTCGGTGGCTCTCGCAATGCGGCTCTCGGCGGGGCCGCTTTGCTCGGGGCCGCTGGTGGCGCCGCCGCTTACGCCGTGAAGGCTTGCGCGCCTGAGGTCGCCGCTGCCGATTTGCATAACTACGTCGCCAGCTGCGACGATCCTCAGGCTGTTAACAAAGAGGACATTGAACTCATCGCCAGCAAGTCAGTGTTCTTCTAATCTACGTTTCTTGCTTTATGCCTTGTTTCGTTGTTCCTGCGTTGCGTTGTCACGCGGAGAATTCTCTCAGATTCCCCACTGCGATTACTTCTGAATGAGGATTTGGGAAGTCCTCACTCGAGTCGTAATTGAAGAGCTTGCATTTTCATTTTGCTCGCTCAATGAAAGTGTGGATTCTCTGATGTTACTACCTTCCCTCAACGCCCTTTTCATTTTCTATGCTTATTTACTTACGACGCCCCATCTTTCAGGTACGGTGTGAGCAAGCAAGATGCTGCTTTCAACGCAGAGCTCTGTGATTTATACCTCAGGTGAGCTTACACAACGAATTAACCATGCATCTCCTCTGCTTCTCGCACATATTTCTTATGCGCAAACAGATGGATTGGTGAAACTTTAGAAAGTTCGAAGTGGCTTTTGCTTTAACTGTTAAAGTTTGAAATTGGACTTTTATTTGGTATTGGTCACCTTAATTGTTCGATTACTTATAAAGATCTGGATTTAAAGTCACCCCCTTCTTTCTTATAATACTTTAGGAGACACACATTCTTTTCCGGCTTGGCAACAAATGCAAACAGGAGCTCTTTTAGTTGCCTTTGAGTTGGTTGAATTACCTACCTTATCTTCCATGCAGGTTTGTTTCATCCGTTCTTCCTCCTGGAAATGAAGAACTTAAAGGAACTGAAGTTGATAAAATTGTCAAGTTTAAGAGTGCTCTGGGCATTGATGATCCAGAAGCAGCTGCCATGCATATGGAGGTGCTCTCACACTAGCTACTTTTTGAATGCTTAAGAATCTTTAATCGCAATGGAAAGTATGACGAGTAGTCTCTAACTGATAATGGTTTTAGTTGTGTTCTTCCAGATTGGTAGGCGTATTTTCAGGCAAAGGCTCGAAACTGGGGATCGTGAAGCTAATGTAGAACAGCATCGGGTATGAAAATACGAATGCCCGTAGTTATGCTGCAAACATATTGTGCAGTGACTATCATCCCTTTGCTATGTGTTGCATGGTACTTTATCACTTTTACGTCCTCTTCAGTGCAGGCATTTCAAAAGCTGATATATGTTTCGACTCTTGTGTTTGGAGAAGCATCAACTTTCCTTTTACCTTGGAAGCGTGTATTCAAAGTTACAGATGCCCAGGTATCAAGCCATCTATTAGGCAGTGTCTTCTTGGTGCTATGATTATGGTCTGGCCTGGATAGTTACCTTTGTTGGAGTTTAGTGCCACATAGTTGCAAGATCAATCTCCTTCTGTTACCGTGCCCTATCAAAACTGCGCTTTTATGTATCACATTGATGACAGGCATTGCTCACATACTGTAACATTCATCTCATTCAATCTTTCATTGATGTCTGTGCAGGTCGAGGTTGCTGTTCGGGATAATGCGCAGAGGTTGTATTCTTCCCAGCTGAAAGCAATTGGCAGAGGTCTGTGTAATTATACTGATCTAAAATAGTCATGAGATGCACAATCAATATGGTTCTGGTATTTTATGCTTAGAATAAGCAAAGTAATTTGGAGTTTTGTCCTGCCTTTTATTTTCGCAGCCTTTTCTTTTTATGGCTGCTGTTGCACTTTGCCCGTTATGAATTTATAATGGTTTACTCATGTACTAATATTGATGTCTCTGTTAGATCTTAATGAGAACCAGCTTGAAAGTCTTCGGGCAGCGCAACTAATGTATCGACTGTCTGATGAGGTAACTTTACATTGTCTACAAAAATGAATTGGACAGTGATTTGCTTTTTGTGGCATTTCTTTCATTCGCTTATTGGTGCAGCTTGCTGAGGATTTGTTTAAGGAACATACAAGAAAACTGGTTGAGGAGAATGTCTCAGCGGCTCTGAATGTGCTGAAATCAAGAACAAGATCAGCGTATGGTCCCCAGTCCCTTCTAGATGTTACTCAATTGGTTTCTAGAGTTTATTCAAATGGTTTGTATCATATATCAGTCAGCTGGGGCATCCTTTCAGGAATTTTGGGAAAAAGTTGCCGCAATGACTTGTTGAGACAGAGAAAGAAACAATAATGATTTGAGGACAATGCCTTCACTTTTAGTTGAGATAATCGGTGGTCATATGTTTATTTGTTCGGGAATTGTTTAGAGAGTAGTTCTTGCTTATTTTCTGCAAAAGGATTCTTGTCATCAACTTATAAAATTTTCATAAACCAGGAGAGGAGTAGCTCAAGCTGTCGAAGAGCTAGATAAGATTCTAGCATTTAATAACTTGCTTGTCTCATTTAAGAACCACCCAAACGCTGATGGCTTGGCTTGTGGGATTGCCCCAGCTTCCTTACTTGGTGAGGAACCTTGAATTTTTTGCGTCCATGCACCATTAAGTTTGTTGTCATGGGCAGTGACTGAATTACTAGTCTGTACCTCAGGTGGTGAATACGACAATGACAGAAAAATGGATGACTTGAAGCTCCTTTATAGAGCATATGTCGCAGATTCTTTGTCAAGTGGCCGTCTTGAACAAAGCAAGGTAAAAGAAACATTCTTACTGTTTCAATGGATTTATTGGTTTGTCATGCATGACATTGTCAAATACTGTGCTTTATAACCTATTTGTCTGCCCCTTACCTGCCTCTTCTTGCACATCGCCTGGCACATTTGGCTTCTTATATACTCACTTTTATTCTTTACTTATTTTTTAGCTGGATGCTTTGAGTCAAATGAGGAATATCTTTGGTTTGGGTAAACGTGAGGCTGAAGCTATCGCGCTTGACGTAACTGCAAAGGTGTATCGTAAACGACTTCAACAGTCCTTTACTGGTGGTGAATTGGAAGCTGTGGATAGCAAAGCAGTATTCCTCCAAAACCTATGTGAAGAGTTGCGATTTGATCCACAGAAGGCTAGTGAGATTCATGAAGGTATTTTCATTAATTTCCTATTCAGAGCACTAATTGATAGTCATTCATGTGCACTCCGTTCTTTTCTTTTTCCCTTATTTATGCTGTGGTTCAATGGTTCTTAAAGACTTGCTAGCAAAGGAACTTTCTTCCTGAGTAGAACACAGTGAATTTAAATTTAAGAGTTTTGTGTCTATGTGTTGCATAAAGCCATCATACGATACCCAATGACATCCTTTTTTATTTTCACATGTAGAAATTTACAAGCAGAAACTTCAGCAGTGTGTCGCTGATGGAGAACTGAGTGAAGAGGATGTTAAAGCTTTACTACGATTACGGGTTATGCTCTGTATCCCTCAGCAAACTGTTGAAGCAGCTCACTCCAGTATATGTGGCAGTTTATTTGAGAAGGTAAACATCAGAACTGACTTCATGATGTTCCAACTTCACGTCTGACGCATGTTTTGTGCGATACATTTGTCTGCAAAGAAATTGGTTTGACTGCACTTATTTACCTGAACTGTTAAATCCAGGTTGTGAAGGATGCGATTGCCTCAGGAGTAGATGGATATGATGCAGAAGTGAAGAAATCTGTGAGAAAAGCAGCTCATGGCTTGCGCTTGACAAGGGAGGCTGCCATGTCTATTGCCAGCACAGCTGTGAGTGTCTTCTTTTATGATTCCTTTGCTTTTGGCAGACCTCTCTCTCTCTCTCTCTCTCTCGTATGACATGGATGAGACAGGCTGGGTACCAAAATAGATTTACATATACATACTTCTGTTCAGGCTACAATGGGTCAACCTTAATTTTTGTCAAGGTTCATGCCGATTCTCTTGGAGTACTGGCAACAATAGTTAGAACATCAATATTCTTAAGAAGTATAACATGAAAGGAGTTTCATTTTCTAAATTTGGGATAACGTCTTCAATTAAGTCGATTTTCTGCATTACTCTACCACTGTTTAGAAAGTAAAGTCATTTCACAAAAAGGGACTGGAATCTAAGAAGAAAGTTCCCGGTTTTGGTCATACACAACTGATCGATCTCTTCTCCTAATGGCATCTGTGTCTATCTCCTTTTCATCCTTATGTTTTGTTGTCTTGCTGTCCCTTTCACTGTTGCCTGGAGTGCTGCTTTGGAAGTTAGACGATGTGTTTTGATTATTTGAAATGAATTTGCCTTGGATCCTGAAGATACTTCACTTAATTAGTGAGCATGAATTTGACTTGGATTATGATATCCCCCATGGATTGATTTGCATGGACACGCATGGTGGTCCTGTGCCCATATGGGCATGCAGGCAGCTGCTAGATAGACTATATGTCGTCAGGTGTAAAGCGCAAACTTGACTACATATGTCGATTAATACCAGTTAGCACCCTCTTGGTGGTATTTTGCTGTGAAGTTGACTACACATATTGATGTATGCCAATTAGCACCCTCTTGGTGATATTTTGCTTTGGAGTCTGCTAACAAGAAGGATCTGCGTGTCTTGCATGTAGCATCAGTTGACATTTGATCATGTAAGAATGTGCATGTACGTAGTTTTAAGTTTTGAGGATCTTTCTTTCAGTTTGTAAATTGTCTTGGGACAATTGAAAGATTCATGGTTATGCTTTTTATCCCAGCCAATCATAACCTTCGATCACCTTATCTCCATGCAGGTCAGAAAGATTTTCATCAATTACATTAAACGGGCACGAGCAGCTCAAAATCGTACTGAATCTGCTAGGGAGCTTAAGAAGATGATCGCCTTTAATACCTTGGTTGTTACTGAGCTGGTGGCAGACATAAAAGGGGAATCAACTGATACTGCATCTGAAGAAGCTGCTAAGGAGGTAGAAATAGAAATAGAAATCGAAGAGGAGTGGGAGTCTCTCCAGACACTTAGAAAGATAAGACCCAGTAAAGAACTTACAGCCAAGTTAGGAAAGCAAGGCCAAACAGAGATAAATTTGAAGGATAATCTTCCAGAGAGGGACAGGAGCGACCTCTATAAGACATATCTATTGTTTTGCCTGACTGGAGAAGTAACGAATATTCCCTTTGGAGCACAAATCACAACCAAAAAGGATGACTCTGAATTTGTATTGCTAAACCAGCTTGGCGGTATCCTTGGCTTGACTCCTAAGGAGATTGTGGAGGTCCACCGGGGTCTCGCCGAGCAGGCATTCAGGCAACAAGCAGAGGTGATATTAGCTGATGGTCAGCTGACGAAGGCTAGGATCGAGCAGCTGAATGAGGTGCAGAAGCAAGTTGGCTTGCCTCCAGAATATGCTCAGAAAGTAATTAAGAGCATTACGACTACAAAGATGGCAGCTGCAATAGAAACTGCTGTTAGTCAGGGGAGGCTGAATATAAAGCAGATCCGAGAACTGAAGGAAGCGAGTGTGGATTTAGATAGCATGATATCCGAGAGCCTGAGAGAGAACCTCTTCAAAAAAACCGTGGATGAAATATTCTGTTCAGGTACTGGTGAATTTGACGAGGAGGAAATTTATGAGAAAATACCAGCTGACCTCAATATCAATGCCGACAAAGCTAGGGAGGTGGTTCGCGAGCTAGCTCAAAGTAGATTGTCAAATTCACTCATTCAGGCCGTGGCCTTGTTGAGGCAAAGGAATCGACCGGGAGTGGTATGGACTCAACCGAGTTTGTCGTCCTATGTTCTTCTACCAGTCGTGAGCTGTAAATTTTGAGGGTTGATATGTTGGCTAGGATGATGTGCCTCCTTTTTAAGCCCGTTTCGATCGTTTTGTGCAGGTTTCGTCTCTCAATGATTTGCTGGCATGTGACAAAGCAGTGGCGGCAGAGCAGCTGTCTTGGGAAGTGCCAGAAGAACTGGCAGACTTATTTGCTATATACATGAAGAGCGAGCCTGCCCCAGAGAAACTATTGAGATTGCAGCATCTGCTTGGCATCAGCGATTCGGCCGCAGCTGCTATTCGAGAGATGGGAGACGGAGTAATTCAAATTGGTGCAGAGGAGGAAGAGTTTGCTTTCTGAGTATTTTCTTTTTTTCTTTTCTTTTCATTTCAATTTTCCTTATGTATCGACTGGACTTTCTTTTCGCCCAATGTGCGAGGGGTCCATTGCTTAACTTATCTCTGCTCTCAATTTGTATCTCTATTGCTCGAGGCGTGACGCTGAGTTGTTGAGATTTTGGTTTATATCTCTAGATTTATCCAAATAACAGACCACTCTGAGACGTATTATTGATCCCAACTGTTCCCTGCATAACTTTGTATCAACTCATCGCATCGCCAACTCTTCGAATTTACGGGGCGTGAGCCTTATCAAGAAGGATTCTAGCAAATTTACAAGATGTAGCTTCGAGTTGAATTGAGGAAAGTCGACGAATAGAGAGAATGGGAAAGGATTCGGTTTTCCAAGTGGCTGAGAATCAGGCTTGATGGATGTTGCGAATGGCTGCATTGATGCTCTTGCAATCATAGTCCCATTATCTTCAACCAGTTCTCGAAGTCCCCAATTTCCTTTGCCGCGAAACATACGTTAACACGCGTGCGTGCGTGGGGGTGGGTTTGGTAGAAAAGCAATCCGAACTTGGCAAGGGGGGGGTGGTCCAAAGACAGACGTTGATGGCGGAGTTGAGAGCATGAGTGGAGGCGAGCCAGTGATCGGTCTGCTTCGTGAAGCGGGAGACGGTGGCGGCCAAAGCCCGAATCTCGAGCTCGATGCGCTTTTGGTTGAGGAAGGCCTCCTGCACCCTTCCGTTCACCGTCTGCACCAGCAGATCCGACACCGCAGCTGCACTCCTGATTGCGTCTTTCTTGGCCTTCTCGGCGCGGTCTCGGAGGAGGACCTTGCTGTGGTGGTGATCGTGGATTAGGCCGAGCAGAGAAGCTCCCAAGGCCCCGCCGCCGCCGCCAACGGGATGGCGATCTGCTAGGGATGGCTCCGATCCAGATGGAAAGAAGACCCGCGTCCGAGCAAGTGGTAGTTGCGGTGAGTACATTCTCTCTCTCTCTCTCTCTCTCTCTCTCTCTCTCTCTCTCACACTAGGGGGGAGAGGGGTGGCGTCGCACCATATCGGTGTCTTTGAGTTGGGCTGGGGGGTGGGCAGCGGAGCCCAGTCCACATCTACCGATGGTGAAGGCCCAAAAACAGAGAAAAGTCTTCGCTCAAAAAACCGAGTGATTGATAAAGACATAATTGGATGAGCTGTCTCGTTTCATTCATAGGACTACTCTCATGGAAGTGGGGCCTGATATAGCTAGAACGAGTACCTAGAGGGGGGTGAATAGGTATAAAACGATTTTTACTTAAATCACACAATACTAGACAATCGATGGATATAAACAGCAATCAAAAGACTGAGAAAAGGAATAAGAGAATTGAACACAATGATTATAGTGGTTCGGCTTTAGTTTAAGCCTACGTCCACTTTTCCGCACCGACAGCCTATTGGCCGGATTCCACTATGAACAAAGAAGTGTTACGGCGTTGTGCTTCCTTGATTCAAATGATGTAGATGATCTACCACACTTGCTCAAGTTACCACTAAGTATAAACACTCTTTTGTGTATACAATTTTGCTCAGAATGAATCGACTGAATATCAAGGAATTTCGTACTCTGGAATTCGTCTATCGAGCATGCACTGAAATAGCTTGAACGTCTTCCTTTTATACTCCTTCATGCCATCATACCAAGTTGGCACTTACCAAAGGAATTCCTCCAATCTACCCGTTTGGACGGAATCAATTGCGAGATCTTTCGAGCTATTAAAGGAACTTGACGATAGCCCATCAATCCCGTTTCGCTCATACAACCAGGATCTTGGTTTCCAAGAATAGAACTTTCCAAGATTACTTCGTCAATCATCGGATCTTTGAATAGAAAGAATCCGTTAGCTTAACCAGCTAGGATATCTTCTTCAGAGAATAGGACTATCTCCTTAACCAAACACCTAGGTTCCTGGATAGCCTTTCGACACTGGATTAGAAAACTATCAATGAGAATATCTTTAAGTCTTGAGTCTTGAGTCTTGAGTCTTGAGTCTTGAGTCTTAAGTCTTGAATCTTGATGTCCAATTGTCTTCAGACTCTAAACTGAAAGACTGTAAAGGTCTAGACTAGACTCAGCCTGTACTGGCATCGAAAGCAAACGTTTTGTCGCCTTCAAAATATTCTCAGTGATTTCTCCAACTGGGCCCCAACCCATCTTGACTAAGGATTAGGGGCGCGTTTAGTAACGATTCTGTTCCCGAGAATAATTTTTGATAAAAAAAATGATTTTTTCTGTTTCTGTTTCCCAGTATTAATCTCTAAGTATGAGAACATGCTCGGTAACTACACAAAATTTATATTCTTGGAATAGAAATGTGTTTGCTAGAATTATATAATTTTGTTATTTCTTTTAATTTTTAAATATTTTTATTATATTTTTCCTTCTTCTTTTTATCTCTTATTCCTCCTTTGTGGCCAGTCGCCGACTATGGTGGTAGCTAGTGACCAACTAGGCAAGGTCTGGCGAGCTCGCCGGAGCCTCGCCAAGCTAGGGCGAGGGCTAGCAAGCTCGTCTGGCCATTGGCGAGGCTTAACCTTGTTAGGGAAATCCCTTATGATATATTGAAGATGACAAAATAAATCAAAGACTACTAACATGTTTAATGGTTAAGTAATAGACCATGCAGATAATAAAACATGTAAAGAATATTGTCAAAGTCTGAAGTTCGAACAAGACAGACTCTACGCCGGTTCGAACCGGATACGCACCTTAAAGCCTAAATCTGCTCAAAAGCGAGAATATGTTTAGACTCGCATTGCAAAGTCTATCGTGCTCAAACTCGATCATTGTAAAGTCTATGACTCTCGGACTTTACATCCGCATTCGACATAATGTAACTCAAGCCCAATCATACAACGGTTAGTGATCTGGTTTGGATTCCACATCAAGATTGATTTGATTGATTCAATCTAATTGATTGATGATTGGATCTTGAAGACAAGGACTTTCTATATGAAGAAGCTTTACTTATGGAAACGAATATTTCGTTTGTAAGGGCGATCTAATCAATTTGGGATTCCACCTTGTCACTTAACGGCTACCAAATCTTCTAGGGATCTGCTATCCAGGTAGTTTGGAAGTGGAGGATATTGAGAAGACGATTCTAAGAGACGGAGCGTAGAATTTATAATTCTGTCCAACTTTGGTAAAGTTTGGAAGTGGAGGAGTATTTAAGGAGATGAAGGACCGATGAGCAAGTAAGAGACGGAGCGTAGTGGCTGTTAGCGTGGGAGAGTGAACGTAGCTGGATTGTTCGAACCACTATAATTCTTGTGTTCTTATTCTCTTCCTTAACTCCTTTGTTTGAAGTTTATTTTATTCCGCATATATTTGCCAAGGTTTATTTTATACACCTATTCACCCTCCTGTAGGTGTTCATACTAACACTCTCAAACCTCACCCAAGCAGCACGAGGTCAGCCTCGCCCTGGCCTAGTGAGGTCGAGCTCACCTAGCCATGATGAGACTTCGGCCAACAAGCCTCGCCATGGCTCGGTATTGCCAACCCTCGTCAACCGATTGCCAACTATGGTCGAGGTCGACGACCAACCAAAAGGAAGAAGAATGAAAGGAAAGAGAAGAGAAAAGAAATTCCTAGGAAAAAGAAGTTATTTTTTTCTACTTCTTAATTATGTTCTAAATCTATTATTGTTCTTAAAATAAAAATTTTATCATACACGTTTCTATTTTTTTTTTTATTTCCTGAAATAAAAGAACAAAAATGTTCCGAGGAACGTAAATAATTTTTGTCAAATAGGCCCTAAGTCTATAATGCCGACTCGTTTTCATGAAATTTCAAAAGGAGGGTTCTTATTCCATGTCGCTTCTGGCTCTAAATTCGTTGTTAGGTTAGGAAATAGCTCAACATCGTGCATTTTGCGACGTCCCCGCCGCCCTTCCCTCTTCGGGCTCCCTCATTATTGTCCCTTTGCTCCCGGTCATGTTCCGTTAACGACCTCCACAGACTTTGATTAATGTTTGTTTCCTCAAAAGGAATATCCTTTTGCCTCTCGTCCCATGCGTTCTCGAGAGGGACGCGAAATGAAAGAGAGGCCACAGCCACCCTTGCCCCCACCTTCTCTATGCTATGCTAAAGACAAGAGAAAGAGACGCGTTGGTCCCCGGACTTAATGACACCCGATCCTCATCTTCATAATCATTGATTGGCTGTTAACTGGACGGTTCTGCTTTTCCCAATTCTTTCTCCCCATCTCGTGTGGCTCCCTCTTCATCCCTACTTTTCTCATCCTCCCCATTTCTCCCTCGTGGGTCGTGGCGGCGACGTTTTCCATTTCTCGTACATCCATATGTACATCTACTTTTTAGTACATATGGAGCATGGCATGATTGGCCAGGGCAAGTCTTACACTCGCCTACTTAAGTCCTTTCCGTTTCCACCGTTGAATAGTAACATGATTTCCCTCCACCAATGCTTCACGTTTCGATTGCTGGTGCACTGTGCAATGTGAGGTAGAAAAGATAATACGAGATATCGGATTAAACTAACGGCTTTGGTTTGGTTTGGTGTTCTGTCTTATGTGCGGTCAATTCCTCATACCCCCAAGGATAAGCAAGTTCGTGTTTTGACTGTCCACTCGGCTTGCGTCTTACTTGGCCCCCTGAATTTAGTGAATTATTCTACAACTCAATTTTAACTACCTTATTAAGTGACCTTCTTTGTCCTAGAAGAAAGATATTGGATGAGATTTTCTATCTTTCCAAAACAATCACAAGCACCGCTTTTAACGAAAACGTACTGACTAATGATGGGTAGATACAAGGAAAAAAAGAACAGCAGTGGTCAACATCAATGGTTCTAGGCGGCCAAGATGGGAGTACGTAAAGGTCATCAGATTGGTGAGTCACAAGTTGGATTTCGTAAAGAAGATAAGCTAAAAATAAATATATGGGTGATATTACATTAAACAAAATATTTGGTGGACGAAGTTTCCCTCCAGCCAAGAATGGAGGAAGACATCATTTGATAAAGAATAGTCATGCACCAATGACAACGATGATGGTCCTGACTCACCAGTGATGAGTATTAATTAGTGTCCAAGTTTGGGGAGATCTAGGCACACATTGGTAAATACAATGATTTGTGTCTTTCTCCATAGTAATGAGAAACAACAATAATGACAATATTTCCTTGATAAACCGTTTCTAGCATAGGAGTATTTATGGATTTCACCTCAAGTTTGTCGTTCATGGAATAAGGGTAATACCACCAATTGGTTTTAGTATCAAAATTCCGTAGGAATTTATTCAAAAGAGGACAAAATGTCGATGTCTTCATTTAAACCCCGAGAGGTCGAAGAGAAGTGTAGATGGTCGCATATGGCAGCGAGCATGGTGGCGAATAGTACAGTGGAAGAAACTGCCCACTGGAAAGGCGTGCATGCACGCAATTCGCAAAGGGCTGATGGACGTGGGATGGCCCCTACACCTTTTTGGCATTTTGAATCCCTTGGGCCCCGGAATTCGAAAAGTCAAGAATCTTAGCTTTACTTCATTTAACGTTTCCATCATCAGTCAAATTCAATCAAAATCTAGAACCCCCACCTTTTCATCACATTATATTTTTCTATGACGTGGAATTTTCAAGCCATGCATTGGCTGGTCCGAGAGATTGGGTGAACCTGCCTCCGACAAAACTTCTTGTTGATGAGATGTCTATAAAACCCGTTCCATCTCCCATGCAAAAGTTCACATTCTTATCCGTTTGATCATCTTCGCTACGAAAATGGCTAGTCATCATCCGATTTGGATAATTGTCGCGATATTTTTTGTAACCGCACTCGGGTGGGGAAGTGCCTCCGCGCAACTCTCTACAGACTTCTACTCCAAAAGTTGTCCCAACGGTTTGAGCACGGTGAAATCTGTTGTCCGGTCGGCAGTGTCGAAAGAGCGCCGCATGGGTGCTTCTCTCCTTCGCCTCTTCTTTCATGATTGCTTCGTCAATGTAATCTTTCCTTCCTCCCTCCCTTTTTCCCAAATTTCTGCCTGTTCCTTACATTCTCTCCCCTGCCACAACCATTTTTACCCTTAAAACCCGAGCCTTATGTCGTAAACGGGGCGAAAGAGTATGCATAATAACTCCATTATATAGGCTGTCTATGACCATTTCTATGAATACACTGACTTCCTTTCTTTTTGAATATATAGACACAAAAAAAAAAGTCAATTTGAATTTCAATACTATCTACCATCGAAAAATATCATGATAACATTCATGCAAACTAATCTCTGTATGCAGAATTTTTCTGAATTAATTTGAAAGTTAATAGGAAAGCATCATCGACCCTTCTATATTTAATATTTGTGAACTTCTCCAAGAGGAATCACTTCCTTTTTAGTAGGGGTGTGCAACGGGAACCGCCCGAACCGGGAACCGACCGGACCGGACCGAACCGGTCGGTTTTGGGCGGTTCCCATGGTCGGGCGGATCGTCGGTTCCTAATCTTGAAGTCGGTTGGTCCTCGGTTTCAAGGTGGGAACCGGACCATGACCGATGGCTCAAATTTTTTATATATAATTTATATACATAGAATTAATAAAACATATAAACATGATAACTTATTGCAACCAAAGTTGCAATTTGAGGTAGCAACCTCTTATGTGGCCAAGAGACCATTAAAACCCCTTTTGTTACTCTTTTATTTATAGAAAAAATCTCCTTGTTAGTTTCGATGTGAGATTAAGACTTCAAGAGATCCCGTGAATCACATAATGAAGTTTGAATATTTTGCACGTGAAACACGTGTGGTTAGTTTTCAAGAATCGAATTGGATTGATCGGTCAAGAGCGGTCACTCTTTAGTTCTTTAGTGCAAAAAAGTAGAGTCGATTTTTTGGTGCGGAGACGGATCGTGGAACCAATTGTCCGGTTCCGGTCCTAGGACCAAATGGTCCGGTCCACGGTTCGCAATTTTGGGAACCGGTGCTCCCGGTCCGGTTGCGCCAGTTTTTGGAACCTGAGCGAACCGAACCGATCACCCCTACTTTTGATGGTGATGGGATATTTGAAGCTGGGCGGGCCAAGTTGGGAAGTGAAACTGGGAAGAAGAGACGCGAGGACCGCGAGCTTCTCACTCGCCAACAGCGGAGCCCTTCCCCCTCCAACTTCAACGCTCTCCAACCTCACCTCTCTTTTCCAATCTCAAGGCCTCTCCACCAGGGACATGGTTGCCTTGTCTGGTACGTGTTTAATATTGCAGTCTCTGGCCTCGCTCCATTGTTAGGTCGCTCATGGGTCATGCATGGGCGTGCGTTGCAGGGTCTCACACCATAGGGCAGGCAAGGTGCACAAGCTTCAGACCTCACATATACAACGACAGCAACATCGACAGCGCCTTTCGCAAGACTAGGCAGGGCCAGTGCCCCTTTGGGTCTGGGGACAACAACCCGGCTCCTCTCGACCTCCAATCCCCCACCGCCTTCGACAACTCCTACTTCAAGAACCTGCTCAGCAACAAGGGCCTTCTTCGCTCGGACCAGGAGCTCTTCAATGGTGGATCCACTGACTCTCTCGTCAAGACGTACTCCAACAACCCCAAGACCTTCAACTCTGATTTTGCTTCCGCCATGATCAAGATGGGTGACATCAAACCCCTCACGGGTTCCCAAGGCGAAATTCGCAATATCTGTAGCAAGGTCAATTAGAGTCTCTACACCTCGTCTCACCACTCGGGGTTGTGGAAAAGATGAAGTTTATTTATTCTCTCTAATATCTAGTAAAAAACCAGGATTGAGTATATGCAAGGCGAATGCCCCCGACCAAACAGATTTGTCTGGGTGGGGGTAGAAGTATTGTTGTCGAACAAGAGTAACTTTGATTTCTGTAGCCAGTCGTCTGCTTTTGAGATTTCTCAGAGGAAATAAAACACTGAACAATTCAACTTTTGTCCTTATACACCCGGAGTAAATGCCATTGTTCTACGATTGACCAGTTTGATTTATGTACGCACCAACAATAATTCGCCGTACAAATGCCAGTTTGACTTTAAGGATTACTTATCAATGTTCTCGCCAAAATTGAAGAAAAGTTATCTCAAACTTTACAACAATAAGAAAAAAAAAAACTGCCAATCAATTTGAATGGCCTAAAAAGTCCATAACATTTTAAAGAAGTTCGAGATGTTCAGTATTAAGTAAAGCCAGACCTCAAATCGAGTCATAACATATACTCTACGTTACCACTGCGCATCATCAGGGAAACTCTTCTTTCATTGAATTGGAAAAAACTGAAAATTCCTCAATACGACAACCGGTACAATCACCAGGCCCGACCCTGCTAAGCCCACAGTCAGGCCCTCCATTTACACCAAAACCTACATGACATAAGTACCTGAACCAAACTTTAAGTTTAGGCAGGCAGGTCTGCTCATGTTTTTTTTTTTTTTTTTTTTTGGTAAAAGGTAAGTATTATAGATAGACTTGTGAACCGGGAAGCTATACATAGTACAGCATGTTGACACCTAAATTTTGACTGATCATTTAGTAATTAATTGCATAAAATTTAGGGATTAATCTTTAACCCCTAAGAAAAAAATATTAAAATTGCATTTCATGTAGCCGCATTTGCATTTGTACTAAAAGGACAACCAAACACGGCAGCTCGCGGTCAATTACGTGCACAAAAGGTGGTCTCTCTCTTGCTGATTTGAAAGTACCCAATGAAAAAGAAGAAAGAAGAGTTCTTCACGTCCATTGTCTCTTCCTCATTAATGCATGCACCATGCGTGGACAAAATTCGGCGGACGTAAAAAAAAAAAAAAAAATTTCTAGCCGCATGCGTGAAGAAAGCAAAGAAAATCCACTGCACACGCGAGGATCCGGGAGAAAATCTGCAAAGGCATGGGCTCACCATTTTATAATATTTTATAGTGAGAATTCTCTCCTTCCCGGAGAGCAAATCAAGAAAGAAGCGAATAAAGAAAAAAGTCCACGGTGAGGGGGTTTTCCTTTCGGTCAGACAAAGGGGGAAAGGAGTGTGTCAGAGAAAAATAAAAAAAAAAAGTTCACTGGAAGAGGTCTGTAAAAAATGGTAGAGGGAAAGGTGGGGGAGTGGGAGCTATTAAAAAAGAGAAAACCTCAGAGAGAAGGGAAAAGTGAAGTCAGAGAAGGCAACAAGAAAGAAAATAAAAAAGTTCGAGAGAAAAAAAAAAAGTTCACTGGAAGAGGTCTGTAAAAAATGGTAGAGGGCTCCCTTTCGTTCACGCAAGCGCAGAGAAAGGTGGGGAGTAGTTTGTGGGAGCTATTAAAAAAGAGAAAACCTGCAGAGAGAAGGGAAAAGTGAAGTCAGAGAAGGCAACAAGAAAAGAACGTGAAAGGAAAAGAATAAAAAAAGAGAAGGTAGTCTTCTTAAAAGGGAGGAGACGTGCGGCTGTAAAAGGGGTGGGGGAAAAAAAAAAGGAGGCCCACTGTTCATCTTCTCTGGTTCTTTCCTCAAAATTTCCACCGGTTTGTGCTACGCCCCCACGCATCCCGCCGCATCTCACCCTCCGCCGCGAGCACCAGCCACGAACAACTCCGCAACTCCGCTGGCCCGCGTGCTTGCACCGCCATTCGTCACGCTCCGCATCTCCGCCTCGACACCGCACCACCGACCTTCCGCGCCGCTCCCTCCGCCGAGATCCAGCCACGCACGAGCCACCGCGCCCCCGCACCCACCGCCAACGCCATCCTCGCCGATTCGCGCCCAATGCCCCTCATCTCCGATCCCGCTGATTTTGACGCCCGAAGCCATCCTCACCCGCCGCCACCGCCTCGCGAGATCCGCACCTCCGTCCACGAGCCAGAACCCGAGCCTCACGCAGCCAAAGAATCCGCGAGGTCCGCAATGCTGCCGCTGCCCCAAGCCGTGATCCGCCGCCGAGCCCATCCCGAGTTTGGTCACCACTAGCTCGAAGACTCCGCCGCACCTCCTCACCCGAGCGACCACCCAGCCACTTCCCGCCCCGATCCGGACACCGAGCCACCGCACGTACGCTCCGATGCCCCACCTTCGCCGGTGATCCGCGCCGTCCGCCGAACCCGAGTGACGCCCGAGCTCCGCCAAGGACACCCCTCAACAGCTGAGTTTCGCCTGCCGTTCGCACCGCTCGCCATAGCCCGCTCGAGCGCGTTCGCCCGGTCGCCTCGCCGCCCTCGCCGATTCGCCTTCGACGCCCGCCGCCCTCACCGGAGCGACCACCACCCACGGTGCACACCCCACGAGCAAGCCGTGCGTGGGAAAAGAAAAAGAAGAAAACAAAAAAAAAAAGAAAAAGCAAAAGGGGATTAGGTAGTTTTTTTTATTATTATTATTATCTTATCTTTATTTTTTATATAGTTTATAGCTTGTTTTTATATAGTTTTTTTAGTGTGATTATTCATTAATGCGTGATTGAGGTTTCAATGTGAAATAACCCCTCAAACTAGGGATTAGGAGTTCGATTTTCGTGCCCGAAATCCGACTCACGATCTCTTACAAAATCGACAATCCAATCTCATGCCCGAGATTCGATTCGCGATTTAATTTAAAATTGACCAATCCAATCTCATGCGTGAGATACGGTTCGTCAATTTTGGGTATTAATCTTATCTTGATTGGATTGGATATCGGGTTATTTGAATTAACTTTTGTTTTTGCAAAAAAAAAAAAAATTAAAAAAAATGCAAGTTAGATTAGGGCTAGGGTTAGCATATTTAGTTATTTCGTTTTTTTTAAAAAAAAAAAAAAAACTCAAAAAATGCATTCAAGATATTAGTTTTTTTTAAGAATTGCACTGTCAATTTAGAATAGGATTTTTGATTTTAAATTTTTATAACAAAAAAATCCCAAAAAAAAAAATTAATTAATTTAGGATGCTAGTTTTTTTAGGTTGCATGTTTAATTGTGTGCAAATTTTAAAATTTCGAATTTTATATAAAAAAAAAAAAAAATCATGCATTTTAAATAGAATTACATCATTTTAAGATTAGACCATGCATATTAGAATAGAATTGCATGTCTCATTTTAAGTTTCATTTTTTTAGCTAGATAAATTGCATTCATCTTAATTTTTAGGAATAGAAATATCATGTGCACGCATGTAGAATTATGCTTCATTTAATTAAAAATTGCCCGTCATTATAATTAGGTCATTTTGATTTGCATATTTAATTATTGCATGTTCATTAAGAAAACAAAAAAAAAAAAAAAAAAAAAAATATTTTACTCATGTCATGTAGTTTAGAACACATTGTCATGCCATTCCATGTTAGATTAGTAGCATGCATGCATATTGCATGGTTCTCATTAAAAAGTAAAAAAAAAAAAAAAAAAAAATGGAAATTGCTTGTTAATTAGAAATCATATCTAGGTTTGTTGATGTGAATTCCGATCTAACATTGCGGATGCTTTCGTTGCTATGAGGTGAGTCCTGCAATTTATTCATCGCTTTCTTGGATGTTAAATTGGTGGTTTGCGCACCCGCATGATCACCTCACATGTTAGGAATATAAATTAAAATCAATTCAAGCTGCCTGCAAAAACATTTTTGAAAATAAAAAAGAAAGGTACCGAAAGGGCATTAGAGAAATCTAGCGTAACCAAGTCCCCGAACTCATTTAATCTCGGTTCGTAGGAGTGAAGTAATTCTCCCATTACTTTACTTGGGTTTCTAATCGACCCACCTAAAATAGATTAGTGGCGACTCCTAATTGAAAATCATTTGCATGTTAAAAACTTGAACCATAAGTCGCGAATTGGTATGGGCTTGGGAGAGCCCGAGCTAAGTCTAGGCTTAGCAATCCATTAGCCGAACCCTTAGGTGGTCCAAACCCGCTTTCGGGGAGGTCGCGACAGCTTGGCGACTCCACCTGGGGACATTGAGTTGAAACTCTTAGTGGACTTAGGCCAATTTTCTTTTTGAAAAATATTTTTGTTTGCAGCGAGGATCCTGTGTACGTCCCTAACATTTAAGGTGTTAAATGTTCTTGCAGAATGGGAGGTATAAGGGGAAGTGTTTGTTGACATTTGTTTTGCAGGGAGGTGTAGGAATGTATGGTTTACTTTCACTTATGAAGTGTTGCTTGATATAAATTGCCGTGCATGCCTTGCATCTAGCACTACACTATTGCACACACAACCCGCCGCCGGACCTGGGCCGCATAGGATCATCTAGGATGGTATTGAGATGGATACCACTTCGACCGCATGCCCGCGGTATGAGTCGCCCATCTCAATCCCAAAGTTTCGTTTCTAGAGTCAAGAGTACCCACCTCAGTAAGCATGCCCGCAACCTAGGTCGGCTCTTTGACCAAGCCGAAGTCATGAGGACCCGACTTAGTTCGCACGCCCGCGGCTAGTCTGATCATTCTTGTGGCTTCACTTTGTTTAGCCTATTAGACTAGAAATCGAGCCACTTACCATGCGCATGTCTATGTGATTGCCCTTTGTTTATTGGTAAAGTAAGTCTTCTAAATTCGCACTCTTGCAATCTACTTACTTTATTATATCATTTTGTCGGTCCATGGCATTAGGATTGTCCTGAGTCTTGATCAATATACAATGGGAATACCGGACATTCGAATTATTCTCCCTCCAAAGGAAGAGCTTAGCGCATGGTGGGACAAGTTAGACCAAGCTGGCCGTCAATTTGTAGAGTCACACATTAGTCGACTACTTCCATTGCTGCGTATCAACATCCATGGCGGCCTCATCCAAGCACTTGCTCATTGTTGGTGCCCCGAGACTTCTACTTTCATCTTCGGCGGTAAGCATGAACTCACGCCCACCTTGGAAGAGTATAGTATTGCCATAGGGAAACCTTTGAAAACTGAATTAATTAGCCCACCTATCGGAATAGACCCCGTTGTGGCCTTATCCGATTTTCTGAGAATTAAGGAGGATAATGTAAGAAAGGTTTTAAAAGCTCACCGCAATACATGTCATTTGTCTTTTCTAAAAGAATGTTTTGAAAATGGCAATTCATTTCAAATGAGAAGGGTTTTCCTTTTAGCTTTCTTTGGGTTTATACTTTTTCCTCATTGCAAGAATGCTATTAACCCTTTGATGGCTCACTTAGTTGAACAAGTGTTGGGAGGAAAAAATTTTGTGAACACTATTTTGGCTGAAACCTTTCTTTCCCTCACTCGATTTAAAGGAAGCGGGGATAAGACCTTCCATTCCTCCCCTGAGCTTTTACAAATTTGGTTCCTTTCTCATATAAAAGGGTTTGGTGGTTCAATGACTATACTTGATGTTAATAACTCTAATCACCCTATTATGAGATTTGAGAACAACCAAAAACATGCACCGGATTACCATTATTCTAGGTGGCTAGCTTTCATGAAAAAACCAACTTCCAAGGGTTTCCTATGGCATGCTAAGTGGTTCCAAGTTCGTGTGGCGAGACTTTCATGTGGAGGTGTTGGCCCAATCCCTCTACTGGGATTCACCGGAGCAACGGAGTACTATCCAACTAGAGTGACCCGTCGGTATCAAGTTGTGCAAGAGCTTCCCCCGGCATTGCAAGCAGATCCACTCCGAGCGGCTTCATTGATGGAGACCGAGGCCATGAAGATTCCATTCTCACAATTAAATCAATGTGGGATATGTGCCAGCCACGAAAACTCAAGTGGCCCGAGGAGGAGCTCAAGGGCAAAGAAATGAAGTACTATGCCTCAATTAAGTACATTCAACAACACAAGATTCCAGAGGAGTTACTTCCAAAGATACCTGAGGTGCCGCTGAAGATCACCAACCGCGCTGAGAATAAACGCCTCAAAAGGGTTGCTGAAAAAGCTCAAGAGGAGAATAAGCGATTGCGCCGAGTGGTGTCCCGAGTGTATATTGATCAAGCTAGATGAAGTGTTTGAGTCAATCTTGTTGTTTCATTTCTAGATTAATGTTTAGGAAGTTGAATCATTTACTTTCCTAGTTTGTTTGTTTAGGGCTTTTTGAGCTTCTATTTCATTAATGAAGTGCTTGAATCAATCTTGCTTCTATTTTGTTAGGATTGTCAAAAACTCCGTTAATGAATAAAAGTTTTAGACCATTGCCATGGACCGGTGTATTTCATATGAGATACTTATTTTTGTCCATTTCTTCAAATTAGGTGATAACGGATCCTCCACGTTCGCCCATCATTACACGATCAAGAGCAAAAATGGCCGACCAAATCGAAATGCGTGATCGTATGACCGCTGTGGAAAATCAACTCCAGCAGTTGCTCACCTCTATGCAGCTTATGACGGATCAAATGCAATCCCTCCAAGTGCATCAGACCCTTGCACCCATTCTCCCGAGATAGTAGTCCCAAAGCGGACGAACAAGGCCCAAATAGGTGATGATGACATGCCGGGCGGAGGATGACCCACTGTTCGTCACAGCTGAAAAGGCTAAGCCCGACAATGTCCCTAAGGCGGAGCAAGATGAACGCTTTGCTAAACTTGAAGAGAAACTGAAACAATTGCAAGAATCACAGAATTCACTCCCGTTCGACTTGTCAGTTTATGAGAAAGTCAAAGTGCCGAAGAAGTTTAAGATGCCGGAGTTCGAGAAATACAATGGTACTTCCTGCCCAAAAGCACATTTGCAGATGTACCACGTACGCATGGCCCAATACGTCAAGAATGAGCCTCTCATGATCCAATCGTTTCATGCAAGCTTGACGGGGCCCGCACTCAACTGGTACATAATGAAGAATGTAAACCTTCTCGACACCTGGAGTGAAGTGGCTGATGCTTTCCTGAAGCAATATAAGTTCAATATGGACATTGCACCTTCCCGAGAGGATCTTGAGCGGATGGAGAAGAAGAAAAGTGAGTCATTTAAGGAGTACGCTGTAAGGTGGCGAAACTTGGCAGCTCAAGTCACTCCTGAGCCTACAAACAAGGAGTTGATGAAGTTGTTCGTCAAGACTCTCCCGTATGAGTTTCGTAACCGGATGGCTAGCACATATGTTGAGAACTTCAACCAACTTATCCCAGTGGGCGAACAGATCGAGATGGGCCTAAGGGATGGATGGTTCAATGAACCGACTCATCAAAGCAAAAGGTTCACTATGAAGAAAGATAAAGAACCAACCACTGAAGTCAATGTTGCATATGTGCAACCAGCCCCTAGTAAGCCTCCGATGGTTCGTGTCCCCGGGAATCAGCAAGATGGAGGCCGAGTGCCTGCACAGCGGCAATTCACCAAAAGGCAGTTCTCTCCTCTTCCTGGCCCTCTATCTCAGGTCTTGCCGATACTCCAAAAGAAGGGATTGATCTCTCACGAACCAAAGCGGCCTAATGCTGAAAAATTCTCCAACTATGACCCCTCCAAAAAATGTGAGTATCATATGGGAGAGGTCGGCCATTCAACTGATGAATGTTTGACTTTGAAGCACAAGATCCAAAATTTGTTGGATACTAAGGCATTTTCTTTCCGTACCACCCAACCGAATGTCAAGAAGAATCCGTTGCCGGAACATCGGGAAACGTGAATGCAATCTTCGAGTTCAATGCTAGCAAAAAGATAAACTTGAAGGTTTCTGTCAAAGATATCTATAGCGGATTAGTTAGAGTTGGTTATTATCCGACGGATGAGAATCCTCCCTTGCCTACCATGAAGGAAAGGGTTCAAGAAATGGTTAAGGCTGACATGATCATATATGCTGACCAAGCTGGAATAGTGTCAACTATCTCCGAAGTCGTCATTGATTGGGAGAAGGAATTTGCTAAGCTAAGTGCTGAAAAGAGTAAACAGATCCATTGATCGAGGACATGCCCCCACTTGAGGACGCCTCCGACCATGAAGGATTGATAGTGGAAGTGCCTTCAACTGATGAAGAAATAATTATTGAGATGCCCCAGCTGTATGAGTACAAGGATAACAAAGCAGTCCCTTGGTCATACGAGCTAGATGTTGACCTGATTACAAGGTCTGGTCGGACCTATGCTCAAGCTAATGCCCAACCTGCAAAGCCAATTACTGATGAAGAGGCCAAAGAATTTCTGGCTATAATCAAAGCAAGTGAGTATAACGTGGTCGACCGTTGCGGAAATTGCCCGCTCAAATCTCTTTACTTGAACTCTTGCAAACATCTCCTACACATCAAAAGTCTCTAATGAAGGTTTTAAGCGAAGTTCATGTACCGAGACGATCGAGGAAGACAGGTTGGAGGAATTTGTAGGGTCGATTCTTCTTAAGGATTTAATAGCCTTTTCTGATGAAGAATTCCCTCTTGAGGGGAGGGGACATACTAAGGCGTTATATATATCCGTCAAGTGCAAGGCTTCCCATGTGGCTCGAGTACTCATTGATAATGGGTCCGCCTTGAATATTTGTCCATTGGCGACTCTTCACCGCCTGAAAATAGATCCTTCAAAAATAAGTGCTGCAAAGACCTCCGTCCGAGCTTTTGATGGTACGAGAAAGGAGGTGATAGGGGAGACCCACCTTGACCGCAAATAGGCGGTGATGTTCAACGTCCTTTTCCAAGTGATGGACATTCCTACCGCATTCAATTTCCTATTAGGTCGTCCTTGGATTCATACCGCTGGAGCCTGTGCCATCAAGTCTCCACCAATGTGTGAAATTTGTTGTCAAAGGAAAGCTAGTCATTGTTCATGGCGAGGAGGATCATCGGATCTATCATGAGACGGCTATCCCCTATGTCGAGCCGGAACGTAGGGAGGAGTCGAGCTACCAATCGTTTGAGCTCGTATCCACTATCCATGCATCTCGAGGATCGGCAGCACCCATCCCTGATGTGTCAAATGCAGCAGTTATGGTAGCAAGAGTGATGGTTGGAAATGGCTTTATTCCTGGCCGTGGACTTGGTAAAAAGAGCAGGGCATCCGAATCCTATTGAAGCCCCTCGAAGGTTTCGTTCATTTGGATTAGGGTACCATGGAAAAGGTGGAGGACATGAACAAGAGAGGAAAAACTCATTACTCCTCGATATCCACGAGACATTCCCCGGCCCTGCTAGAATGATGCATGATGAAGGAGGAGTGATCGCTACCCGAGGTATCATGCCCGATGGATGGTGTAGCATGGACGACCCAACAACTTCAAAGACAGAGGATCCTGATAATGAGATGGAAGGGATTGTGACCCTATTCGATGATCTCCTTATAGGTGCCATTGACGAAGGACCATTGGAGGAAATGGGCGCTGGCCCACAAGAGTAACACATTTACTTTTCCGCACTCCCCTGCGTGGGAATCTTATCGCTTTTAGGATTTGATGTTTTCTAGGGTTTGCTTATCGTATTTTGCATATCGTTTGTCAAGAATGGATGTTTGCTAGTGTTTGATTGTTAAGGTTTCATTTCACTTTGATTGTCGTACTTTTCAATCCAATAAATGTAATTTGGTTGATGAATATCAATTACAATTACAAGTTTTATTTTGAGGGCATGATGGGGTATACCAAACCAGCCCGTTGATGATATCCAACCAATGAAAGAAAAGAAAAATCCAAGGAGAATTCTGAGGCCTGGGCTTCATTATGCTTCCTCGTGTCAAAAAGTTTTTCCAAAATGTTTTGCCAAAATTCTTTAAATAAAATAAAAATTCAAAAAAAAAAATCAATCAAAAAGAAAATTCAAAAGGAAGGAAAATTCGAAAAAAATAGAAAAGAAATTCATGCCTTTTAGCCCGTTTGTCTTTTTGAACTATCCATTTCATGTTTCAGGAGCAGCCTTATAACAGGCAAAAAGGTGAAAATGGTCCAATCCAATGTCCTGAGCGATGACGGTGATGACCCTGATGATCCAAATGGTGACTCCATTGGAGTACAACAAAGTTGGGAGCAACATGAAAAACCCAAAGTTCTCACCTCCGAGCAAACCGTCACTATCAATTTGAGTGATGCCGAAGATCCCAAGGAGATAAAAATTGGGGCAAATCTTCCCAAAGATGAGGCCGAGCATTTGACTCAGTTGCTAAAAGAATATCAGGATATCTTTGCTTGGACATACGCTAAGAATGGATTGAATGAGATGAGAAGTAGGCCCTGTTCCATACACATATCGAATTCATTTGACTCGGTATATCAGACGTGTTGACCCAGTGTCCGTTCAATTAAATAAAAAAGAAATGCCCTGAGGACACCACCAGCGCCTCGGCCTGGTGGCATGGGGAATGAAAAGGTCCGAGAACGACCAGGGTTCGATCCCTGGAAATGGCAAAAGTTTGCAAAAAAAAAAAAAAAAAAAAAAAAAAAAAAAAAAAAAAAAAAAAAAAAAAAAATTTTTTTTTTTACCAATCATTTTCTTTCTTTTTGAGCTGCAAACTCTTTGTGTTCAAAGCTAAATGAGTTCATGAAGAAATTGTGACCTTTCAAAGGAGAATTTTGCATGATAGTTTTACTTGTGTAATTACCAATTTCACTGAGGATCGTCACCATCGATCAAGTTAATGAATGATGTGGAATGAATTGAACATGCTAAATGAGACATGTCAGGATGATAAAAGGCAAGCCTTATCCTATACACAGTCCCTTTGCTCATATATTGGTGAGATGAGTGTAGGAAATTCCATGTTTCTAAGGAAAAGAGTTTTCTTGCGAAAGGTACGATGATCGAAATGATGAGAGACGGTTCATTCTCTATCTCAAACACTACGTGATCATCCATTGTTTAAACCCTTTTGAGCCCACACACGTGGATAATTTTTAAATTACCCTGTCAAGAACCACCCCACATTGGGGCAAGGTGGAGGTAAGACAACATCATGAGGTGAGGAATTTGATAGGAATATTCTTGCTCTCACTTGCATCAATCTTCAGGTATTGCTATTACATTGAATTCATACGATAATTCAAGTGCCTTAGGATGATGAAGAGCAGTTCTTTCTCTATCCTACACACTTTATCCATTGCGTAGCCCCTTGAGCCTGTAAATTCGTTTCATTTAAACCCAATTGGTGATCATCCCCCACACCGGGGCAAGGCAAAAGGCAAATGTTCAAGCAGCAAAATCCCGAGTGCTGACAAAAAATGAAAACTCCTCAAGAACCCAAATGTTAAAGCATTACGTGGTTATTTAAAAAAAAAAAACAAAAGGGGCATGAAAAAGCAGTGTGCCTGGTAAAAGCAAGGCCAATGCCCATAGAAAATGAAAGAAAGAGTCAAGATAAATGATTATCAATTATAAAAGGGTGTATTCCCAATGGAGTGGTACTCAAAGAACCCAAATGCCAAGTTTTTATAGTACCTATGAGGAAAATCCCAATGGTGAAGAAGAAGACCAGTGACAATGCCAAGATGATCACCAATTCTCATCCCCTATACACATTTTGAGCCTAATGATCCATTCACTTCTCAACCCATGAACTTAACCTACGTTATGTCCTTACAAAGTCTCTTTGATTAGGGCATCGAAATTAACGTAGGAATTCATATGCTTAAAAGCATCACTCGAAGAAGTGCGAGCAAGACCATTTCTATCTCATTTGGAGGGTTCCTTGACTTGTAAACCCGAAGATGATTGCGAAGTATTGTTCTTTCATTAGCCTTGACTCGAAGAGTCCCCTTTGTTGAGCCATTGACCGAGCTTACATTACGGTCCCGATAAAGACCTCTCATATTGATAAAGTCGTACCGCTTGCGAGAATACTCGAACCCTTATTGACATGATGAAAGTAAGATGGAGTGATTCCTGTGATCCGACATTAATGGTCGGGACAAAATAGCCTTCGTAATGAGAGTGAGTGAAAGTCCTTTCTAACTCGAAAGTCTCTCATTTGGTATTCTTGAAAATCCATGTCATAAGTGAAAATTGTCATAAACGATGATTCTCCCAAAGTGGAAGTTTGGTGGTGCAAATATGGTAAAACCATCATGCATAAATCTTGGTTGAATGGATAAAAGCTTCAGTGGATTTTGGAGTGTGCTGAATTGCTTATTTCTTTGGCAAATGCATGTATTTTTGGCTCTAATCATGTCCGATGTAATGTTTCCTTGAAGACCCAAGAGCTCCCGACATTTATGTTGCCTTTCGAAGCCTCGAGGTGAGAAACCTCCATGAATATTTGAAGTACCTCCTTGATGTTCCAAAATTTTTGTTTACCAAGAGGTAAGTGACCTTCACGAATATCCCTAGGTATTTTGTTTGTCCTAGGTATTCCCAAATTCTTGATATCTTTTCGTTATACCTTAGTCTGGATCTAGGTATTTCGAGACCTCTTAATCCAATATTCATCTCACCTAACATTGAGTGTCTATTGGTTAAGTCCCAAAATTCTTGACATCTCGATCTGGATCTCGGATGTCTCAAAACTCTTCGCTAAACATTTCACTTTGGATGTGAATGTTTTTCGAGGTCGTTATACCTTAGTCCGGATCTAGGTATTTCGAGACCTCTTAATCCAATATTCATCTCACCTAACATTGAGTGTGTATTGGTTAAGTCCCAAAATTCTTGACATCTCGCCCGGATCTAGATGTCTCAAAACTCTTCGTTAAACATTTCACTTTGGATGTGAATGTTTTTCGATCTTTTCGTTATACCTTAGTCCGGATCTAGGTATTTCGAATCTTCTTAATCCAATATTCATCTCACCTAACATTGAGTGTCTATTGGTTAAGTCCCAAAATTCTTGACATCTCGGTTGGATCCGGATGTCTCAAAACTCTTTGTTAAACATTTCACTGGATGTGAATGTTTTTCGATCTTTTCGTTATACCTTAGTCCTGGATCTAGGTATTTCGAACCCTCTTAATCCAATATTCATCTCACCTAACATTGAGTGTTTATTGGTTAAGTTCCCAAATTCTTGACATCTCGCCTGGATCTGGATGTCTCAAAATTCTTCGTTAAACATTTCACTGGATGTGAATGTTTTTCGATCTTTTCGTTATACCTTAGTCCGGATCTAGGTATTTCGAATCTTCTTAATCCAATATTCATCTCACCTAACATTGAGTGTTTATTGGTTAAGTTCCAAAATTCTTGAGTGTTCGAATCTTAATCCAAATTCTTGATAAATGTCTCAAAACCCTTCATTAAGCATTTCATTCTGGATATGAATGTTTTTCGATCTTTTCGTTATACCTTAGTCCGGATCTAGGTATTTCGAATCTTCTTAATCCAATATTCATCTCACCTAACATTGAGTGTCTATTGGTTAAGTTCCAAAATTCTTGACATCTCGATCGGATCTGGATGTCTCAAAACTCTTCGTTAAACATTTCATTCTGATGTGAATGTTTTTCGATCTTTTCGTTATACCTTAGTCCGGATCTAGGTATTTCGAACCCTCTTAATCCAATATTCATCTCACCTAACATTGAGTGTTTATTGGTTAAGCCCCAAATTCTTGACATCTCGCTCCGGATCTGGATGTCTCAAAACTTTTCCCGTTTAGGCGACCGTAGAATGGTACGGGTCCTAGACAACATCTATTCAGAATCATCTTAATCCAATATTCATCTCGTAGAATGGAGGGTCTATTGGAAGATAAATCCCCGTTTAGGCATCGTAGAATGGTACGGGTCCTAGACAACATCTATTAAACATTTCACCTGATGTAGAATGGTACGGGTCCTGGAAGATAAATCCCGTTTAGGCGACCGTAGAATGGTCATCGAGTCCTAGACAACATCTATTTCCTCATTCAAATTCTTGACATCGTAGAATGGTACGGGTCTGGAAAATGAATCCCGTTTAGGCGACCGTAGAATGGTACGGGTCCTAGACACAACCAAGCAATGCCATACCGGGCGACCGTAGAATGGTACGGGTCCTGGGAAAGCAGTTTCTTTGTGAAGTCATGTTACTATTCTAGGCGACCGTAGAATGGTACGGGTCCTGGACATGTAACACCAACTACCTTGAGTTACTCTATCCTCCTCGAAGGTAAGTTATTCCAGGTAAGTTCCTTTTATCATTTGGCATTAGCATTTTCATGCATCATATAAATTGCATTTCAAAAAAAAAAAAAAAAAAAAAAAAAAAAAAAATCCATAGTCCCGCCAAAATATCATTCATTGCATGTGCATGGTCAAAATTTAGGTATCATATTGTCTTTGAATGCAACCTCTCGCGAGCTCACCTTCAAAGAGGGGCAGCTGTTGACACCTAAATTTTGACTAATAATTTAGTAATTAATTGCATAAAAATTTAGGGATTAATCTTTAACCCCTAAGAAAAATAGCAAAATTGCATTTCATGTAGCCGCATTTGCATTTGTACTAAGAGGACAACCAAACACGGCAGCTCGCGGTCAATTACGTGCACAAAAGGTGGTCTCTCTCTTGCTGATTTGAAAGTACCCAATGAAAAAGAAGAAAGAAGAGTTCTTCACGTCCATTGTCTCTTCCTCATTAATGCATGCACCATGCGTGGACAAAATTCGGCGGACGTAAAAAAAAAAAAAAAAAAAAAAAAAAAAAAATTTCTAGCCGCATGCGTGAAGAAAGCAAAGAAAAATCCACTGCACACGCGAGGATCCGGGAGAAAATCTGCAAAGGCATGGGCTCACCATTTTATAATATTTTATAGTGAGAATTCTCTCCTTCCCGGAGAGCAAATCAAGAAAGAAGCGAATAAAGAAAAAAAGTCCACGGTGAGGGGGTTTTCCTTTCGGTCGACAAAGGGGGAAAGGAGTGTGTCGAGAAAAATAAAAAAAAAAAAAAAGTTCACTGGAAGAGGTCCGTAAAAAAAAGTTCACGCAAGCGCAGAAAAAGGTGGGGAGTAGTTTGTGGGAGCTATTAAAAAAGAGAAAAAGGGAAAAGTGAAGTCGAGAAGGCAACAAGAAAGAAGCGAATAAAGAAAAAAAGTCCACAAAGTGAGGGGGTTTTCCTTTCGGTCGAGACAAAGGGGGAAAGGAGTGTGTCGAGAAAAATAAAAAAGTTCACTGGAAGAGGTAAAAAATGGGAGGGCTCCCTTTCGTTCACGCAAGCGCAGAAAGGTGGGGAGTAGTTTGTGGGAGCTATTAAAAAAAGAAAACCTGCAGAGAGAAGGGAAAAGTGAAGTCGAGAGAAGGCAACAAGAAAAGAACGTGAAAGGAAAAGAATAAAAAAAGAGAAGGTAGTCTTCTTAAAAGGGAGGAGACGTGCGCTTCGTAAAAGGGGTGGGGGAAAAAAGAAAGGAGGCCCACTGTTCATCTTCTCTAGGGTTCTTCGCTGCAAAATTTCCACCGGTTTGTGCTACGTCCCCCACGCATCCGCACCGCCGCATCTCACTCGCCGGAGCCCACCGCGCCACCGAACAACTCCGCCCCCTCCGCTCTTTGCACCGCCGCTCCGCCTCCGCTCAAGACCCCTCCGCATCCCGCGCCGCCAGCAACGCACCACCGAGCCACCGCGCGTCCCTCCGCCCGAGATCCGCCCAACGCCATCCGCGCCGCGCCGCCCCGCCCGTCGCCTATCCCTCGCCACGAGATCTTCCGCCTCATCCCGATCCGCGCTGAAGCCGAGCCTCCTCACCCGCCGCCACCGCGTCCGCGAGATCCGAACCCGTCGCAGCCCGATCCGCTGGGCCCGAGCGCGCCGCCCCACGGAGGCCCGAACGCCGCCGGAGCCCATCCCTCGCTGCCCCCACCACCGCGACCTCCGACCCGTAACCCGCCCGCCTGCAAACCGGCCGATCCGCACCTCCTCACCCGAGCGACCAGCCCGAGCCCGACGCCACCGCGCCGGCACCGAGCCACCGCGCCACCGCCGCCCAGAGCCGATGCCCCACGTTCGTGATCCGCCGAGCCGAATCCGGACGCCCGACCCGCGACACCCCTTTGCCGAGAATCAACACCATAGCTCCGAGCGCGTTCGCCGGCCGCCGCCCCTCGCCGGTGCCGTCCCCGCCCCCCTCGCCGGAGCTTTGCCGACCACCACCCCGGTGAACCTCCACGAGCAAGTGCGTGGAAAAAGAAAAAGAAGAGAAAAAAAAAAAAAGAAAAAAGCAAAAGGGGATTAGGTAGTTTTTTATTATTATTATTATCTTATCTTTATTTTTTATATAGTTTATAGCTTGTTTTTATATAGTTTTTTTAGTGTGATTATTCATTAATGCATGATTGAGGTTTCAATGTGAAATAGCCCCTCAAACTAGGGATTAGGAGTTTGATTTTCGCGCCCGAAATCCGACTCACGATCTCGTATAAAAATCGACAATCCAATCTCATGCCCGAGATTCGATTCGCGATTTAATTTAAAATTGACCAACCCGATCTCATGCGCGAGATATGGTTCGTCAATTTTGGGTATTAATCTTATCTTGATTGGATTGGATATTGGGTTATTTGAATTAACTTTTGTTTTTGCAAAAAAAAAAATTCAAAAAAATGCAAGTTAGATTAGGGCTAGGGTTAGCATATTTAGTTATTTATGATTTTTTTTTAAAAAAAATCCAAAAAAATGCATTTAAGATATTAGTTTTTTTAAAAATTGCACGTGTCAATTTAGAATAGGATTTTTGACTTCAAATTTTTTATAAAAAATCCCAAAAAAAATTAATTAATTAATTTAGGGTGCTAGTTCTTTTAGGTTGCATGTTTAATTGTGTGCAAATTTTAAAATTTCGAATTTTATATATATTATTTTAAAAAAAATTTTAAGAAAAAATCATGCATATTAGAATAGAATTGCATGTCTCATTTTAAGTTTAAAATTTGTTTTAGATAAATTGTTTCATTTTTAGGACGAATTGCATTTTTAGGAATAGAAATATCATGTGCACGTCATGTAGAATTAGCTTCATTTAATTAAAAATTGCCCGTCATTATAATTAGGTCATTTTGATTTGCATATTTAATTATTGCATGTTCATTAAGAAAAAAAAAAAAAAAAATATTTTACTCATGTCATGTAGTTTAGAACACATTGTCATGCCATTCCATGTTAGATTAGTAGCATGCATAGCATATTGCATGGTTCTCATTAAAAATAAAAAAACCAAAAAAAAAAGGAAATTGCTTGTTAATTAGAAATCATATCTAGGTTTGTTAATGTGAATTCTGATCTAACATTGCAGATGCTTTCGTTGCTATGAGGTGAGTCCTGCAATTTATTCATCGCTTTCTTGGGTGTTAAATTGGTGGTTTGTGCATTCGCATGATCACTTCACATGTTAGGAATATAAATTAAAATCAATTCAAGCTGCCTGCAAAAACATTTTTGAAAATAAAAAAGAAAGGTACCGAAAGGGCATTAGAGAAATCTAGTGTAATCAAGTCCCCGAACTCATTTAATCTCTCGGTTCGTAGGAGTGAAGTAATTCTCCCATTACTTTACTTGGGTTTCTAATCGACCCACCAAAAATAGATTAGTGGCGACTCCTAATTGAAAATCATTTGCATGTTAAGAACTTGAACCTAAGTCGCGAATTGGTATGGGCTTGGGAGAGCCCGAGCTAAGTCTAGGCTTAGCAATCCATTAGCCGAACCCTTAGGTGGTCCAAACCCGTCAAAGAAATTCGAGTGGAAGGCGTGAGCAGTTTTTGCTTTGTTTAAGTTGTCCGTGCTTGATGGTTTCTTTTAAGCACAAGACGTATGAAGTGCTATGTTTTTTTTTTATTTATCTTTTCTCTCTCTCAAAAACAGAAATTTTTCTGTTTTGATTGTTGTTTTTATGAGTTTTAACATTGGTATCAGAGCGTTTGTGGAATCTTAAGGACCGTGAAGTGAGGGTAATTGAGTGAAGATTGCTTCCGATTTGCAAAGAAAAAGCCGATGGAGGTAGGATCGAGTGGATTCTCTCGCAATGGCAACTCCGGTCTTTTAAAGGGGAAAATTATCAGGCTTGGGCTGTCAAGATGACGGCATTCTTGGAGGGTCATGATTTATGGGAGGCTGTGGAGGATGATTATGAGGTTGCTCCACTTCCAGACATTCCGACCTTAAATCGATAAAGTACCATAAAGAGAGAATCACAAGGAAGGCCAAGGCAAAGTCATGCCCGTACGCTGTCAAGTTTCACCCACTATCTTCACAAGGATCATGAGATGTGATTCTGCAAAGGTAATATGGGATTTCTTGAAGGATGAATACGAGGGAGATGAGAAGATAAGAGGCATGAAGGTGCTGAATCTCTTAAGGGAGTTTGAGAGACAGCAGATGAAGGATTGAGTCGTGAAGGAGTACTGATAGGTTGGTTGGGATAGCTGATAAAATCAGAGTTTTAGGGACTGACTTGAAGGATGAAAGGCTTGTTCGAAGATCCCGGTGTCTCTTCCAGAGAAGTTCGAAGCCAGCATAGCGTCTCTGGAAAATACAAGAGACTTACCTGATATAAAACTTGCAGAATTGTTAAATGCTCTGTAGGCACAGGAGCACAGAAGATTGATGAGAAAATAAGAGTTTGTAGATGGTGCGCTGCAAGCTAAAGTGAAGTCAAATGATGGAGGCAAAGGAAAGAAATGGATTCAATCTAGAGAAAATGCTGGTGACTCCAAGTTTGTAGCAAAAGAAGGAAATTATGGTGAGTCTAGCAAATGGAAGATGAACAAAAAGCCTTGTCAATACCGTGGAGGAACTAATCATCGTTTTTAGATGTTGGAGAAAGCCGATGCTAGATGCGAGAAGATGTCACAAGTTGGGTCACATGGAAGCCATCTCGCAAAGAAAAAAATTACCAAAGCAAGGTGAAAAGCACAAGTAGCAGTGAATGAAACCGAGGAAGAGCACTTGTTTGTAGCTTCTTTTCTGAATCTTTGTTGGGAATGATGCATGGCTGGTGGATAGTGGCTGTACCAATCATATGACTGGCAATTGAAGCTGTTTAGAGTCTAGACAGGTCAGTCAGGTCCAGAGTCAGAATTGGCAACGGACAGTATATTGAAGTGCAAGGGAAGGGTACAGTGGCTATTGAAGGAAATCAGGAGGTGAAGCTGATCAATGATGTTCTTTTTGTGCCAAATATTGACCATAATCTGTTAAGTGTTGGTCAATAGTTGAGAAGGGCTATAAAGTGAAGTTCGAAGGGAAAGAATGTCTTATTAATAATGCAGATAGCAAATAAGTGCTAAGAATCCCAATGAAGGACAAGAGTTTCATGTTCAAGCCACAAGAGATGCAACAAATGGCTTTAAAGTTCAAAGAAGAAAATGCAGAGATATGGCATAAAAGACTTGGGCATGTTCACAGGAAGAGCATGTTGTTTATGCAGAGAAATAACTTGGCGATGACTTGCCAAGTTTGGAGGAGGAATTTCCATAGTGCATAACTTGTCTTCTTGGCAAGCAAGCCAGATTTCCTTTCAAAGGAGGAGGCTGGAGAGCATGTGAGAAGCTGCAATTAGTCCACACAGATCTATGTGGACCTATGTCTGAGTCTTCTCTCAATGGTAGTAGGTATTTCATTACCTTCACTGATGATATGACTAGGATGAGTTGGATTTATTTTCTGCAAGCCAAGTCTGAAATTGCTGATGTGTTTGTGAAGTTTAAAGCCTTAGTTGAGAATCGAAGTGGGAAGAAAATTAAAATGCTCAGGTCTGATAATGGTTCTGAGTATACTGCTCACAAATTTAAGTCGAATTGTGAGCAAGGGAATTATGCAAAGAGTTCACTTTGCTCCCTATTCACCTCAACGAGAATGGGGTCGGTGAGAGGAAAAAGAAGTATTATGGAGATGGCTAGATGTATGATGCAGGAGAAGATGTTGCCTAAGAAGTTCTGGGCTGAAGCAGCTAATACTGTAGTGTTCCTGTTGAACAGATTGCCAACAAAGGCCTTAGAGAGGTCAACACCTTTTGAAGTTTGGTATGGTGTTTTGAAGGTTTTTGGGTGTTTGTGTTACACTCATGTTCCTGAGGTTAAGAGGGACAAGCTGGATAAGAAAGCAGAGCTTGGAATCTTCATCGAGTACAGTCTCCAATCAAAGGTTTACAGAATTTTTCACCCTATGATATGGAAGGTGATTGTAAGTAGAGATGTTGTTTTTCTAGAAGAAAATGAGTGGAATTGGATGGAAGGAAAGAGTGCAGAAAAGCAGCAGTTCGAAAAACAACCTGCAACAGATGTAGAGGTTGATGGAGTTATAGATGGATTGGAAGATAGTGTGGATGATTTACCAGTGAGAGGCACAAGGTCACTTGTTGAAATCTATGAAAGAAGCAATGTGGCAATGCTCGAATCATCTAACTTTGTGGAAGCTAAGGAGGATCAGAGGTGGATTGCAGCAATGCAGGAGGAGATTGGAATGATCCAGAAAAACCACACATGGGAGTTTGTTGACAGACCATCTAATAAGAATGTGATTGGGGTTAAGTGGGTGTTTAAAACAAAACTTAATCCCCGATGGTTCTATTAATAAACACAAAGCTAGACTGGTGGTGAAAGGCTATGCACAAATATGGGGAGTAGACTATTCAAACATTTGCTCGTTGCACGACTTGATACAATAAGGCTACTATTAGCTATTGCAGCAAAGAATGAGTGGTCTATATTTCAGTTAGATGTCAAGTCTGCATTTCTGAATGGAGAGCTTGAGGAGGAGATTTTTGTTGGACAACCTGAAGGTTTTAGTATCAAATGGCAAGAAGAGAGTGTATACGGAGTTGAAGAAAGCTCTATATGGATCAAGCAGGCTCCAAGAGCTTGGTATGGGAAGATAGATCGATATTTGCAGGATTTTGGCTTCGTAAAAAGCTTAAGTGAGTTCACTCTTTATGTCAAGAAGGTGAATCACAATGTTGTAATTCTGTCACTTTATGTAAATGATCTATTAGTGACGGGGAATGATATGGAATTGATAGAGAAGGTGAAGCAAGATCTATTTGCAGTTTTTGAGATGTCAGACTTGGGAAAGATGGCTTATTTTTTGGGTTTGGAAGTCAAACAGGCTTCATATGAGCTCTTCATCTGTCAGAAAAAAATACATGAAAGAAATTCTAAAGAAGTTTCAGATGGAAGATTGTCGAAGTGTAAGCACTCCTATGGCTGCTAAAGAGAAGCTGCAAAAGAATGATGGAACAGATGCAGTAGATGCTTCTATGTATAGAAGTCTGATTGGGTGTCTCATGTATCTTACAGCAACCAGACTAGATATTCTATTTGCTGTGAGTGTTTTATCTAGGTTTATGAGTAGTCCTAGTCAGTTAGCAGCAAAAAGGGTATTGAGATATCTCAAAGGAACATTGTTCTTTGGTGTGAAGTTTGAAAAATGTCGAAGTTTAATTTGCAAGGATTTTCTCGATAGGACTGGGCTGATTCAAAGTGGATGACATGAAAAGTACGTCCGGGTATTGTTTCAGTCTTGGTTCCGCTTGTTTCTCCGGTGTTCCAAAAGCAAGAGATTGTAGCTCGAGTCACCAGAGGTGAGTTTATAGCAGCTACCGCAGCTGCAAATCAAGCCATGTGGCTGAAGAAGATAATGAAGGATTTGTGGTTGAATTCCAGTAATTGCATTGAAGTTAATGTGGATAATCAGGCCGCTTTAGCAATATCTCGAATCCAGTTTTTCATGGCAAAACTAAGCATTTCAAGGTTAAGTTCTTCTTTTTACGTGAGGTGCAACAAAATGACGAAGTTAAGTTGGTCTATTGCAGATTTGAAGATCAGCTTGCAGATATGTTCACAAAACCACTTCAAGCTGGAAGATTTGAAGTATTAAAAAAGAAAATTGGAGTATGCAACAGCAACTGATCCAATGAGGAGTTTGTTGGATTATAATGTCTCGGTTGCTGTTTTCTGTTTTGTTTTTTTTACTCTGTTTTCTGCTGTTTTCTGTTCTATTTTCTGCTATGTTTTACTCTGTTTTTTTATTAAAAAAAAGCCAAGTTCAATTTAGTTATTTATTTAGTGTTTTTGCTATTTTCTAGGAAGTTAATAGCACGTTTGTGTGTAGTTATGTGTTGCATGTACGTGAGCAGTTTTTGCTTTGTTTAAGTTGTCATGTACTTGACAGTTTCTTTTAAGCACAAGACGTATGAAGTGCTCTGTTTTTTTTTTTTTTTTTTTTTTTTTAATCTTTTCTCTCTCAAAAATAGAAATTTTTCTGTTTTGATTGTTGTTTTTATGAGTTTTAACATTATCCGGGACCTTTGAGAATGTAAAGGCCTTGTGTTTAATAGCTTTGATTAAATGGGCTTTCAAAGTTGGGAGGGAAAGCTGTTGGTTGCGGAAGATGATATTGTTTCTCTCCTTCCAGACAAGATAACATAAGACACCAAAGGCAAACCGAGCCATCGATTGGTGGAACCCTAGATCAGATAAATGCTTAATAGTCCACAAAAGGTTCTCTTTCCAACCCTGGTTTCTCCAAGGAAGATTAAACTTCACCGCCCAAAAGGCCGCAAGGCTACGAGTAATGGAGCAGCCAAAAAAAGGTGAGCGATTGAATCTGGTCTAATCGAACAAAATGCACAAGACACATCCAGGATTCTTTCATGGGAGAGTAACCTCACCTGAGTTGGTAGACGATTGCGAGTAATCAGCCACAGGTGAGTTTGATATCGAGGAGAGTAATCCTCACCGCAGGTCTGCTCATGTTTAGTGTTGGGTAATCCAACTTTCATCTGTAAGCCCAACCATTCTAGCCTTTTTGACATTTGGGCAGGCTCCAATGGTGGCTGATGAGCCACCGCGACCATCACGAAGCTTGAAAGGCCATCAAGATATTTTTCGGGAAACATATAATGAACTTGATGATATACTTTAGTACTCCATGATTTGCTTGACTAGATGAACGGCATGGTATTTTGAAAGAAATCCAGAATTAAGCCCCAAAAGAACCGATCTTTACCCGCGTAGCCCCCATTTTCAATTTCAGGGAGGCAAGCGCATTCCACACGCAAAATGATCATCGCGCAATTTCCTATTGAACGTCAGCATCATTAGCTTTTCTCTCTTTTATTTGACTATAGATCCAAAGACTTGCGATCGAGCTGAGTAGTGAATCACAGTCATTGGATGCTCACTCGAAAGGACAGACTTGAAATGTGAGCAGTTCCTCTAGTGCCCCTTGAGCTAGCTTAACGAACAACTTGCAGCTCACTTTTCCGAGACCCACGGGATTTGCGAAGGTCTTGCAACATACGTGAGAATATGTGCAAATTGTAATCGGTATACACGTCTCAGAACGTCCCTATTATGCTCATGAACTTTACAATCTGTGAACTTAACGTGACGTGGGACAAAAGTCAGCAGAAGAATATGATCATCATTGCAGGATCCATCACGCCGAAATAATGCTTGAAATGATCAAATCATAGAAAAAGAGATTGAAGTTACTGGGGAATCTAGATCAGATCACAATACAGGAGCCGCAAAGAAATATCTAAGATGAAGTGGTTCTTCTCAACCTTGTGTCTAATGAGAACAGGCGCAAGTCAAATAGTCTAGTACAATAGCTTCTGTGTGGATACTGAGAGTGATGCGAAAAAGGTTCTAAGATCAGATTTGCTCCAAGTAATGAACATTATTATTTTCGCTAGAGATGGAGGGGTAGTGAATAAATAAGTGGAAGAGGAGGAGGAAGAAGATGAGGGCACAACTAAAGACGGGGATGGCGGAAGGAGGAGGAGGAGAGGGTTCGGGAGGTGCGGCAGTGGAAGAAGAGGAAGAAAGGGTCGGAGGAGGAACAACAGAAACAGCCAAAGCAGCAGTAGGATTAAGAGCAGTTCTAGAATGAGGAACACCAACATTGGATTGTATATGATTGTTAGTGGCGGCTTCACTGTATTTGAATCTCAGTATCTCACTTCTTACAGCGTTGAGTTCAGCCTGCACAGTCTGGATCTGCTGTTGCAAAGCCGAGATTGCACCCATGCATCCGTGCACTGGGTCTCTCAGCCTAAGATTCACTTCGTACACCAAACCGTTGGCGGTATCAGCTCTTTGGCTCTCCGGCACCTCCTATAGACAATCCCAGATCATATGTGCATGAATGTTCAGTGATCAAGAAAAGAAACATTGACATAAACGTATCGATAGGTAGCACTGGACTATTAGCAGTAGCATAGAAAGAGGAAGCTGTGGCCCAACATGAGCATCTTGGAGACGTTACTTGCACCGAAGACTCTGTGAACAGGGCCGAATTTCTGAGGCTCGTGTGGGGAGAAATAAGGGGAGAATAGGAAGCTATTGCGCTTGACGTAACTGCAAAGGTATATCATAAACGATTTCAACAGATTTATTGGTGGTGAATTGGAAGCTGCGGATAGCAAAGCAGTATTCCTCCAAAACCTATGTGAAGAGTTGCGATTTGATCCACAGAAGGCTAGTGAGATTCATGAAGGTATTTTCATTAATTTCCTGTACTAGAGCACTAATCGATAGTCATTCATGTGCGCTCTCTTCTTTTCTTGTTCGCTTGTTTCTGCTGTGGTTCAATGGTTCTTAAAGTTTTCAACTTTATTATCTATCTAGCAATGTGAAAATTGGTAGCAAAAGGAACTTTCTTCCTGAGTAGAACACATTGAATTTTGAAAATCGTTGATAGAACGAAATTTAAGAGTTTTGTGTTTATGTGTTGCATAAAGCCATCATACGATACCCAATGACATCCTTTTTTATTTTCACATGTAGAAATTTACAGGCAGAAACTTCAGCAGTGTGTCGCTGATGGAGAACTGAGTGAAGAGGATGTTAAAGCTTTACTACGATTACGGGTTATGCTCTGTATCTCTCAGCAAACTGTTGAAGCCGCTCACTCCAGTATATGTGGCAGTTTATTCGAGAAGGTAAACATCACAACTGACTTCACTATGTTCCAACTTCACATCTGACGCATGTTTTGTGCGATACATTTGTCTGCAAAGAAATTGGTTTGACTGCACTGACTTACCTGAACTGTTAAATCCAGGTTGTGTGAATGATGCGATTGCCTCAGGAGTAGATGGATATGATGCAGAAGTGAAGAAATCTGTGAGAAAAGCAGCTCATGGCTTGTGCTTGACAAGGGAGGCTGCCATGTCTATTGCCAGCACAGCTGTGAGTATCTTCTTTTACGATTCCTTCCCTTTTGGCAGAACACTCCCCCCCTTCTCTCTCTCTCTCACTCGTTCATATGACATGGATGACATACTTGTGTTCAGGCTACAATGGGTCAACCTTACTTTTTGTCAAGGTTCATGCTGATTCTCCTGGAGTAGTGGCAACGATAGACAGAACATCATTATTCTTAAGGAGTACAACATAAAAGGAGTTTCATTTAAGAAATTTGGTATAACGTCTTTTCTTAAGTCCATTTTCTGCATTCCTCTACCCCTGTATAGTAAGTAAAGTCATTTCACTAAAAGGGACTGGAATCTAAGAAGAAAGTTACCAGTTTTGGTCAAACACAACTGATTGATCTCTTCTCCTAATGGCATCCTTGTCTATCTCCTTTTTGTCCTTGCGTTTTGTTGTGTCTTGCTGTCCCTTTCACTGTTGCCTAGAATGCTGGTTTGGAAGTTAGACGATGCGTTTTGATTATTTGAAATGAATTTGCCTTGGATCCTGAAGATTCATCACTTATATAGCGAGCATGAATTTGACTCGGATTATGATATCCCCCATGGATTGAATTGCATAAATACGCACGGTGGTCCTGTGCTCATATGGGCATGGAGGCAGCTGATAGATAGACTACATATCGTCAGGTGTAAAGCACGAACTTGACTACATATATCGATGTATACCAATTAGCACCCTCTTGGTGATATTTTGCTGTGAAGTCTACTAACAAGAAGGATATGCGTGTCTTGCATGTAGCGTCAGTTGACATTTGATCGTGTAAGCATGTGCACGTACGTAGTTTTAAGTTTTGATGATCTTTCTTTCAGTTCGTAATTTGTCTTAGGACAATCGAAAGATTCATGGTTATACTTTTTATTCCAGCTAATCATAACCTTCGATCGCCTTATCTCCATGCAGGTCAGAAAGATTTTCATCAATTACATTAAATGGGCACGAGCAGCTCAGAATCAAACTGAATCTGCTAGGGAGCTTAAGAAGATGATCGCCTTTAATACCTTGGTTGTTACTGAGCTGGTGGCAGACATAAAAGGGGAATCACCTGATACTGCATCTGAAGAAGCTGCTAAGGAGGTAGAAATAGAAATCAAAGAGGACGAGTGGGAGTCTCTCCAGACACTTAGAAAGATAAGACCCAGTAAAGAACAGCCAAGTTAGGAAAGCAAGGCCAAACAGAGATAAATTTGAAGGATAATCTTCCAGAGAGGTTCAGGAGCGACCTCTATAAGACATATCTATCGTTTTACCTGACTGGAGAAGTAACGAATATCCCCTTTGGAGCCCCAAATCACAACCAAAAAGGATGACTCTGAATTTGTATTGCTAAACCAGCTTGGCGGTATCCTTGGCTTGACTCCTAAGGAGATTGTGGAGGTCCACCGGGGTCTCGCCGAGCAGGCATTGAGGCAACAAGCAGAGGTGATATTAGCTGATGGTCAGCTGACGAAGGCTAGGATCGAGCAGCTGAATGAGGTGCAGAAGCAAGTTGGCTTGCCTCCGAATATGCTTAGAAAGTAATTAAGAGCATTACGACTACAAAGATGGCAGCTGCAATAGAAACTGCCGTCAGTCAGGGGAGGCTGAATATAAAGCAGATCCGAGAACTGAAGAAAGCGAGCGTGGATTTAGATAGCATGATATCCGAGAGCCTGAGGGAGAACCTCTTCGAAAATACTGTGGATGATACCGGTGAATTTGACGAGGTGGAAGTTTATGAGAAAATACCAGCCGACCTGAATATCAATGCCGACAAAGCTAGCTCGTAGTAGGTTGTCAAATTCACTTATTCAGGCCGTGGCCTTGTTGAGGCAAAGGAATCGAGAGGGAGTGGTACGGACTCAACAGAGTTTGACATCCTATGTTCTTCTACCAGTCGTGAGCTGTGAATTTTGAGGGTTGATATGTTTGATAGAATGGTGTGCCTCCTTTTTAAGCCTCTTTCGATTGTCGTGTGCAGGTTTCCTCTATCTCAATGATTTGCTGGCATGCGACAAAGCGGTGACGGCGGAGCCACTATCTAGGGAAGTGCCAGAAGAACTGGCAGACTTATTTGCTATATACATGAAAAGCGAGCCTGCCCCGGAGAAACTATCGAGATTGCAGCATCTGCTTGGCATCAGCGATTCGGCCACGGCGGCAATTCGAGAGATGGGGGACAGGAGTAATTGAAATTGGTGCAGAGGAGGAAGAGTTTGCTTTCTGAGTATTTTCGTTTTTCTCTTCTTTTCATTTCAATTTTCCTTAAGCATCGACAGGACTTTCTTTTGGCCCAATGTCTCCATTATTCGAGGCGTGATGCTGAGCTGTCGAGATTTTGGTTTATATCTCTAGATTTATCGAAATAAAATAACAGACCATTCCGAGACGTATTATTGATCCCAGGTGTTCCCTGCATAACTTCGTATCTACTCATCGCATCAATTCCGCGAATTTACGATGGGAGCTCGGGCCTTATCTTATCGAGAGGAAAAGAAAAGTGGAGGAACACTGGGGGCATCATATGCATAATTTGGTACTTAAATTTGCACATCTCGAAGAATGTTTCAAGCGATCTAACAAGACGTTAAGACACTTGCGTGGACTCGAGGAAGACGACGAATAGAGAGAATTGGGGGGGTGGATTTCATTTTCCGAGTGGCTGAGAATCAAGCTTGATGAATATTGCGGATGGCAGCGTTGATGCTCTTGCAATCAAAATCCATTATCTTCAACCAGTTCTCGAAGTCCCCGATTTCCTGTGCCGCGAAACATACGTTAACACGCGTGCGTGGGGTGGGGGTGGGTTTGGTAAAAAAGCAATCCGAACTTGGGAAGGAGGGGGTCCAAAGACAGACCTTGATGGCGGCGTTGAGAGCATGAGTGGAGGCGAGCCAGTGATCGGTCTGCTTCGTGAAGCGGGAGACGGTGGCGGCCGAAGCCCGAATCTCGAGCTCGATGCGCTTTTGGTTGAGGAAGGCCTCCTGCACCCCTCCGTTCACCGTCTGCACCAGCAGATCCGACACCGCAGCTGCGCTCCTGATTGCGTCTTTCTTGGCCTTCTCGGCGCGGTCTCGGAGGAGGACCTTGCTGTGGTGGTGATCGTGGATTAGGCCGAGCAGAGAAGCTTCCAAGGCCCCGCCGCCGCCGCCGCCGCCAACGGGATGGCGATCTGCCAGGGATGGCTCCGATCCAGATGGAGACAAGACCCGCGTCCGAGCAAGTGGTAGCTGCGGTGAGTACATTCTCTCTCTCTCTCTCTCTCTCTCTTCCAGGGGGGGGAGGGAGAGGGTGGCGTCGCATCATATCGCTGTCTTTGAGCTGGGCTGGGGGTGGGCAGCGGAGCCCAGTCCACATCCACCGACGGTAAAGGCCCAAAAACAGAGAAAACGACCGGGTGCCTGACCTGTCTCGTTTCATTCATAATAGGACTATTACTATTCTCATGGAATTTAGAAGTGGGGCCCCAACCCATCTTGACCAAGTCTTTTTACCGACGAACTTTGGGGGAGAGAGTGGTGGGGGTGGGTGGGTGGGGTACCCCCGGCGGGGAGCGGGGGTCATCATCAGCATCAGCTCCTAATAATGCCCACTCGTTTTCACGAAATTTCGAAAGGAGGGTGTGTTCTTATTCCATGTTTCTTCTGTCTCTAAATCTATTATTAGGTTAGGTAATAGCTCAACATCGCGCATTTCGCGCCGTCCCCCTCCCCCCGCCTTCACTCTGCGAACTTCCCCATTATTTTCCCTTTAACCCCGGTCATGTCCCTTTAACGACGTCCACCGAATTTGAGTTAATGTTTGTTTTCTCAGAAGGAATATCCTTTTGCCTCTCGTCCCCATGCAATTCTCGAGAGGGACGCGAAATGAAAGAGAGGCCACGCCCACCCTTTGCCCCCACCTTCTCTATGCTAAGAAAAGAGAGATGCTTTGGTCCCCGGATTTAATTACACCAAATTGTGATCTTCATAACGATCGCTTCACTTTTAACTGGACGGTTATGCTTTCCTCTATTCTTAGGCTCCGTTCGTTTCGCGAAAAATATGACATTTTTATAAAATAATTTCTAGAAAGCTATTTTTGGAAAATGTAATCAATTTTTCGATGTTCGAGTGAAACTTGAAAATGAAGTGAAAAATAGTTTTTTTATTATTTGATAAGGAAAATATTTTCCTTCCTACACTCTTTTTTATTTTATTTTATTTGTAAATCAATTTTTTTTTAAGATCAATTAATAAATTTTTTCTTTTTTTCTTTTTCTTTTCTTTGTTTTCCCTCTACTTCCCACAGGTGCAAGCCTTGAGCTCACCATCCTCGAGCACAGTGACCGGCCAAGAAAGAAGAAAGGGAAAACAAAGAAAAGAAAAAAATTAATTCAAATTTTAAAAAATATATTAAAAAGGAGGAAAAGAACGAAGGAGGAGGGGGAGGAGGGGGAGGAGGAACTGAGGGATTATAGAGGTGTAAGATAAGAGAGATTTAATGGGAAAAATATTAACATTTCCTATAGTTTATAAAAAAAAAAAAATCCCCTTCATGAAATATATTTTCTCCAAATAATTCATTTTTCATAAAATGAACACCGAAAATTTAGTAAAATATTTTTCGAAAATTATTTTTCAAAAAACGAACAGAGAGTTAAGACTCCATCTCATGTGGCTCCCATTTCATCCTTCCTTTCTCATTCTCCCATTTCTCCTCGGGTCGTGGTGGCGATGTTTTCCATTTCTCGTACATCCATATGTACCATGAAGCATGACATGATTGACCAGGACAAATGTTACACGCCTCTAATTAAGTCCTTTCCACTTCCGCTGTTGAATAATGACATGATTTCCCTCCACCAGTGCTTCACGTTTCGATTGCTGGTGCAGTATGCAATGTGAGGTAGAAAAAGTAACACAAGATATCGGATTAAACTAACGGCTTTGGCTTGGAAATCCGTCTTATGTGCGGTTTATTCCTCACACCCCCAAGTACAAGCAAGTTCGTGTGTTGACTATCCACTCGGCTTGCGTCTTACTTGGCCCCTGAATTAAGTGAGTTATTTCATGACTCTGAGTTTAACTACCTAATTAAGTGACCTTCTTTATCCTATAAAAATGATATTGGATGAGATTTTCTATCTTCCAAAGACAATCACAAGCACCCATTGTAACGTAAAAGTGCTGACTAATGGTGGGTAGATACAAGGAAAAAAAAAAGAACAGCTAATAGATGGGGCAATATGACTAGTGATTATGGATAAGATTAGAAGTGGTCAACATCAATGATTCTTGGCGGCCAAGATGGGAGTATAGAAAGGTCATCAGATTGGTGAGTCACACAAGTTGGATCTAGTAAAGAAGATAAGCTAAAAATAAATATGTGGATGGTATTTTACTAAACAAAACATTTATTGGAGGAAGTTTCCCTTCAATCAAAAATGGAGGAAGCCATCATTTGATAAAGAATAGTCGTACACCAATGACAACAATGATGGGCCTAACCCAACCGCGGTGAGCGTTAATTAGTGTCCAAGTTTTGGGGGGTCCAAGCACGCATTGGTTGGTACAATAATTTGTGTTTTTCTCCATAGTAATGAGAAACAACAATGACAATGTTTCCTTGGCAAATCGATTCTAGCATAAGAAATTTTATGGATTTCACCTGAAGTTTGAAGTTTGTCTTTCAAATAATAGGAAAATTACATTAACAAAACATGCTCATGGTGAATTTTTTCATGGAATAAAGGTAATAACACTAATCGGTTTTAGTATCAAACTTCAGTAGGAATTTATTCAAAAGAGGACAAAATGTCGATGTCTTCACTTGACCCCCAAGAGATTGCGATGCTTCCCAACAAGAGAAGTGTAGATGGTCCTGTGTGGTGGCAAGCATGGCAGTGAACAATACAGCGGAAGAAACTGCCCACTGGAAAGGCCTGCATCTAAGAAGCACCGACACTCTCCGGAAGCTTTCGTGTTGTATCCAACACTCTAACACGTGTCCAACACACTTCAACACGCGGTTAACAAGTGTTGGAAAATCGGACACGTGATTAACTCTTCCCGACACACTCTGACACGCGAGTTCGAAATTCCAACACGTGATTCCGACATGCACGGAGTTAATTTTAAAAATTTTCAATACTTGAGGAGTCAAAATGTAAATATATGAAAAAATAATGAAAATAACAAAAATAAAGGGGAAAGAAGAAAATTCTTACTCTCAAGTTTCTCACTTATAAGTTATGATTTTCCCATGAGTGATGATGGAACGTCCCTCTTCTCATCGGCGTCGTTCCGTTGCCCCTACATACTTAAAGTTATATTTATTTTTGCTTTTTTCCACTTCTCACAAGCATCACTTGCGAGTTTTCTCTTTTGGTCTATGTTATTGACTTGTAAGTTATCTTTCACATTTTCCGTGGCGAATTTAATGTTTTACTTTTCTTTTGGTCATACTTCGAGAGTTCTTGTCCTAGATTTTCATTTTTGTCGAACCTTGTTTTGCAGAGGAGCTCCAAGCTAGTTTATATCATGAACTCTTAACTAAACCTAGAACTATAAGAAATCTCACTAATCTCCGACAAGTATTAGAAGATAGGAAATGTTCCTTTAAGTTTACTCTTTCATGTTTGTAATTTTTGAATTTCTTGTTCAATCTCTGTCAAATTAAAATAATAAATGATATTAACAAATGTTGGATTAATATTTTTAGTATAAATTAATTATATGCTTTTTTATTATTTATTTACTTTTGCATTTATATATAAAAATATATATTTAATATATAACATGTCAGAACGTGTCGGAATTCTCTATTTTTTTATAAATGACCCGTCGACTTGTCGTGTCATATCATGTCGCGTGTCGCGTGTTCGTATCGGTATTATATAGGCATGCACGCACGCAATTCCCAAAGAGAAAAGGGTTGATGGACGTGGGATGGCCCTACACCTTTTTGACATTTTGAAACCCTTGTTCCCTGGAATCCGAAAAATCAAGCATCTTATCTTTGCTTCATTTCACGTTTCCATCATCAGTCAAATTCAATCAAAATCTAGAAACCCCCTCCTTTTCATCACATTATATTTTTCTAATGACGTGGAATTTTCAAGCCATGCATTGGCTGGTCTGAGAGAACCTGCCACCGGCCAAACTTCTCGTTGATGAGATGTCTATAAAGCCCGTTCCATCCCCCATGCGGAAGTTCACATTCTTACCCGTTTGATCACCTTCACAACAGAATGCCTAGTCGTCATCCGATTTGGGTCATTGTCGCCATAGCTATTGTAACCGCACTCGGGTGGGGAAGTGCCTCCGCACAACTCTCTACACACTTCTACTCCAAAAGTTGTCCCAATGGTTTGAGCACGGTGAAATCTGTTGTCCGGTCCGCGGTGTCGAAAGAGCGCCGCATGGGTGCTTCTCTCCTTCGCCTCTTCTTTCACGATTGCTTCGTCAATGTAATCTTTCCTTCCTCCCTCCCTTTTCTCCCAAATTTCTTCCTGTTCCTTACATACACTCCCCTGCCACAACCATTTTTACCCTTAAAACCCGAGCCTTATGTCGTAAACGGGGCGAAAGAGTATGCATAATAACTCCATTATATAGGCTGTCTATGACCATTTCTATGAATACACTGGCTTCCTTTCTTTTTGAATATATAGACACAAAAAAAAAAAAAGTCAATTTGAATTTCAATACTATCTACCATCGAAAAATATCATGACAACATTGATGTGGACTAGTCTTTGCATGAAGAGTTTTTATAAGTTAATTTGAAAATTAATAGGAAAGCATCATCGACCCTTCAATATTTATTATTTGTGAACTTCTCCAAGAGAAATCACTTACTTGTTAGTGGATCGTCGATGAGTCGGTCCTATTCAAAGACATGAGTGGCTTCCTTTTTCTCTTTTTTGGTCATAAAAAGACATGCGTGGCTTGACATGGTTAATTTTGTACCGACCAAAAATAGGGGTGTGATGGCTCGATACTCCTGGACGACACATCCTCGTTCCAAGGGGAGAAGACGGCCGGCCCAAATAATAAGTCTGTGAGAGGATACAAGGTCATCGACCAGATCAAGTCCAAGGTGGAGTCCGCCTGTCCAGGTGTGGTCTCTTGTGCAGACATCGTGGCCATTGCTGCTCGCGACTCGGTTGTCCTAGTATGTGTTGCGATTGATATAGCTAGTTGCTCATTTAGTCTGAGCTCCTAAGTTACTCTTATTATCAATTGATGGTGATGGGATATTTGAAGCTGGGCGGGCCAAGTTGGGAAGTGAAACTGGGAAGAAGAGACGCGAGGACCGCGAGCTTCTCACTCGCCAACAGCGGAGCCCTTCCCCCTCCAACTTCAACGCTCTCCAACCTCACCTCTCTTTTCCAATCTCAAGGCCTCTCCACCAGGGACATGGTTGCCTTGTCTGGTACGTGTTTAATACTGCAGTCTCTGGCCTCGCTCAGTTACTAGGTTTCTCATGGGTCATGCATGGGCGTGCATTGCAGGGTCTCACACCATAGGTCAGGCAAGGTGCATTAGCTTCAGACGTCGCGTATACAACGACAGCAACATCGACAGCTCCTTTAGCAAGACTAGGCAGGGCAAGTGCCCCAGCACCGTTGGGTCTGGGGACCAAAACCTGGCTCCTCTCGACCTCCAATCGCCCACCGCCTTTGACAACGCCTACTTCAAGAACCTGCTCAGCAACAAGGGCCTTCTTCACTCGGACCAGGAGCTCTTCAATGGGGGATCCACTGACTCTCTCGTCAAGACGTACTCCAACAACCCCAAGACCTTCAACTCTGATTTTGCTTCCGCCATGATCAAGATGGGTGACATCAAACCCCTCACGGGTTCCAAAGGCGAAATTCGGAAGATCTGTAGCAAGGTCAATTAGAGTCTCTACGCCTCGTCTCACCACTTGGGGGTTGTGGAAAAGAGGAGGTTTATTTGTTCTTTCTAACATTTAGTAAAAAACCGGGATTGAGTATATGCAAGGCGAATGCCCCCGACCAAACAGATGGGGGGGAAGTATTTTGTTGTCGAACAAGGGTAACTTTGATTTCTGTAGCTAGTCGTCTGCTTTTGAGATTTCTCAGAGGAAATAAAACACCGAACAATTCAACTTTTGTCCTTATAGACCCGGAGTAAATGCCATATTTCTACGATTGACCAGTTTGATTTATACATGCACCAACAATAATTCGCCGTACAAATGACTGTTTGCCTTTAAGGGTTACTTATCCACGTTCTCGCCAAAATTGAAGAAAAGTTATCTCAAACTTTACAACAATAAGAAAAAAAACTGCCAATCAATTTGAATGGCCTGAAAAATCCATGTCATTTTAAAGAAGTTCGAGATGTTCAGAATTAAATAAAGCCAGACCTCAAATCGAGTCATAACATATACTTTACGTTACCACTGCGCATCATCAGGGAAACTCTTCTTTCATTGAATTGGAAAAAACTGAAAATTCCTCAATAAGACAGCCGGTACAAGCACCAGGCCCGACCCTGCTAAGCCCATACTCAAGCCCTCCATTTACACGAAAACCTACATGACATAAGTACCTAAACCAAACCTTAAGTTTGGGCAGGCAGGTTTGCTCATGTTTAATGTTGGGTAATCCAACTTTCGTATGTAAGCCCAACCATTCTAGCCTTTTCGACATTTTGGTAGGCTCCGGTGGTGGCTGATGAGCCACCACAACCATCACAAAGCTGCAGAAAATTATTCACATAAACAATTAATTAATCAAGAACAATCAGATTCATATATGACTATAAAACATCAAAATTAATTTGCACAATGGAATTAAAACATATATATTTAAGCCATTACTTTACTTGAAGAAAAATAGATTAATTTGTTTAAGCAAAGATTTATTGGAATGTCAGATCTTCCTCTTTATGACCTATTTCAATATAACAGTTTTTAATAATCTACCATTTTATAAACTAGAGATGAGACTTAACAAATCATAATTAATAATATGTCAACTAGGGCTCTCCTATTACAGGCTTCAGTTAAACACAATTACATACATTTTGCTGCTCAGCTATGCCTATTATTAATATATGTCAAAACCCAATTTAATAAAACAAATATTAGAATATCCATTAACCCGATTATTTAAAATAGAAATTAATTAATTAATATAAGCCCATATTATAGGAAATTTCCAACAGAAGCTTAAAAGGCCATTAAGATATTTTTCGGGAAACATATAATGAACTTGATGATATACTTTAGTACTCCATCATTTGCTTGACTAGATGAACAGCATGGTATTTTGAAAGAAATCCAGAATTAAGCCCCAAAAGAACCGATCTTCACCCGTGTAGCCCCCATTTTCAATTTTAGGGAGGTAAGCACATTCCCCGCGCAAAATGATCATCGCGCAATTTCCTATTGAACGTCAGCATCATCAGCTTTTCTTTCTTTTATTTGACTATAGATCCGAAGACTTGCGATCGAGCTGAGTAGTGAATCACAATCATTGGATGCTCACTCGAAAGGACAGACTTGAAATGTGAGCAGTTTCTCTAGTGCCCCTTGAGCTAGCTTAACGAACAACTTGCAGCTCACTTTTCCGAGACCCACGGGATTTGCAAAGGTCTTGCAACATACGTGAGAATATGTGCAAATTGTAATCGGTATACACGTCTCAGAACGTCCCTATTATTGTTGATAAAATAGTTATTTTCTTTTTCACATGTTGCTGATTTGGTTTTCAGTTATTAGAATTAGTGGAGTCATGTGTGTGGTTATCCTAATTTTTATGTGTTAGTGGGGCAAGTGCTTTATGGAGAACATGGGTAGTTATGGGGTGTTTTTATGTATTTTGTCTTTTGTAAAAGACTTGGTTGCTTTGTACGTAAGATGAAGTTTCAGTCTCATCTCTCCTCATTTTAGCAATTTAACAGTGGTATCAGAGCCTGAGAGAAACGTGAGAGTTTAAAAAAAAAAAAAAAACTTTCGTGAGAAAATTGCAGCAGCAATATTTCCAATGGCCACCGACAATTTTGTTCAACCAGCAATTCCACGCTTTGATGGTCACTATGACCATTGGAGTATGCTAATGGAGAATTTTTTACGATCAAAGGAGTATTGGTCGATTGTCGAATCTGAAATTCAAGAGCCACCAGCAGGCATGGCTTTGACAGATCCCCAGAAAGCAGAATTGGAAGCTAGAAAGTTGAAGGACCGAAGGCAAAAATTATTTTTTCAGGCTATCGATCATTCCATCTTGGAAGATTATTCTTTGCAAAGAAACTTCCAATGATATTTGGGATTCTATGAAGAAGAAATATCAAGGCTCTGTAAGAGTGAAGCATGCACACTTCAAGCCTTGAGAAGAGATTTTGAGACACTAGCGATGAAGGATGGAGAATCTGTCACTAGTTATTGGGCCAGAACAATGGAGATAGCAACAAGATGCGATTCCATAGCGAGAAGATGGACGATGTCACCATTGTGGAGAATATTTTGCGTTCCTTGACACCAAAGTTTAATTATGTTGTCTGCTCAATTGAAGAGTCGAAAGACATAGATGCGCTCTTTCTTGATGAATTGCAAAGCTCCTTATTGGTCCATGAACAGAAGATGAACAGAAGTTCAACAGTAGAGGAGCAAGCGTTGAAGGCTTCTACCAATACTCATTCCAATAATTTCAAAGGAAGGGGTAGAGGTAGAGGTAGAGGAAGGGGAGATCGAGGAAATAGAGATGTTGGCAGGAATTTTAAAGCCAATAATGACCAATTTCAAGGCAAAGGCAGAGGACGGGATCCTAACAAATTCAAGGTAGAGTGTTTTAGATGTCATAAATTTGGTCATTATGCATCTGAATGTTATACTAGGCTGTCTAATAATAAAGAAAAGGCAGAGAGTTCAAATTTTGTTGAAGAAAATGAAGCAGAAACGTTATTGATGGCTGTTCAAGATGAAAAGGAGCGCGAGTCAGATATTTGGTATGTGAATACAGGCTGCAGTAACCACATGAGTGGAAGTAAGTCTTCTTTTTCTCATCTAAATGAAGATTTTCATTCCACTTTGAGTTTTGGGGATCATTCTATTGTGAAAGTGATGAGAAAATGTGATATTAAGATAAGAACCAAGAATGGTTTTGTGGAAACGATCTCTAATGTGTTATATGTTCCTGACTTGAAAAGTAACCTATTGAGCGCTGGCCAATTACAAGAAAAGGGTTATGTAATCACTATTCAGAGGGGTGTCTGTGAAATTTATGATTCTCGTTAGAGGTGCTATTGCGGTTGTTCCTATGAATTCAAATAGACTGTTTCCATTAAAGATTGAAAATATTCAGTCTTGTTTGATGGCTGAAAAGAAAGATCCCTCATGGCTTTGGCACTTTTGCTATGGCCACTTGAGTTTTGGTGGATTGAAGACTCTCCAACAGAAAAACATGGTGACAGGTCTTCCTCAAATTATTGTTCCTTCCCAAGTCTGTGAAGAATGTGTTATTAGCAAACAGCATCGTTCTCAATTTTCAAAAGAAAAGTCATGGAGAGCAAAGGATGTTTTGCAGCTGGTGCCTTCGGACATTTGCGGTCCCATAAATCCATCTTCTAATGGAGGTAAAAGATATTTAATTACCTTCATTAATGATTTTTCCAGAAAAACTTGGGTATATTTTTTACGGGAAAATCGAAGCTTTCTCCACATTTAAAAGCTTCAAAACTCGTGTTGAAAATGAAGTAGGAAAGACCATTAAGACTCTTCGAATAGATCGTGGCGGTGAATATTGCTCAAAAGAATTTGAAGTTTTTTGTGCAGAGTATGGCATTCGAAAAGAGCTTACTGCTGCATATACACCACAGCATAATGGTGTATCCGAGAGGAAAATAGAACAATTCTCAACATGGTGAGAAGTTTATTGGCAAGAGGAAGAGTTCCAAAGACTTTCTCGCCAGAAGCAGTAAATTGGAGTATTCATGTTTTGAACAGAAGTCCAACTTTTGTTGTTCAAAATATGACACCCGAAGAGGCTTGGAGTGGGAGAAGACCGGCTATTGATCACTTCAGAATTTTCGGATGCATCGCATATGCCCATGTCCCGAATGTGAAAAGGAAGAAGCTTGATGACAAGGCTGAAAAATGTGTCTTTCTTGGTGTAAGTGAAGTATCCAAAGCATATAAATTATTCAATCCACTAACAAAGAAGATCGTGATTAGCAAGGATGTTGTTTTCGATGAAGAGAACACTTGGGATTAGGAATAGGCAGCAGCCTACCCAAGTTATTTATGACAATGATGCTGAAAAGGAGCAAATTTTAGCACCTTGTGTGCCCCAAAATTCATCAAATACGACTTCTATAGCTGCTGAAATTTCACCAACAGGCTCTGAAGTCAATGAAGAAGGAGCCCAATCTCTTTGCCACGTTAGAAGAAAGCCTGCTTGGATGGAAGATTATGAGGTAACTGGAATTGAGATTCAATTACTCACTTTGCCTTATTTTTAGACTATGATCCTACAACTTTTGAGAGTGCTGTCAAAGAAGAAAAATGGCGAAAAGCGATGGATGATGAAATCAATGCCATCAAAAGAAATGATACTTGGGAGTTATCTCGATCTTCCGGATGGACAAAAACCATTGATGTAAAGTGGGTCTTTAAAATAAAACTGAAAGAAAATGGTGAGGTTGACAAATACAAAGCACGTTTGGTAGCCAAGGGATATAAGCAGCAATACGAGATCGACTATATAGAAGTTTTTTATCCAGTTGTAAGACATGGCACGATTAGATAGGTTGTTGCATTACTAGCACATAATTCTTAGCCTATTTTCCAGCTAGATGTCAAATCGGCATTCTTGCATGGGTACTTGGAGGAATAAGTATTTGCCGAACAACCCCTTGGTTAAGTTAAGATTGGAAATGAGCACAAAATTTACAGATTGAAGAAAGCTCTTTATGGGCTGAAACAAGCCCCTCGGGCTTGGTATAGTCGCATTGAAACTTATTTTCTTAAAGTTGGTTTTTCAAAATGTCCTTATGAGCATACGCTTTTTGTCAAGATTTGAGATAAAAGGAAAATGCTTATTGTCTGCTTGTATGTTGATGATCTTATATTTACTGGAAGTTGTGATGGCATGTTTGAAGAATTCAAGAAATCTATGATGGATGAGTTTGAAATGTTTGATCTTGGTATGATGCATTACTTCCTTGGCATAGAAGTGGTACAATCGGATGATGGGATTTTTATTTCTCAAAAGAAATATGTGGGAGAAATTTTGGACAGGTTTCAGATAAATGATTGTAATCCTGTAAACACTCCAGTTGAGTTTGGCTTAAAGTTATACAAAGATCATGAAGGGAGGAAGGTTGACAGCACACTTTATAAACAAATTGTGGGCAGTTTGATGTATTTAACTGCAACAAGACCAGACATAATGTATTATGTGAGTTTAATCAGTAGATATATGGAGAATCCTACACAAATGCATTTGTTAGCTGCCAAGAGAATCCTTTGTTACTTGCAAGGAACTAGAGACTTTGGGCTATTTTACAATAAGGGTGAAAAGTCTGATTTGTTGGGATTTCTTACCGATAGTGACTATGCAGGAGATCAAGATGATAGGAGGAGCACTTCGGGTTATGCTTTTATGTTTGGAACATGTGCTATTTCGTGGTCATCCAAGAAGCAACCAATTGTCACATTGTCAAGTACAGAAGCTGAATTTGTTGCTGCAACAGCTAGTGCTTGTCAAGCTATTTGACTAAGGAGAATTCTTGAGAAGTTACAATTCAAGCAACCGGGACCTACTAATATTTTTTGTGACAATAACTCAGCAATAAAACTCTCCAAGAATCCGGTGTTACATGGAAGAAGCAAGCACATTGATATGAAGTTTTATTTCTTGAGAGATCTTAGCAATGATGGAACAATTAATCTAATCTACTACAGGAGTGAAGATCAAGTTGTTGATATATTCACCAAGGCCCTTAAGATGGAGTCATTTGTGAAGCTCAAAAGGTTACTAGGTGTTTGCACGGTGAAAAAAGTCAAAGCTTTAAACTGAATGTTAGCAAACATCAGTTTAAGGGAGGGATTGTTGATAAAATAGTTATTTTCTTTTTCACATGTTGCTGATTTGGTTTTCAGTTATTAGAATTAGTGGAGTCATGTGTGTTGGTTATCCTAATTTTTAGGTGTTAGTGGGGCAAGTGCTTTATGGAGAACATGGGTAGTTATGGGGTGTTTTATGTTATGTATTTTGTCTTTTGTAAAAGACTTGGTTGCTTTGTACATAAGATGAAGTTTCAGTCTCATCTCTCCTCCTTTTAGCAATTTAACAATTATGCTCATGAACTTTACAATCTGTGAACTTAATGTGACGTGGGAGAAAAGTCTGCATAAGAATATGATCATCATTGCAGGATCCATCACGCCTAAATAATGCTTGATTTGATCAAATCATAGAAAAAGAGATTGAAGTTACTGGGGAATCTAGATCAGATCACAATACAGGAGCCGCAAAGAAATATCTAAGATGAAGTGGATCTTCTCAACCTTGAGTCTAATGAGAACAGGCGCAATCAAATAGTCTAGTACAATAGCTTCTGTGTGGATACTAAGAGGGATACGAAAAAGATTCCAAGATCAGATTTGATCAAGTAATGAACATTATTATTTTCGCTAGAGATGGAGCTATAGGTGGTGGTGCTGGTCGGGGTAGTGAATAAAGAAGAAGTGGAAGAGGAGGAGGAAGAAGATGAGGGTGCAACTAAAGGCGGGGGTGGCGGAGGAGGAGGAGAGGGGTCGGGAGGTGCGTCAGTGGATGAAGAGGAAGAAAGGGTTGGAGGAGGAACAACAGAAACAGCCAAAGCAGCAGTAGGATTAAGAGCAGTTCTAGAATGAGGAACACCAACATTGGATTGTATATGATTGTTAGTGGCGGCTTCTCTGTATTTGAATCTCAGTATCCCACTTCTTACAGCGTTGAGTTCAGCCTGCAGAGTCTGGATCTGCTGTTGCATAGCCGAGATTGCATCCATGCATCCGTGCACTGGGTCTCTCAGCCTAAGATTCGCTTCGTACACCAAACTGTTGGCGGTATCAGCTCTTTGGCTCTCCGGCACCTCCTATAGACAATCCCAGATCATATGTGCATGTATGTTCAGTGATCAAGAAAAGAAAGATTGACATGAAGGTATCGATAGGTAGCACTGGACTATTAGCAGTAGCATAGAAATAGGAAGCTGTGGCCCAACATGAGCAGCTTGGAGACGTTACTTGCACCGAAGACTCTGTGAACAGCGGTGAATTTCTGAGGCTCGTGTGGGGAGAAATAAGGGGAGAATAGGAAGCTATCGCGCTTGACGTAACTGCAAAGGTATATCATAAACGATTTCAACAGTCATTTATTGGTGGTGAATTGGAAGCTGCGGATAGCAAAGCAGTATTCCTCCAAAACCTATGTGAAGAGTTGCGATTTGATCCACAGAAGGTTAGTGAGATTCATGAAGGTATTTTCATTAATTTCCTGTTCTAGAGCACTAATCGATAGTCATTCATGTGCGCTCTCTTCTTTTCTTGTTCGCTTATTTCTGCTGTGGTTCAATGGTTCTTAAAGTTTTCAAATTTATCATCTATCTAGCAATGTGAAAATTGGTAGCAAAAGGAACTTTCTTCCTGAGTAGAACATTGTGAATTTTGAAAATCGTAGATAGAAAGAAATTTAAGAATTTCGTGTTTATGTATTGCATAAAGCCATCATATAATACCCGATGACATCCCTTTTTATTTTTCACATGTAGAAATTTACAGGCAGAAACTTCAGCAGTGTGTTGCTGATGGAGAACTGAGTGAAGAGAATGTTAAAGCTTTACTACGAGTACGAGTTATGCTCTGTATCTCTCAGCAAACTGTTGAAGCAGCTCACTCCAGTATATGTGGCAGTTTATTCGAGAAGGTAAACATCACAACTGACTTCACTATGTTCCAACTTCACATCTGACGCATGTTTTGTGCGATACATTTGTCTGCAAAGAAATTGGTTTGACTGCACTGACTTACCTGAACTGTTAAATCCAGGTTGTGTGAAGGATGCGCTTGCCTCAGGAGTAGACGGATATGATGCAGAAGTGAAGAAATCTGTGAGAAAAGCAGCTCATGGCTTGCGCTTGACAACGGAGAGGCTGCCATGTCTATTGCCAGCACAGCTGTGAGTATCTTTTACGATTCCTTTGCTTTCGGCAGACCTCCCTCCCTCCCCCCTGGAACTTCTCTCTCTCACTCACTCATATGACATGGATGACATACTTGTGTTCAGGCTACAATGGATCGACCTTACTTTTTGTCAAGGTTCATGCTGATTCTCCTGGAGTAGTGGCAACTATAGACAGAACATCATTATTCTTAAGGAGTATAACATAAAAGGAGTTTCATTTAAGAAATTTGGTATAACGTCTTTTCTTAAGTCCATTTTCTACATTCCTCTACCCCTGTATAGTAAGTAAAGTCATTTCACTAAAAGGGACTGGAATCTAAGAAGAAAGTTACCGGTTTTGGTCAAACACGACTGATTGATCTCTTCTCCTAATGGCATCCTTGTCTATCTCCTTTTTGTCCTTGCGTTTTGTTGTGTCTTGCTGTCCCTTTCACTGTTGCCTGGAATGCTGGTTTGGAAGTTAGACGATGTGTTTTGATTATTTGAAATGAATTTGCCTTGGATCCTGAAGATTCATCACTTATTTAGTGAGCATGAATTTGACTCGGATTATGATATCCCCCATGGATTGAATTGCATAAATACGCATGGTGGTCCTGTGCTCATATGGGCATGGAGGCAGCTGATAGATAGACTACATATCGTCAGGTGTAAAGCACGAACTTGACTACATATATCGATTTATACCAATTAGCACCCTCTTGGTGGCATTTTGCTGTGAAGTTGACTACATATATCGATGTGGATGCGATGACTGAGCGAAACCCACGTGCAAAATTAGAGCCGTGGGAGGTTTGTCTTACTTACCACCGTCGTGGCCATGTCCTTCAACGGAGTGCCGAAGTAGCAACGCATTTGGTGAAGTGTGATGTCCAGAGCTTGATGGTGTCAAGACTTCTGCACAATCCTTTTGTCCTTTAGGATTTGATGGATTTAATTGGTGATGGGCTTAAGGCCCGTCCGCCCATGCTGGGCCCAAAAAGCCCGGCCCACGGGAATAGGGCCCGTGGATGGGGGAAGGTATAAAAGGGATGAGGAGAGAGAGAGAGGGCACCTTTTGGCGCATTGGAATCAACGTACGTCCTTCTTTCCAACGCTTTCTCTCCCTCCAAAAAGAACAAGAAGCACAAGGCTTCCAATTTCTTCCCTTCAAAGGCTTCATCGATCGAACGGCCAAATTCTCTTCCTCCATTGGCGACGGTGTTTAATTTGTGGTTAACAATGTACGCTTGAATCCGTGGTGTGCTTTACGATCGGTGATACGTGTTTTCCCGGGCTTCGTCTTCCGCATTGATTTAGGGGTTCGATTTAGTGTCGAATCCTGGATTTTCGGGGATCCGTCATTCCCAAAATTGGTATCGAGCCCTAGTTCACGTTTTCCGATCAATTTGATGTTTTTTTTTTTATTTTTCACAAAAATTTTCGGCCGTACGGATCGGGCGTGAAATCCCGACACCCGAGCGTTGTTTCCTTTTTTTTCTGAGTTTCCGTAAATCAAAATTAATTTCTGAAGGCACTAGGTGAAAGAGGTCGTCGAGATGAGTTCGGTGACATGTCGCGCACCGCCGGGAGACGCCTCACGCGCCCACACACGCGGCCAGAAGCAGCTACGCGTGGGCGCGACGCGCCTGGAAGTGCTGGCTTCGCCAGAGCGTGTGCCACATGCACTGATGGCGAACCGGCACATGCGCGCCGGCGGCCGGCGAACCGGCACGCGCTGGTCGGCGAACCGACGCGTGCGACATCACGCGATGCGTCACGTGACGTCATCCAAGATGACGTAATCGGATGACGTCACCGGTGAGGTCATCGCCGATGACGTTTCGCTGGCGTCAACCCGACCCGACCACGACGCGCGCACGCATGCGCCGGCACATGCCGACTAATGTCTGCGTGACGTCAGCCCGCGCACGCACGAGGCATGTGCGGTCGATTCGTTCGATCGGCCGACCGGTCCGATTCAACCATCGCGACCGGTCCGACCCGCGCACCCGTTGACCGCTGACCCGTTGACCGTTGACCAACGGTTGACCTTTGACCGTTGACCATTGACCCAAAAAAAAGAAGAAGAAATTTGTTTCTTTTTTAATCATGCCTATATGGGTTATAAGTAATCCATTTTTTTTTATTATGCATTTGTTGCATGAATTTTGGAAAATTATGTATTTTCCTAATATGTAATTTATGGATTATAAGTGATCCATTTTTAGTTATGCATTTGTTGTAGGAACTATGATGCGTTATGCACGGATAGCCGCAATCCCGAGAACGGACGAGGGAAATGCAAAACTTAAAAGGCTGATGAAAGATTTAGCTAATTATCGGTGGCATGACGGTGATTTAGTATCACATGTGTTCGGGTCAATCATATGATACAGAAATCATCTAGAATGGTTATCTTCTCGGATTTTGAGAAGGTGCGGGCTTTGATGAACACTCTTCCACCCTGAATGGCAAGCAGTGTTAGATCGGCTATGGGAGGTCAACGTGGTCTTGGGTTATAGGAGGCTAGTGGAAGCTTTTGTAAGAGAGTACTATAAGATTGAGTTGGCCAAAACTTTAACCTTAGTTTGAGTTCCACATGGCGTAGAGTAAATGCGCCTTGGTGGCGACATGAAAGCTCTCCAAAAGTTTTTCCATGGTTGACAAATTATGGTTTTTCGAATGTTTTGACTAAAGATAGAAGGGACATTTTGAATGTTATATTAATTTTGAGATGTTTTTATGGGATGAATATCTCTTTCTAATTTGCTATTTCTTTTTGGATATATTGCTTAGTGTAATGGATTGTTGTATTAGTTGAAAGCATAATTATTTTATTGGATGTCGATAAGTATTTGCTTTTCATTCTGGCGATTCTTTGTGGGTAGTTAGTGGGTAGTTTATAAAAGTTTTTGTAACTTCATATAATTTATTTTGCATAAGACAATTATATTAATGATAGTTTTAAGTTAGAATTTTTGGAGGATGATTGGAAACATAGTAACATTTTGATTCTGAAACCTTACTTGAAATTATTCATTGATATAATGGGTCTGTGCAAAAGTAGATGCATAAATGATAGGCATTAATTATTCGTGCATATATGTCTGATGTGTTCAGATTGATGGATTCAGCAACTAAGAACGCAATTGCTGATGTGAACGGCAACAATTGTGAAATATTGAATATGAAAATTCAATATGTGTTGGAAAAGCAAGAAGCACTAGAAGCTCTTGACCATATTATGAAAAATCTTGAGGATGCTGTACGCCATCTTGAGTTAGTAGAAGACCGCCTAACAGCATTTGAGCTGAGAATAGACATTTGCAATGCTGGTTCTAGCTCAAAAAATGCTATGAGCTCTAAGCGCAAGCGTATTGATTCGTTCAATATGTGAGAATGCAAAGGATCAAGTCCTTATTGCAAAACATCAAGAGTTAACCAAGATGAGAGAAAAACGTCCTCAAGTGAAGAAAATGTCAAGGGTGAGGTGTTATAATTGTGACAAGAAATGTCACTATACTCATAACTGTTGTGAGCCAAAAAAGGTCAACACCTCTTGTACATTTGAGAACTTTGCTTATGTGTTAAGTTCAGTATTATTGGCTGAATCCAATCCTTTATGGACTGTAGATTCAGAAGCGACAGACCATAGAGGGAAGGATAGAGAATCTTTTGTGGAATTCCGACGAGTACCAACTAGAACTAAGTGGATCCATATGGGAAACAACTCTAGAGCTGATGTAAAGGAATTGACACCGGCCAATTGAACATGAGTGGTGGACGCACCTTGTTCCTACATGATGTTCCATATGCTCCAGAGATTCATCGAAATTAAAATGTATGTTTTGATATTGGTTAAGCTTGGTTTTAGTGTGAACTTCCATAATAGAATATGTAAATTTGTATTTGGATACAAACTACTATGATTGTGGTCACTTTCTAGATGGTTTTATTATACTAAATGTTGACTGTGGTGATGTCAATATATGTTATTCCCTTGTTTCACGTCTTCTACTTCATATGATAATGATGTGAGTATGTGGCATGCTAGACTTGGTCATATTGGCCAACAACATATGAATAGACTAGCCAAATAGGGCTTATTGGGCAACATTGAAAAAGTTGATTTGCCTAGATGTGAGCATCGCCTAGTAGGGAAAATGATAAGGAAACCATTTGGAAAAGGTAAAAGAGCTGAATTTCCTCTGCATTTAATCTATTCTGATGTCTGTGGTCCAATGAATGTGAAAGGAATGCATAGGGCTGTTTATTTAATCACTTTTATAGATGTTTATACTCGATTCGGATATGTCTATTTGATTTCTCATAAATCTGAAGCATTATGTTGTTTCAAAAGGTTTATGAACTTGGTTGAAAATCAATTAGACAAGAAAATAAAAGTATTTAGATCCAATCGAGGTCAAGAATATTTATCTGATGAGTTCAGAAAATTATGTGATGAAAAGGAATAGAAAGACAGTTGTCTATTCCATATACTCCTCAACAAAATGATGTGTTGAGAGAGAAAAAAAATACCGGAAATGGTTAGGTCCATAATGGCACATGTTAACTTACTTATCATTTTTTGGAGTGATGCGTTGTTAACTGCTGCCTATATACTTAACTAGGTGCCTTCCAAATTAATTATTTCCACTCCATATGAGTTATGGATAGGTAGAAAACCGGACTTAAGTTTTCTTAAGCCATGGGTTGTGCTGCCTATACTCATGAGTCCTCTCACAAGTTTGGGAAATTGAGTCCCGAAGGAAAGAAGAGTATTTTAATGAGATACTCCGAACACTCAAAATGGTATGTGTTCATAAGTGAGCAGGGAAGTAAGAGTATAACTGAATTTAAATCACGGGATGTCACATTCTTAGTGGATAAATTTCCTAAGAATGGCAAAATAAGGGAAGATTACTCCCTATTTGAGACCTTGGATCAAGATAATGATATTAGTGGAGTTCGTCCAAGTGGGAGTAACATGAGAAGTGATGAATTTAATTCAACTCACTCTCAATTACAACCACAGATGAGATGACATCGTCATTATCTAATCCGAGTGGGAGCTTAATGAGAAATGATGTGCAAAGTGTACTATCTCCCATACGGCGAACAAGTCGCCACTTTTATAATTGCTCCACAAGATGAGGATGAGCCAATAAATGTTAATGAGGCTCTGAATTGCCCTAGTAAGGAAAAATTGATTTATGCAATGAAAGAGGAGATTGAGTCAATGAAATTAAACCAAGTTTGAAACTGGTTGATCTTCCAAAAGGACGCAGAGCTATTAGGAACAAATGGGTTCTCAAAATAAAGCGAAAGGTTGATGGCTCGATAGAAAGGCATAAGGCTCGCCTTGTGGCGAAGGGGTATAATCAACAGGAAGGAATTGATGATAAATATACATTTTCTCTTGTAGAGGGATTTACCTCGATTCGCATTATTCTGGCAATAGTGGCTAGTATGGATCTTGAGTTACATAAAATGGATGTAAAGACTGCTTTCCTCAATGGAGAATTAGAGGATATAACATATATGGAACAACATGTTGGTTTCATAATGAAAGGCCAAGAAGAAAAAGTATGTCAACTTTGGGGATCGATATATGGCCTTAAGCAGTTATCGAGACAATGGTATATACGTTTTCATAATGCCATAATGGCATATGATTTTACAATGATAGATGATGATCATTGTGTATATATCAAAAGATCCAATGATCAATTTGTGATCATATCATTATATGTTGATGATATACTAATTGTCGGAAGTAATATGAAGTTTGTTAATCTTTGTGAAGAATTGGTTATCTTCCAACTTTGAGATGAAAAACATGGGTGATGTTGCATACATTCTTGGAGTTAAAATTTCAAGATTGTAAACCCACAAAACTCATATATAAAAAGGTGAAGTGCAAAATTGTAAACCCATAGACACTCCTATTACAAAAGGTGATTCCAAGGACTCCACAAGAGAAGGAACAAATGAAACATGTTCCTTATGCTAGTGCTGTTGGGAGCTTGATGTACGCTATGATGTGTACAAGACCTGGCATATGTTTTGTAGTTGGAATGGTGAGAAGATACTAATCCAATTCAAGTCAAGCACATTGGAAAGCCGTTAAGAGAATACTAAGGTATCTAAAGGGGACTGCTGATTATACGATGAGTTATAAAGAAAAGGATCTGCGACTCTAAGGCTATTCGGATACTAATTGGGGAGGAGATTTAGATGAAAAAAAATCTACCTCTGGGTTTGTTTTCTTATTGAATAATAGCACCATATGTTGGAGCAGTAAGAAACAAAAATTGTGTAGCCTTGTCCATGATGGAAACTAAGTTCATGGCATTATCAGCAGCAGTATAAGAAGATGTTTGGCTTAAGAGATTATTGGATCATTTAGGTGTTATTGAAAGTACTGCAGATTTATTGTTGGTTAACTGTGATAGCCAAGCAACAAAAAGTACACCAAAGATCCAAAATATCATGGCAAGACTGAACACATAGATACCAAGTATAATTTTGTTAAGGATATGGTTGTATGAAAATATGTGAACTTAGAGTACATACTACACATAGAATGGTAGCAGATCCTATGACAAAGCCGATACCTAGAGATGTGTTTTGTGGCCATATGAAATCTCTAGGATTGCATAAAGATTGATGTACTGAATATTGTATTTTCCCTAAGTGTTCACATTTGATGAATTTGTGTTTTCATCATTAATGTCTATGAATTTGTGTTTGATCTTTATACATCTTAATGCTAAGTGCATTATTTTAAGTTGAGAAGTATGTCGGACAGATATAAGATTAGCCCACTCACACGGGTAATCGCCTTTATTTACTATGTGATAAATAGAGATGAGACTATTTTTAAGCTTATTATCTAGGTGATAATCGAGAGTTCAAGCTTAAAATATGTATGTCGCCTTAGCTGAGTGTTAAGATGAGGACATAATACTTATTATGTCTGAAAGTAAAATACCCCACATATTTTACTTTATCTGTCTATGATGCTAGATGTGAGTTTTGATGAATTTTGTGAATGTGTAGATACGTGAACTCAAGTTAGACATTGGGTATGTCTGAACTATCATTTGTACGGTATTGAAGGTGTAAACATACACTCCATGGGAAATGAGTTGATACCGTAATACGTATTTCATACTACGTATGCATGAAACGACCAATAAGAGTGGCAAAAAGTTTGATCTCAATTTTTATGCCGTGTGAGACTCTTGAGGAAAAGAGTTCATCAATTTTAGTGCCCTCAGGACTCTTACTTATTCTCAAGATTTCTATTTAGTGTTTGCTATCTTAGGATGTTGCCAATGGTCATGAGATGATTCAATCTAATGGGGCATTTCTAGAAAAGCAAGCTGAACTGAAATTGAGAGTTTGAAGGAAAGAGGAAGATCGATTTTGGAGAATCACATTGTAGTTTTGTATTCACCGGTTAACCAATTATGAATATCTTTAGGATAATCATAATTGTGAATGCAATATATATATCATTGTTTAAAAGAGATCATGAGAGATATAAATGTGATCGATCGATCTATGATACTGCATACTAAATCTACTCGGAGTGTGATGCCCATTATGAGCTGCTATATATTCCTAACAGATGTATGGCAATGAGCTCTCAAAGTATGCTGGTCGCACGGATTATTCACTGGTATGAATGTTGAAGAGAAAAGGTAAAGAGAATCCTGTTAAGTGACCATTTATGATGGATTTTTTCGATGGGGATGAGATGTCCGCCCATGTTGGTTTTGTACCACCATGTGCGAGTGGGAGATGATGGATTTAATTGGTAATGGGCTTAAGGCCCGTCCGCCCATCGGGTTGGGAGGCCAAAAAGCCCGGCCCACGGGAATAGGGCCCGTGGATGGGGGAAGGTATAAAAGAGAGAGAGAGAGAGAGAGTTGGATTGGAATCAACGTACGCTTCTCTCCCGCGCGTTTTCTCTCCCAAAAACAAAGGCATACGGCTTCCATTTTCTCCCTTCAAGGCTTCATCGACCGGATTCTCTTCCTCCATTGACGACGGTGTTTAATCTGTGGCTAACAAGGTACGCTCGAATCCATGGTGTGCTTTACGATCGGTGATACGTGTTTTCCGGGCTTCGCTTCCGCATTCGATTTAGGGGTTCGATTTAGTGTCGAATCCGGTTTTTTTGAGGATTCAAGTTTCATAGTGTGTGTGTGTTTGTGCGTGTTGGGAACCTGTGGTTATTTCAAGAAGTTGTGAAAGCCACTTAGAAGATGTCTCTACACATCAGATTTTATCTTCATGTACAAGATGAAATTGTCAGTTTTGGAATAGTATGGCTTTTGTTGTGGCCAAACACTACTTCGCAAGATGAAATGAACTTTGAACTTCCCAAGAAAAGATCTCATGAATGGATGTAGGGACGCTAAAAACCCAGAAACCGAGCAACCGATAATAGAATTTGCGAGAGGCCGAATTACACAGCAAGGCCGCGAGGCCACACTTCAGCCCTTCACGCAAGCAGCTTTATTTCTTCTCCTCGAGGTCAAACTACCGACACACCGATGGCCTTCACTGATTAAGAAAGATGGCATTTTCGCAAGGCTGTTCTGTTGGACGCAGCCGCTCCGAAACAAAACATGTATTTCAAAGAGGTGACACATGCAGTGACGACATGTGAGAGACTTCAACCTTCTACAATCACATTCGTTGAGACTAGAGACTTTCTGGCTATAAGAAGGAAGGGAAATTTGTCAACACTGCCATTCTTACGAACAAAATCATTCAGGATGCAACCCAAACTTTTGACTTTGAAATCATTAAAACAAAGAGAGTAGGTCGCCAGAAGCTGCCACCCATTACAAACAATCTGATGAGCTGAGATAAACGCTTAATTTCTGCCTTTCCAATGATTGAAGTGCGGAGTTTTTTAACAGGAAGCTGGTTTTGATCCCCATGGTACGATCACAAATTTATGGTGGCGGCCCTTTTCGTGTCAAGAAATACTCTGTCCCAAAATCCCAAAATTGGATGACATCAGATGAATTGAAAAGAAAGATCATACCAACTCATAGAAAAAAAAAGCCGACGTTGGTCCTATCAATCACAATCATCTCTCTTTTGATTTCACGGGAACTCCTTTGTACATGGTCACACGTTCTTTTAACGTGTCCCGCCGTGGTCTAGCTACCTTATTGTTAGGGTCAAAAAGCAGCACCTCTTCAAATGCCTTAAGAGCAGACTTCAAGTCTTTCTTCTTTTCATATGCATCACCAAGGTTGTTCCAAGCTGTCACATATCCCGGTTGAAGCTTCACTGCAGTTTCAAATTGCGTAAGTCCTTTCTCAAGCTTGCCATCTCGAACATAACTAACGCCAAGGGCATTGCATACCTGACATGTGGAAACCAAATTACAGACCCAGAAAATGGACCAGAAGAGCCCCAGTTTATCCAGATGCCCAAGGAGTTATGATTAACGTCGAGAAAATCTTATGTATTTTCTCATTAGTTTGAAATGCAAGGGGTCCATTGCTCGAGGCGTGACGCTGAGTTGTTGAGACTTTGGTTTATATCCATAGATTTATCGAAGTAACAGACCATTCCGAGAAGTATTATTGATCCTAGGTATTCCCCACATAACTTTGACACGCGTGCGGGGAGATGGGTTTGGTAAAAAAAGCAATCCGAACTTGGCAAGGTGGGAGTCAACGACAGTAGGGGTGAGTATGGTTTAGAGACGAATCCGGAACCTAAGAACCTGACCGGTAGAATTTCAAGTTTCAATATATGTTATGTAGGTTTCAGGTTTCAAAAAATAAGAAACCTATTTCAATAGATAGATTCTAGGTCTCCAACCTAGAACCTGCAACCTAAAACATGGAACAAGTTTTAATATTTTTTTTTTATTCATGTCTACGTGCGATATTCCAATATTTCATGATATTTAGAAGCACTAGTCCGAGTTTCCATTTTATGGCTAAGATTTTTACTTTATTAATATTCATGTTTTTTGTGTATTTAAATATAAATTATGATTAGTGAATTATAATCGTTCAAATAATAATATAAGTGGAATCTAGGTAAACCTTGGAACCTATATTGCAATCCATGACAGTATGAGTTCCAAGTTTTAGGGTATGCAAGGTAAGTTTTAGGTTCCAAAAAATGACGAATTTGTTTTAATGGGTAAGTTCAAGTTTCAGGCGGAACTTGTACAGAACTTGGAACCGTTCACTCCTACTTTTATTTAGTTGAATTCCCTCTTTTGTTGATACTTTTGTTCATTTTGTGGTCTCTTTGATGATTGACAAGCTTATTTATTATTATTACGATTACTTTTGTTTTGTTTAACTAAAAAAAAAAAAACTTGTTTGATCCTAAACCAACTCTGTAACTTGTGACAAGGTAGATTTCAGATTCCAGATTCCGACGGTTAGATTCCAATTTCTAAAAACTGAGAAATCTATACTTGAGAGTAAGTTCCAAATTCTAAGTAAAACTTATAAGAAACTTGAAACCGCTCACCCTTAAAAGATAGACCCTAATGGCGGAGTTGAGAGCATGAGTGGAGGCGAGCTAGTGATCAGTCTGCTTCGCGAAGCTGGCGGCCAAAGCCCAAATCTCGAGCTCAATGCGCTTTTGATTGAGGAAGGCCTCCGACACCCCTCCATTCACTGCCTCCACCAGCAGATCTGACACCGCCGCCGCGCTCTTGATCATGATTTTCTTGGCCTTCTCGGCGCTGTCTCGGAGGAGGACCGAGCACTGGTGGTGATCGTGGATTAGGCCGAGCAGAGAAGCTTCCAAGGCTCTGCCGCTGCTGCCGCCGCCCACGGGATGGCGATCGGCCAGGGATGATTGCTCCAATTCGGAGGGAGAAAGGACGCGCGTCCGAGCAAGTGGCAGCTGCGGTGAGTACATCGTCTCTGTCCGACTCTCGCTCGCTCTAGGGGGGGCGAGGGGTGGCGTCGCACCATATCGCTATCTTTGAGCTGGGCTTGGGGGGTGGGCACTGGAGCCCAGTCCACATCCACCGACGGTGAAGGCCCAAAAACAGAGAAAACGACGGGGTGCCTGACCTGTCTCCTTTCATTCATAATAGGACTATTCTCGTGGAATTTAGAAGTGGGGCCCCAACCCATATTAAGTAAAGACGTACCTAGTTTTTAAGTCTACAACCCGCCCCCCCGGGTCTTTTTGCCGACCGACTTGGAGAGAGAGAGAGAATGGTAAATGCCATCTCGTTTCCACGAAATTTCAAAAGGAGGTTTCTTATTCCATGTCGCCTCTGGCTCTAAATTTATTATTAGGTTAGGTAATTAGCTCAACATCGTGCATTTTGCGACGTCCCCCCCCGCCCTTCCCTCTGCGGACTTCCACATTATTGTGCCTTTGCTCCCGGTCATGTCCCGTTAACCACGTCCACCGACTTTGAGTTTTATGTTTGTTTCCTCAAAAGGAATATCCTTTTGCCTCTCGTCCCATGCAATTCTCGAGAGGGACGCGAAATGAAAGAGAGGCCACGCCCACCCTTTGCCCCCACCTTCTCTATGCTATGCTAAAGACAAGAGAAAGAGACGCGTTTGTCCCCCGGATTTTATGACACCCGATCCTCATCTTCATAATCATTGATTTGCTGTTAACTGGACGGTTCTGCTTTTTCCCAATTCTTGGTCCCCATCTCGTGCGGCTCCCTTTTCATCCTTACTTTTCTCATCCTCCCCATTTCTCCCTCGTGGGTCATGAGAAAATATTGGGCGGTCCCGGACCACCCAATATCTTCCCCGTGGGTCATGGCGGCGACATTTTCCATTTATCGTACATCTACTATTTTGTAATTATGGAGCATGACATGATTGACCAGGAAAAATCTTACGTGCGCCTACTTAAGTCCTTTCCGTTTCCGTCGTTGAATAATAGCGTGATTTCCCTCCACCAATGCTTCACGTTTCGATTGCTGGTGCCCTGTGCAATGTGAGGTAGAAAAAGTAATACAGGATATCGGATTAACTAACGGCTTTGGTTTGGTGATCTGTCTTATGTGCGGTCAATTCCCCACACCCCCAAAAAGGACAAGCAAGTTCGTGTTTTGACTGTCCACTAGGCTTGCGTCTTGTCCACTAGGCTTGCGTCTTACTTGGCCCATGAATTTAGTGAGTTATTCTACGACTCAAGTTTAACTACCTTATTAAGTCACCTTCCTTGTCCTAGAAGAAAGATATTGGATGAGATTTTCTATCTTTCCAAAACAATCGCAAGCCCCACTTTTAATGAAAAAGTACGATAAAAAAATGCTTCAAGTACTAAAAATTGGCACAAAATGATACTTAAGTGCAAAAACTTACAAAAGTGACATTAAGTGCCACTTTTTATGAAAAATGGGACACTTGAGTGACACATCCGACAAGCCGCGCTGGAAATCCTTCGTGGCACTTTTTTATTAATTTTCTCGCTTACGTGACTCGTCGGAATGCCGAATTATCAAAACACACACAAAAACGACATTGTTTTGGCATAATTTAAATTTTAATATAATATAATAATTAATTAAATTAAATTTAAAACAAAATAATAATAATTTACATTTTTATTTATTTATTTAAATAACGGAGGAGGAGGGAGCAACCGGCGACTAAGGGTGGCTCAACCTCAGTTGCCGGTTGCCCTCCTCCTCCTTCCCCCATCTTTTTTTTTTAAATAAATAATTAATTAATTAATTTTTTTAAATTTAATTTAACTAATTATTATAATAAAATTCGAGTTATACCAAAACAACGTCGTTTTAACACTGTTTAGCCATATTGGCATACAAAACGACGTCGTTTTGCACACAGTTCGCCGAAAAATTGCCACGTCAGCGTTTTGATCGGATTTTTTCGCCAGTGGCACTTAAGTGGTTTATTTTGCTCCAATTTTGGCACTTAAATGTCACTTTTGTAACTTTTAACACTTAAGTATCCTTTTATGCCAACTTTTGGCACTCTAAGGTCCGAGTGTCGAAAAAGTACTGACTAATGGTGGGTAGATACAAGGAAAAAAAGAACAACAGTCGTCAACATCAATGGTTCTTGGCGGCCAAGATGGTAGTACAGAAAGGTCATAAGATTGGTGAGTCACAAGTCGGATCTCGTAAAGAAGATAAGCTAAAAATAAATATATGGATGATATTCCATCAAACAAAATATTTGTTGGAGGAAGTTTCCCTCCGGTCAATAATGGAGGTAGACATCCTTTTATAAAGAATAGTCGTGTACCAATGACAACGATGATGGTCCTGACTCACCCACGATGAGTGTTAACTAGTGTCTAAGTTTCGGGCGGTCCAGGCACACATTAGTTGATAAAATGATTTTTCTCCAGAGTAATGAGAAACAGCTATGACAATGTTTCCTTGGCTAACCGATTCTAGCACAGGAGCATTTGTAGATTCCACCTAAAGTTTGTTTTTCAGATAATAGGGAAATTACGTTAACAAAAACATGCTCGTAGTGAATTTTTTTCATGGAAAAAGGGTACTAACACTAATCGGTTTATGTATCAAAGTTCAGTTTATTCAAAAGAGGACAAAATGTCGATGTCTTCACTGAACCCCGGAGAGATTGCGACGCTTCCCAACAAGAGAAGTGTAGATGGTCACATATGGTAGCGAGCATGGCGGCGATCGCCACCAAAACGGCCAACAGTACGGTGGAAGAAACTGCCCACAGGAAAGGCGTGCATGCATGCAATTCGCAAAGGGTTTATGGACGTGGGATGGCCCTACACCTTTTTGACATTTTGAAGCCCTTGGGCCCCTGGATTTCGAAAAATCAAGAATCTTGTCTTTGCTTCATTTCACGTTTCTATCATCGGTCAAATTCAATCAAAATCTAGAACCCCCTCCTTTTTCATCACATTGTATTTTTCTATAACGTAGAATTTTCAAGCCATGCATGGCTAGTCCGAGAGATTAGGTGAACCTGCCTCCAACGAAACTTCTTGTTGATGAGATGTCTATAAAGCCCGTACCATCCCCCATGCAGTCGTTAACCTTCTTATCCGTTTGACACCTTCACTACAGAATGGCTAGTCGACATCCGATTTGGGTAATTGTCGCCATGGCTTTTGTAACCACGCTCGGGTGGGGCAGTGCCTCCGCACAACTCTCTACAAACTTCTACTCCAAAAGTTGCCCCAACGTTTTGAGCACGGCGAAATCTGTTGTCCAGTCCGCGGTGTCGAAAGAGCGCCGCATGGGTGCTTCTCTACTTCGCCTCTTCTTTCATGATTGCTTCGTCAATGTAATCTTTCCTTCCTCCCTCCCTTTTTCCCAAATTTCTGCCTGTTCCCTACATATACTTCCCGGCCACAGCCATTTTTACCATTAAAAACCCGAGTCTTATGTTGTAAACAATGCAAAAGAGCATGCATAATAATTCCACCATAAAGGTTGTCTATGACCATTTCTATGAATACACTGGCTTTCTTTCTTTATGAATTTTTTTTTTAAAAAAAAAGGCCGATTTGGACATTGAAAAATAATGTGATGGCATTCATGCAAACTGGTCTACGCATATAGAGTTACTTAAGATGATTTGAAAATTCAGTGACTTAGAGTCCACTGCTAATGCATAAGGCTTTATCAGCCGTTCAATGTTTAATACGTGTGAACTTCTCTAGGAGGAATCACTAACTTTTTAGTGGATTGTCGATGAGTCTGTCCTGTTCAAAGACATGCATGGTTTGACATGGTTTGACATGGTTAGTTTTGCATCGACCAAAATTAGGGGTGCGACGGCTCGATACTCCTGGATGACACATCCTCGTTCCAAGGGGAGAAGACGGCCGGCCCAAATCAGAATTCAGTAAGAGGATACAACGTCATCGACCAGATCAAGTCCAAGGTGGAGTCCGCCTGTCCAGGTGTGGTCTCTTGTGCAGACATCGTGGCCATTGCTGCTCGCGACTCGGTTGTGCTAGTATGTATTGAAATTGATATGGCTAGTTGTTCATTTAGTCTGAGCCCCTAAATTGCTGTTATTATCAATTGATGGTGATGTGATATTTGAAGCTGGGCGGGCCAAGTTGGGAAGTGAAACTGGGAAGAAGAGACGCAAGGACCGCGAGTTTGTCACGCGCCAACAGCGGAGTCATTCCCCCTCCAACTTCAACGCTCTCCAACCTCATCTCTAGATTCAAAGCTCAAGGCCTCTCCACCAGGGACATGGTTGCCTTGTCTGGTACGTGTTTAATATTACAGTCCCTGGCCTCGCTCAGTTGCTAGGTTGCTCATGGGTCGTGCATGGGCGTGCATTGCAGGGTCTCACACCATAGGTCAGGCAAGGTGCATAAGCTTCAGACCTCGCATATACAACGACAGCAACATCGACAGCTCCTTTAGCAAGACTAGGCAGGGCAAGTGCCCCCGCACCGCTGGGTCTGGGGACAACAACCTGGCTCCTCTCGACCTCCAATCCCCCACCGCCTTCGACAACGCCTACTTCAAGAACCTGCTCAGCAACAAGGGCCTTCTTCACTCGGACCAGGAGCTCTTCAATGGGGGAACCACTGACTCTCTCGTCAAGACGTACTCCAACAACCCCAAGACCTTCAACTCTGATTTTGCTTCCGCCATGATCAAGATGGGTGACATCAAACCCCTCACGGGTTCCAAAGGTGAAATTCGGAAGATCTGTAGCAATATCAATTAGAGTCTCTACACCTCGTCTCACCACTCGGGGTTGTGGAAAAGATGAGGCTTATTTATTCTCTCTAATATTTAGTCAAAACCAGGATTGAGTATATGCAAGGTGAATGCCCCCAACCAAACGGATTGGGGGAAGTATTTTGTTGTCGAACAAGCGTAACGTTGATTTCTGTAGCTAGTAGTCTGCATTTGAGATTTCTCAGAGGAAATAAAACAATGAACAATTCAACTTTTGTCCTTATACACCCAGAGTAAATGCCATTTTTCTACGATTGACCAGTTTGATTTATATAAGCACCAACAACAATGTCACCGTACAAATGCCTGTTTGACTTTAAGGGTTACTTATCCAATTTCTCGCCGAAATTGACGAAAAATTATCTCAAACTTTACAACAATAAGAAAAACTGCCAATCAATTTGAATGGCCTGAAAAGATCATGGCATTTTAAAGTTGTTCGAGATGTTCACTATTATATGAAGCCAGATCTCAAATCGAGTCATAATTGAATTAGAAGAAACTAAAAGTTCTTCAATGAGACAGCCGAACAAGCACCAGGCCCGATCCTGGTAAGACCACAGTCAAGCCCCCCATTTACATGAAAAACTGCATAACATAAGTACCTAAACCGAACCTTAAGTTTGGGCAGGCAGGCCTACTCATGTTTAGTGTTGGGTCCTCCAACTTTCGTCTGTAAGCCCGACTATTGTAGCCCTTTTGACATTTGGGCAGGCTCCGATGGTGCCCGATGAGCCACTATGACCCTCACGAAGCTTGAAAGGTCATCAGGATATTTTTCGTGAAACATATAATGAAAGCGATGATATACTTCGGTACTCCATGATTTGCTTGACTAGATGAACAGCATAGTATTTTGAAAGAAATCCAGAATTAAGCCCCAAAAGAAGCTATCATTACCCATGTCGCCCCCAATTTCAGTTAGGGAGGCAAGTACATTCCACACGCAAAATGATCATCATGCAATTTTCCAATGAATGTCAGCATCATTAGCTTTTCTTTCTTTTATGTGACTATAGATCCAAAGACTTGCAATCGAGCTGAGTCGCACCCTCAAAAGAAAAGCGAATCACGGTCATTGGATGCTCACTCGAAGGGACAGAATTGAAATGTGAGCAGTTCCTCAAGTGCCCCTTGAGCTAGCTTAACGAACAACTTGCAGCTTACTTTTCCGTGACCCACATGATTTGCAAAGGTCTTGAAACATACGTGAGAATATGTGCAAATTGTAATCGGTATATATGTCTCAGAACCTCTCTATTATGCTCATGAACTTAACAATCTGTAAACTTAATAAGACGTGGGAGAAAAGTCAGCACAAGAATATGATCATCATTGCATGATCCATTGTGCTGAAATAATGCTTGACATGATCAAATCATAGAAAAAGAGATTGAAGTTACTCGGGAATCTAGATCAGATCACAATACAGGAGCCGCAAAGTCAAATAGTCTAGTACAATAGCTTCTCTAAGATGAAGTGGCTCTTCTCAACCTTGTGCCTAATGAGAACAGGTGCAAAACCTTGTGTCTAATGAAAACAGGCGCAAGTCAAATTGTCTAGTACAATAGCTTCTGTATGGATACTAAGAGTGATAAAAGAAAAAAAAAAAAAAAAAAGAAGGGTTCTAAGATCAGATCGGCTCGAAGTAATGGACAGTATTAGTTTCGCTAGAGATGGAGCTATAGGTGGTGGTGCTGGTTGGGGTAGTGAATAAAGAAGAAGTGGAAGAGGAGGAGGAAGAAGATGAGGGCACGACTAAAGACGGGGGTGGCGGCAGAGGAGGAGGAGAGGGGTCGGGAGGTGCGGCAGTGGAAGAAGACGAAGAAAGGGTTGGAGGAGGAACAACGGAAACGGCCAAAGCAGCAGTAGGATTAAGAGCAGTTCTAGATTGAGGAACGACAACATTGGATTGTACGTGATTTGTAGTGGCGGCTTCTCTGTATTTGAATCTCAGTATCTCATTTCTTACAGCGTTGAGTTGAGCCTCCAGAGTCTGGATCTGCTGTTGCAAAGCCGAGATTGCACCCATGCATCCGTACACTGGGTCTCTCAGCCTCAGATTTGCTTCGTACACCAAACTGTTGGCGGTATCAGCTCTTTGGCTCTCCGGTACCTCCTATAGACAATCCCAGATCATATGTGCGTTTATGTTCAGTGATCGAGAATGGAAAGATTGACATGAAGGTATAGATAGGTAGCATCAGACTATTAGCAGTAGTAAAGAAAGAGGAAGCTGTGGCCCACCATGAGCATCTTGGAGACGTTGCTTGCACCGAAGACTCTGTGAACAGCGGCGAATTTCTGAGGCTCGTGTGGGGAGAAATAAGGGGAGAAAGGGCACTCTTCGGCACATCGCCTCCTCAAAAGCTTGCACGCCGCGCATGGCGTTATCGTGTTGAGCGTTCCGGTTCTGCTTAGGCTCAACATCATGTGCCGTCTTCCCATTTCATCACCATAAGTTGCATCCTTCTCTCTCTTGATCTTCTTTGCTATCTCATCCAATCTTTCCCTAGCACCTCCCACCCCCATCATCACACAAATCAGTCCTGTGAAACGGGGTAAAAGAAAGTAACGAAAGGAAGAAAAAGACAGAATCCGCCCACAAGTTTAGATCGACATCATTTGGACAGTACCGGTCTCTGGACATTCAGGAATGCATTCTCCAACGGCGCTTCTTTATGCAGACAGGGCTATGGAGAGAAGATCAAAAGGGTAAAGGGAAAAAGAAGAAAGGGATGAGGGGAAGGAGTGCTTTAAGGGCAAAAGTGAGCGAGGTCAACGGATGGCTATTTTTATGACAGAAAACTTGGAAAAAAGAGAACATGATTACGTGACCACATTACAGGGGCATTGGTGTTCATGTGCTGAACATTAGGTTAGGAATCGATTGGGAAAATTATGGTATTTAGGCAGCATTTATCAATCGACTATGTAGATGCTCGTACGTGCGTACGAATGCGATAGTCTCTCTCCCTCCGAGTTTTTGCATTTTGGGTCTAATTTTAAGGGGCAAAAGAGGGAGCTTCGGGCGGTGCCTTGCTCCCTCCCGTCTACCTTCGAGGCCAATTGACTTTGGGATGCAATCGCCTCGACTCCTCCTATGTGCTTTCAATCAGGTATACTCTCTCAAGTACCCTTAAAGGCAACTTTCATTAGAGAATTGTTATATATATATATATAGCTGTATCGATCTCTTCCCCTTTTCTTTTTATTTTAATTCTGTGTTCCGGCGATAGTGGCCATCATCAAACGTGATCATGTTCGAATGGGATCTCTCCCATCTAAAAAAGTTTATAACAAAAGAAAAAAGGAAGGGCTCAAGGTTAAAGGTGTTCACGCTACAAAGATTTTCTTGGCGAAGAGGGAGAGAAGGAAGGACGATAAAATCAACATCTCTTTTGAAGGCCATGAAGTTAGCTAGCAACACTTGCAATTCATTGACATGATAAGAAACCAAAAATGAGTTAAAATCTATAGCATGGCAAGCTTTGTCATCTGACCAAACTCTATGTAAGCTTTCCTCTCAGTTATCCAACAAGAGAGTTCAGATGCATCGAGAAAACAGAGCTTTGCAGACATTATAAGGAAGCCTCGATGTAGGAACTTTACAAGTAATTGTAGTGTGGACTGTCCACTTTCATGAAGTGCAAGCATCAAAAGTAGGTAAAGAAAAATGATATAAACCTAAACAAGGGTGTATTTGAAAGCATCTCCTCTCTCTTGCTGTCAATGTAATAACGAATTTTTTTTTAACTTAAATATTAAGACAAATGGAGCCATCACTTCTTCCTTGTTTGACCCGGATTCGGTGGCTTGTAAAACGCTCCGACTTCACCTCCCACATGTACATAATTGATGTCAAGGCCATGGCGGCCATGTGTAAACCCTAACTTGTAGACATACTTAATAATTCTACACGGGCCAGTGTGTATGGACGCCGTACCAACCCGAAGGTGGATTCTCAATTATCTAACAGTCAATGAAAGTACTTGAACCTTTGCAGCCAAAGTCATAGTATTTGCCATTTGTAGGCAAATCCACGCTCAAACATATCTCAGATTGCACCTCTGCAGCCAACCTTTCTTATTCAAATTGGGACGGAGGAAACAGGAACTAAAGGAAAATGACCAGCATCACCGGTCCGTTTGTAAAGCACTCTCTTCTTTTCCAGGCAACATAAAGTATAGGCCCGAGACGCAAGTGTGAAATCGTCTAGCCTGTTGGGATCTTTGGGGACTAACCAAACCTGGTTCGATTTCAAACTTACATGGAGTTGAGTTAGCTTAGTCGTGTTGCCCCGGGAGTCCATCAAGTTCAAGTAATCATTAGAATAAGGTAGACGAGAACGTTGGTGCGTCGAGTTCATATGCATTCAAAAGTATAGAGCAGATGTTCGGCGAGGGGCATAGAAATAGTCCCTAAACTTTTGTTAAATCCATCTGCCATAGGTCACAGCTGACGATTAGGATGACATGCAGGAGAGTGAATATGAACGGGGCCGACATGTTGAGTAGATAAAGGACTTGTGGCGCGACTTTTGCATATTTAGCATTATTTTAATCTTTTGGAGATTGACATTTAATTTTTCTTTGGAGCAATTACCAAAAAAAGTCCTAAATCTATAATATTTGCACCAATTCAATCATAAACCTTTTAATTTGGTTTTTACCCAAAAAAAACCTTTTAATTTGGCCAACTTAATATATTTTGATAGTTTATCAATATAGTCCATCTAATCAATTTTTATCAAAGATCACTAATGTGAATATTGGTCATCATACGTGGCGTGCCTAACAATGATGTGGACAATTTTTGCAATTTTTTTATTTCTTTGTTTTTTCCTTTTCTTTTGGTTAGTGGCCAAAAGCCAATCACTAGCCACAAGCAATGGTTGGCCTCGCCTCCAGGGGCCTCCTCGCTAGATCTGAAAAAGGGGGCCCTTGCTAGCACTCACCCAACCCTCGTCTGGGCTAGGGTGGCCTTGCCCGCATCAGCAATCTCCCATGGTTGGCAACAAGTCAATGGCAAAAAGAAAAGGGAAAAAAGGAATTCATAATTTTTAAAAGAAGTTCAAAAAATTATCCACACTAGTGGTTTTTAACCAAGATTGGCTTAATAGACTACATTGGCAAATCATAAAAAGATTAAATATTAAATTGGTCAAATTGAAATGTTTAGACTAAATTGGCATAAGTACAATAAGTTCAAAGCTTTCTTGGTAATTTCCCAACTTTTTTACTATATAAACTCTACGATTAATAATAATTAGACTGCAACAGATCCAATTGTACTGCTGAGTTTTCTATTGCCATCAATTATACTATAAAATATTCATATTCCATTTATTGATATATCCCATATGCGTGGTATTAGTTGAAAACAATTGAAATAAATATGCTGCCATGTTTCTCTTTAATGACAAGCACGATTAATGTACTTGCCATAACGAAGTTGATGTTAGATGCATATATAGAAAAATAGAAACATGATAACTCCTAACCTATTAGGCAGTGTAAAGAAATGTTTCAAACTCTTAATCGACTTGCATAGTGAAAAGAACTTCAAATCAATAAACAAAAAGTTAATGCAATTGATTGCTATCGGTTTCTAAACAACCTGTCATAGTTAAGATTTTCTAGTATGTCCTATCATACAAAATATTTTTTACCCTAGCTTAATTTCGATTATATCTATAATTAAATTGTATCTAATAATTACACTTGTCATGTATCCATCACACTTTAGCATATTTACATTTCAATAGTGATACCACATATTTATATTAGTTAACAGAGTAGAAATAAGTACTCAATTTTCGTTTGCATTTTATGTGTCAGCATGAAACATTTGTGTGATAACGACAAACACCATTTATTCTAACTTATGCTAATTACACCTTTTGATTCTACTATTTGTCTTGTTTTAATGAAACTTTTCATCGCCAGTCAGACCAAAGACGAGAAAAAAATTCAACTTCGTCGCCTTAGGTGTGTACCGTAAGGTGAAAATTGAATAGTTTATCCCTTTCAATTGCCATCCACGGTGATGAAACTTCCTTTGGTGACATCATTCATCCAAAGGATAAAAAGATGATGCTTATCGCTTTAGGTTAAACCAAAGGCTGCAAATGCCTAGGTCTGTCGCCTTAGAGTTGATCAAAGGCAACGAATTTATGGTTTTGTCACGTTCTAGGTCATACCAAAGGCGACTGGAAAAAAAAAAGGGGGGGGATTTGGTCACCTTTGATCAATCCTAAGGCCACAAATTAATTTATTACCTTAGGTCAACTCTAAAGCAATGAGATTTAATTTTTTCCCTGTAAGTTCAAAATTTTCCATTCTCAAAAGTTTGAAATTTTTCACTTAGTCTTCAACCTAAGATGATAGAAACATTACTTTGTTGCTATGATTTTATCAATCTAGGTCAAATCTAAGGTAACGAAATTTCATACTTGTCCCAATAGGTTCAAATTTGTCTCACATTTAATTGAATCAATGACAACAAAATACAAATTTAAGGTCGCTTAAGTTTGAGTTACAGCGCAAAACTTTGATTCTGTCCTTAAGGTATAATCTAAGCCGGCAAACGTAAAAATTGGTTGCGTTCGATCGATCCTAAGGTGACAAATGTAAGTACTTGTCGTTGGGTCGACCGAAAGGCCACAAAGGCAAAAGATACATCGCTTTATGGCGACAAACTTGAGGAAAAGAAGGGACGGGTCATAGTCAGCCTCCAAAGTCCACTGGCTTTACGGATTCAAAAAAAGTTAGCACTCCATGTGGTCACATGTACACGATTAATTAGTCTTAGTTTAATAAATTTTCCCAATCAGACGCTTTAATGAAGGAAATTGCGTGCCGCAAGTTACAAAAAAAAAAGTTGGTCGATGCATCAAACGAGAAGCTTCCACTCTACATACTCTTTAGGTCTTTTTGTCCGGTTTTGCGATGGAGTTCACGTGAGCGAAGACGAGGTGCAGCGCCCTCAGATTCCTTTTGCCCCAGTCCGTCTCCCTCAAATTGATTAATGGCGACGACTGATCTAACACGACCCAGATCCACTTCGCTCCCACTTCCTTAGTTCCTATAACTACAGAGCACCCCCACATGATCACGTAATTATGCAGTTCCCATATATTTCTAGCTGAGCAGAGATTGCATCGCCCATCTTGTTGACCTCGTCTAAGAAACCCCCAACTTCCTATTAATTTACTGAATCTTACTTAAGCCCCTAAGTTGACTTTGTTTTCTTGGTGTTCCATCTGCTCCGCCCATCGTGACTCCTGTTATTTTATGCTGTTAAGGTGATATCATCATGATCACACGCTGTGATTTTTTCAAGTGTTCCTCTTTATCTTTTTACATTTATCGTCATATAGGTGGATACAGACTTAGAAATGTGGAAGCGAGGGGGAAGCTGAAATTGATGTGCTCTTTTGTTTCTTAGAGAAGAAGGTGACGTCCAGATGAATTTCCCTTCTTTTTTTCTTTTTTGTTTGGGTTTTTGATCTTTGAAGGAGTCCAACACGTTTCCATGTCAAGGGTATGTTTCGAGGAAAAAGAATCCATTATAATAATCTTTACTCCCGTTGCTCCATTGGTCATTGTCGCCGTCATTATAATTTACATTAATCGCGATTCACCCGTTTACTTTGGAAAGCCAATGCTATGATGCACGAAACTGGTTGAAGCTTTTCTATGACGGTCCAGTGGCCTCCTATGCCAACACCAACGCCATTTCTGGGTCTCTTTTGATTCTTGAAGCTTTCTAATGAAATGATCTTTGTCTTGTCTCACTAAGTATCATTAGATGGTTTTCAGGCACGAAAGATGGTTTTTGATATGGAAGATGTCGAAGGAACTTGATGAACTATACCAATGTGGCCGAAAGACAAATTTTAGCACTCGTCCCTAGTTAGAGTCTCATGTTTAGGGACGAGGGTTAATCAATATTCAAAATAAGAAGTTTTTAAATTTGTGAACATTTTACCTTTTTTGGTAATGCGTGTAGTTAGTATCGAAGTTTTCCCTTATTAGGCAAGCCTAATTGGTACTCTTGTTAGGTTGGAACTCTTTTTTCTCTATTTTGCTCGAGTGTAATCATGCATGAAATGGAAGAACTGCAAATTCTACTGATAGAGGATGGATGAAATCTTGGAAAGTAAATATACATAGGAAACCTCTTAACGAACAACTGATGACATTAGTCCATTCGGCACACATGGATCCATCTACGCATAAGAAGAAAAGAGAAAATCAAGGGAAATTGCCACGCAGTACCCTAATCATGGCCAAGTAACAACCGCGAGGCCTGGCATTAGTGCCCCGACGACCAAAGCCGAAGCACAGAGCTGGAACATGATCCTCAAGCTCCTTCTCTTCCCATTTTCCCACTCTGGTAGGCAATGACAGTCTGGACGCGGACGTCCGAGCACGTCCACCCACGGCTGGAGAAGGCGGCACCGATGACCACAAGGAGTAGGAGGAGGAGGAGGAGGAGGAAGAGTAAGAGGAGGACGCGGGTGATGACGAAGCCGATGACCTCAATTTGGGGAGGAGGGTGGTAAGGAATTTCGTCTTACGTCGCTGCTGCTTTCTATTAATAGTATCCCGGGTGGGGACGTAGAAGTACGAAGGCGGAGGCGTGAGCGGAGGCACAACATCGTCGCAGAATCGGACCTTGGGAGTGCCAGGCTGCGATTCCCAGGTGAAGGGAACCGACGCAGTTGTTCCTCCATGGCTGTAAAGTTGCTGAACGCCGTCGTCGTCGTCGTCGTCCCCAAAGTCATTGCCGAGATCACTGGGATTGAGGTACCTGCTAAGGGTAATGCTGCTGGTGCTGAGTCGCCTGGAAGAGAGTGTTTTGGCGTCGAGGTGATGAGGAGGAGTAGGAGGAGGAGGAGGAGGAGGCTTCATCCACTGCGTTTTCCGACTTAGATCGGACCTGCTTTTCGTTATGCTTGCCTCCATTCTCAAGAGTACCCCAGCTTCCTCCTCAACTCTGTCAACAGCCAACCCTTGAATAAACATCAAGCATTCCTACTCCCGAGAATGCGTCCCTTCCACTTTTATACATACAGAGACACGGGGGTTGTCGAGTGCTGATTCTGCTGATGTGGATTTAAGAGTGGTTAAGCTTTCGGTTTCAGCTTATTAGTAGTGGAACGGGTCGGTCTCTTTAATAAAATGCACGCTTTCCTCTCTCCACTAAATCAATTACCCAAGCCAGCAAAAGGTGCTTTTCATGCCATATGTTAACCCACATTTACCGATTCTTCTGCATACGGCCGTTCCCGTCTCGCTGAACCAATCGTCGAATCAGCATTTCTTGTGTTTCCTTTGGGATGTAGAGATATCAGCGGTGTGTCCAATGTAATTTCTAACTGCCACTTGAAGAGTCGAAGATAGGTTGTGGGACTGGAGAGTTTACATTTCGACATGTCGCTTTCTTTTATTGACATATGTATATCGTGTTCAGACACGATTTAACATTAAACATTCGGACGGATATCATTAACAAGTGAGGAATACGACGGGTTCATGGCACAGTCGGTCGATTGACAGCTCTTCTTTTACCGGCGCAAGCAAACTGGTAACGCGCAAAATATTTATGCTTAGAAAAGAAAAGGGAGCGTGGGTGGGGTGCGTGAATCGTTAATTGTCTCGGATGCATCGGCCCCATGCCTGGATCGCCCCTCCGGATGTTGAAGGGTCCGATTTTCATTCACGATAACGTGAATCCCCTACTTTGGAATTCATGGGAATTGTGGGCTTGGACCATTTACCAAATCGAGAGATTGCAATGCCCAAAGCAGGAGCAATCTCGATCTCATCTCACCAACTCACCAACTCGCCACTTCTACATGGCTCGTCCCATGCATAGATGGTAGAACCCAGGCCCATGAAGAGTTCCATTAACCTGATGGACCATTTCAAGAGCTAGAGCAGCCTAAACCCGAGATTCTATGAAATTAATCACGTGCGAGTAATATGCGCAGGCTACAGTTCTCTATTTTATAGCCTAAATTCCCTTGGAAGCATCAATTTTAAGTTGGATCTCAATTCTAATATGAATTTTGTTTTCATTTCATAAAGAAGCAATAATTTTAGATTGAATCACAATTCTAGGCGAAACTTTTATGTTTGGGTCTCTATTATGACTCGAAATGTTTATCTCATAAAAAAATGTACTAACTTTCGATCAGTACCCAAATTCAGTTTGTGTCAAGTCGAGAGAGAGAGAGAGAGAGAGATATGTATATGTGAAATGACATGTCGGATCTTTAACGGCATCGGTGGATGGAAATATTATAGGGTCAAATTTGGGTACCGATTGAATACAAGTGTTTTTTATTAGACAAAATAAAGGGCAAGAATTGGGACATAATCAAAATTGGGTGCTTTTGTATTGGGATAGAACATGGCCATGACTATAAGTTGGTGCTTTTTATGATATCAAAATAAAGTACATATTATAATTGAGATCGGATCTAAAATTGCTATTGTTTAAAGCCATTGAGCCATTTTTTTGGTGAGGTCCAATTCCAACACAATTTGGTATCATTAAAATAGATATAGGCAATATACCCAAAGCATTCCCTCGCAAATTTTCCAAAATTGGGGTAAATATTTAAATTGGTTAGATTTTGCATTAATTTAAGACTCATATATTTTACGAAAAATGTGACATTTCTAGAATATATTTTCTAATAAGTCTTTTTTTTTTTTTGGGAAAATGACAACACTTTCCAATATTTCGCTAACACATGAGAATAAACTATAAAATACTTTTAGTCATTTGATATGAAAATTTTGATTTGATTTTCTAAAAAAAAAAAGCCCAAAAAATTCAAATTTTAATTATTTTTGTATTTTTTTTCTTTACCTTTTTCCTTGGTCGATCATTCGAGCCATGGCAATAGTCGGTGAGCAACCATAGGCAAGGCACGAGTTCGCCTTAGGCTAGCGAGTTTCGACCTCATTAGAATCTGGCAAGCTCAAGCCTTAATTGAGAGCGGTGTCGACCTTAGACAAGCTCGTCTTTCACTTGTGCCTAGTCGTCAGCTGAGGAAGAAGGAAAAAAAAAAAACAATTAAAGAATTGAAGATTCAATTTTTTTTTTTAAAAAATATTTTCATAAGAACGAACATTTCATTAATCAAGGTCCTGATTCCAAGCAGGACCCATGCATGGGCTTTGTGGACTTGGGTCTAGGTGCCGAAGACTAGATCTTGAGCATTGGGGATCTGAGCACGGCCTTTAAGGACCTTGACTTGGGTGTTGAGGCATTGGGAATGGACACCAAGGCTTCAGGCCTTACCTCGATGGATCCAAATTCAGGCACCAGAGACCTTATTTTGAACATGGGGAAATGGTGTTGAGTATTCATCTTAAAATATGGAGTTTCGGGTTCAAACATCAATAAATAATCATATATTGGAAGATATTTTTCGATTTTTTAAAAAGGAAATCATTTTTTCTGAATTTAAATATAAGTTTTCCATTAATTGACTAAATAAATATTTTCAAGAACATATTTTTAATTTTTTTTTTCTAAATAAATCAAACTTGAAAAATGAGAAAAAAAAATTCGAGAACATAATTTTTCACAAAAATGGAGTTTAAATAGCGAATGTGGAAGGACTGGTGGTTTCACAGTGCCTGAGGCATTGCAAAAACGTGACCGACACCATAAACAGGAGGAGTGAACTGGGAGACAAAGCAGAGTAGTGGCTAAGACTTTGAATCTTTCCACTAAATCACTATCAAAGAGGAAAAGGAACGGGAGGACCCACTCACTCGTGAAAAAAACAAAAACAAAAACAAAAGCGAAATGGATGCATCCAAAACTGCAGTTTGAAGCCTCAAAGGCATGCCAATATTGCCGGTGGAGCTCGTTACATCTACGTTGCGTATTCGATTTAGCACACATCATGTGTACATAGTCGTTCTCGAGGGAATGCACACATCATGAAGCTTTCGAGTTCAATGGGTTTATGATAAAAGGGAATGATTGAAGAAGGAAGCGAATGGTTAAACCGGTCAAGTTAACCCCACTCTGTTCTGGAGAGAAAAAACAGGGGGGGGACGAATTACGCGGAGGTCAGGTGCGGCGGTTGGGCTGGTTGCGAAAGGTCTCAGGCTCTCCTCCTGCTCCTGCATATATTTTAATAATTCCATTCCTTTCCAACCACCCACTACTTTTTCATGGCGCACGACTCGCCGGTGGCGGTGCCCCCAAGCTGCTTCTGCGCCGTCAGATCTAATAAGGAATCACCCCCGTGTGGGTCCATCCCACATCATCATCGACAACTGGTCCAGCCAAATTATGGGGCCCGTCTCTCTCTCTCTCTCTCTCTACTCGGGAAACGAAAATGATTCCCAGAAAGAAAACCTTCCTTTTACAACAGCTGCCTCCTTCTCTCCCCTCTCTCTCCTCCTTTACACGACTACACGGACTTGCAGAAGCAGACAATGCGACCTGCAACAATCGCTCACTCGTTCTCTTTCGAGACGTTCTGGGAGTATGACGTTAACGACAAGTTGACTTGGTCGGAACATTTTGATTTGCCGCTAATTCCTTTTCCGCTAATTCCTTGTTGCCCTCTCTCTCTCTCTCTCTCTCTCTCTCTCCGGTGTATTGGGTACAGATTTGTATTTACAGAGTGCATCATCATGCAAATTATACGGCTACTATGTTAGAAAATCTCTGTAATGTACAACACTCCTGGAAACTCAGGAATATAGAGCACTCACACATACATCCACTCAAAAAGCTTTTATTTTTCATTAACGTGTTTGCGAACAAGTAGGTACACAAATAATTTGACATTGGCTAATTCATTTCTGCAAACTGTAATCTCGAGCCCCGTTCATCTTGGCCTGCCCGGAAAATCAAGTCTTGGGTCGACGGAATGCGGCGTCAATTTCAGTTACGAATGAGGCGAGGCCTGAGCTTGGTCTTCCAGATCTCCCTGTAGGCCCCAGCATCTCCCCCTCCTCGTCTAACCTCCATCACCACCAACTTCTCCGTCAACCTGTTCACCTCCGCCACCATCATCAGATTGCCCTCTCTCCCTTCCACTTCCAACCCCCATTCCTTTTTCCTCCTCACCCTCAGCTTCTCTTCCTTTGCGAATCCCTCGACCCTCTCCATCAGCTCCTCCGGCGGCTCCTCCGACACGAACGTCTCCCCGTCTTCCGACGCGTCGTACGTGTCGTCGAACAATCCCGACAAGTTTAGCCCCGCCGAGAAGGATATTATGTCGAACGCGTTCAGCTCGCTCTTGCTATCCCCTTGCCCTACCATCTCCTTAAAACCGTCCGGTTTGCTGCCGGAGGCCTCCGCGAACAGGTCGACCTCCTTGTAGCCTTTCCGGAACCAGGGGTCCGTGAGGATCTCGTGGATGGTGATCCTGGTGTCCGGGTTGGTGTCCAGGAGGCGGCGGAGGAAGCGCTTGAGGTCGGCCGACATCCACTTGGGGCACCGGAATTCGCCCCTGTAGATCTTCCGGTACATGGCCATCAGGTTCGGGTCGTTGAACGGCAGGTACCCGGCGGTCATGACGAACAGGATGACCCCGCACGACCACACGTCCACCTTGGCGCCGTCGTAGCCCTTCTTCCCCAGGATCTCCGGAGCCACGTAGGCGGGGGTGCCGCAGAGCGTGTGGAGGAGGCCGTCGGACCGGATCTGGTCGGTGACGGCGCTGAGGCCGAAGTCGGTCACCTTGAGGTCGCCGTTGTCGTCGAGGAGGAGGTTCTCGGGCTTGAGGTCGCGGTGGAAGACGCCGCGGGCGTGGCAGTAGCCGAGGGCGGAGATCAGCTGCTGGAAGTAGCGGCGGGAGACGTCCTCGGAGAGGCGGCCCTTGGAGACCTTGGAGAAGAGCTCGCCGCCCTTGGCGAACTCCATGACGACGTAGATCTTGGAACGGGTGGCGAGGACCTCGTGGAGGGAGACGATGTACGGGTGGCGGAGGCGGCGGAGGATGGAGATCTCGCGCTTGATGTTGGACATTAGGGTGGCGGAGTTGGAGGAGGAGAGCTTCTTCTTGTGGATGACCTTGAGCGCCACGCTCTGCCCCGTCTGGAGGTTGCGCGCGTGGTACACCTTGGCGAAGGCGCCGCAACCCAGCAGCCTCCCGACCTCGTACTTGCCGAAGAGGGCGTCCTCATGATGATGATGATGATGATGATGATGTTGTTGTTCTTGTTGTCGTTCGATCTCTGGCATTAGATTTTCCTGCCAGAGATCGAACCCCCTCGTGGCTCGATTCAGACGAATTCACAGATGGGAAGGGCAGAGCCCTTCGAGAAGAACGGATTCGATCACTAGGCAACGCAGGCAGCGTCCGAATTTGGGCGTGTGCTGCTTCTAATGATCAGACAGAAATTTGCGGTGATGGACGGACGGAAGGGAGTTTTGTTTTTGAGGAAGGTGGAGAGGACGCGAGCATAGAAATGGTATATCCTCTCTCCTGAATCACCCACGTGAAATTCGACAGCAGCCGTCCACCTGTCTTCTCGAGCTGTTCTTCTGGACAGCATTCGTCCGGCGGCACCAAAATTAATATTCAATATGGACGCTCCTCCCCCCGCGAATCATTAAAGAAAAAAAGAAAAGAACCCAAAAAAAAACAACCATGTCCATCACACGTAAACAACGCGACAGTCAAAGCCGACGGACCAGATGAAGGAAGCCCCGTAAAGTTTTATGGGTGGGTGAAACGAAATTTCATGAGCGGCGGCCGACGTCACACTCGGCTTTTAAAGATTTTTGGCCGAAAGAAATCACATGTACATTAACAATATCTAATTCTCATAGATAAAGAGGGTAAGGACGCCGATTTCAATGAGATTATACGGAATAATGATAATAATAATAATAATAATCCTAAAATGAATTCCACTCCCCTCCAAAGGGAGTTGTAATTACTTGTAGGTCGGGTGATATAAACTGGACTTTGACTTTTAGGTTTGAGCCACACGCTCACCAAACACTAGCAATCGATCTGGACCAGTTGATGCAGCACTCGATATTTTTGCCCGGTTGAATTTTAGTTACGAGCGGGCATGGAGGGAAGTTTCGGTAAAGTCGATTGATTCCCTTAGAATTCGAACGAATCGAGAGGGAAGCGCAACAAGTGTGAAAACGAGAGAGAGAGAGAGAGAGAGAGAGAGGTGGGGACAGGTGGCGACTGGGGAAAAAGGACAGGACTTGACGCAAAGCAAAAAAAGTCGTGAGGAAGCAACGCCAACGGCAGGTGGTGCAGCAGGGGCACACGTAACAACAGGTGATACGTACGATCTCCGATCTTTCGTTCGTGGCCTCGTTCCAAATTCCACGCGTGTGTGATAAACGTTGCGCTCCCGAAACTTCCTGCGATTTCACACGTCTTCTCGGCTCCTAATTCAGAACTGCATTTTTATTTTTATTATTTTTTTAATATAAGTTTTGATTATAGCGTGGAAAACCAGATGAGGATGGCGCCACTTCTTCACCCTTCTTTCCTCCGGTTCCCTAATTTCAGCTTTTTGTTTGGGTTCGTCCTCGTAGAAATCGCCGTAGGTTTTCGACAGGACAGGGGTCGCACCTCCACCGTTTCACTCGTCGGGTTGTGCTTTTTGAATAGGCACATGTACTATTATTATGAGGAAACCAAAGTTAGGGAAGCACGTCCGCTTGGGCAGAGTAACCAACGATCTGCATGGGGATATTTATTGGGAACCGATTCGGTTCTAGGCAAAGATTATTGAGGAGTAGTTGGAAGGTACCAATCTGTGCGGCGGGTGTCTTAGAGTTCAGTTGAATGTTTTAATCGCTCTTGAAGAGGAAAATATTATGGTGAGTGATTGATTTGTAAGTCGTAATCTGACTGAGATATGGATGGGATGTGGCCTCTGCGAAACAGTCGACGTGGGGTCACATAATTTTAATGGCTGCAAATCCGAAGGGGCTAACCAAGCAGACACCAACAAGTGGCCCATCTCCAAAGACCCAATCTCAATCCATCACATGACCTCCCTCCCCCCCCCCTCCTCAGGCTTTGTCCTTTTCTTGGCCTGCATATTATCTCTACACCATTCGGTAACTTCCTCGCAAGTTCTTGTGAGTTCTTGTATATCAACAGATCATGTAGAACTGTTTCCAAGTACCACTTGGAGTTTCCCCGCTTTAGCACAATTTGTACAGAACAAGAAAAGAGAGCCAACAGAAGAAATAAAAAAAATAGAGAGACCTACTGTGCACGCATTGCCGGTGAAAAAACTGTTTTTTTTTTTTTTTTTTTTTTATTATTGGTAAAGACCGGTGAAAAAACAGTTTCTCCACAAGTAACTTTATGCGTCGTTGCCATAATAACTTTCCCAAAGAGTGCACAGTCACAAGCTCCAATTAATGGCGCAAAAGATTGCTTTGCGAATGAAGGGATTTGCCATATTACATATATTGAGTTTGCTCTAGAAAATTGGTAAATGATGTGATGTCCTAGACTTACAGGTGTTCCACTAAACAATGGGGTAATGCTTAACATTAGTTAACATTCTGCTACATTATCTAGTATTAGCTATCGTCCGCACATTTCTCTTTTTTCCTAACAAAGCACACGAGGGAAAAGATACTTGTAAGCTCCGGGTGGACGTTGAGTTGCTCAGAACACAGATGCCCGCGCCAGTAATGATCATGCCAATCATGAAATGCAGCTGCCATAGTGAACTCATGGACCTGACCTCGAATTGTGAAGATGATGTTCCAGCTTGTTCGCATGTTAAGAGTCACGCGAGAGAGAAATCCATTTTGAGAAATGTCGGCACAATACTCTCAAATCTCAAAACTATATTCATCGACAACGTCGCCTAAGCAATAGATCGATGAAATATGCTTAAATCTGAAGCACGGCAATACATAAAGTGAGGGTAACAGCTATAGATAACTACGGCTCAAAAGAAAATGGGAGAGATGGAGAAAGGGATATGATCAAGGCATGAACAACTTATTGCCGCATTTACACCTCCAAGCTTCAGGGTAGTACTCGGATTTGACCGGTGTTCCCGGTGGCACTGGCACGTGAACAGGCTTACAAGGTGTGCATTTGCCACATTTTGAGTTGCATCGCGGTGGTGAAGATCCGGGACCACTTGTTCTCAATTCCCTCCTTCCTCCCACCACCATGATCTCAGACGCCAGTTCCTGCAATTTTTGCCAACGGCATATGCCCTCAAGGGTTTACCGGAACACGGTGAGATATAGCTAGCAAACATGAATGTGAATGAAGTAGGTACCTGAATATAATTAGGATGAGGTTTGCCAGGCAGTGGAGGACTGAGGATACCTGCAAGGCAGGAATGTACACAAGAGATGATGTCGGACCCAGCTCAACAAGCCCAATGGTCACTGTTCACAACCCTCGCGGAACAAGAACCACTTACCATCCAACCCAACACACGGAGGAGGAGTAGGTGTGGGATGAGACAGAGAGAGTGCCCAAACTGAGAGGAGGAAGACGGAGCACATGAACAGGGCACCAGCACACCTTCTGATTCGCTTCAACCCCAACCCCAACTCCATCTTTATCACAAACCCGAGCAAGAAAACTGAAGGGAGTTTAATAAGTTGGATACTACTAACAAATGTTTTCAGATTTTTGTCTCTTGGCAGCACTAGATTGAGGATAGAAGAATCTTCCACAGTTAGAAAAAATCCACGAGACACACCTCCATGCAACCCCTAAATTTATGCAGCGGGGGCGGTTGGTGTTTTGGGGGTGGGGGAGGACTCAAAATGGAAAAAGGTGACCCAATCCCAATGAGGGGTTCTTTCATATAATCAAACCATTCCTAAGTTGTCACTTCCAAAAAGGGCCTTCCTGTGTCGATGCATATATATATGCATTTCCCTCCTCCATGCGTGTCTTTCGCTTTATTACGGAGACTAGACTCAGGTTTAACAATTTCTCCTATTGGTGGTTATGCGTGTTGAAACGCGATATGGAGGCGAAGCGTAAAAGAGAAAAAGGGTAGACCTGTGAATGCATGCCGATCAATTAACTGAGTACAGCACTCGGCCAACATGGGTAGAGGAAAGCAACTCCAAGCTGCGAAACCATGACAATTGCCACGTGATCGATGCACCAGAACTATTCCAACATATAGGTGTGTCTCAAACTCTGCTATGCGTTCGTATGCCGATAGATTCCAAGGGCAAGGAGGTCCTGACAAAATATCCGAACTAACCCAACAGTAGACTGTCTGGAGTGTGGGCATTTCGAGAGCATGTATGCGGGGGTGTCGCAGTCGCACCACTTGCTCCCATTTATTCGTAATTAACTTAAAAGATATAAAATTTCATGACTTCCGCAAATTCGTACTTTCTTTGGAATTATTTTACAGTGAAAATCACTTGGCTTTTGGACAACTCAACTCGTGGCCTGACCTAAGGGGGGTTAAAAGCCTGGAAATAAGAATAGGAGTAAAAGTTTCTGAAAGTGGACCAGTAATGGAATGAGGAGGAGGGTCGAAGCGTGAACGAGCACGGATGTGGAGGGAAGGTAAAAGTGAATGCAAAAATGGGAATGAAGGGGGGTGGTTTGCATTTGTCGCTATGCATTTGTTCTCACCTTTGATTCCTTTGCTTTGTGTTCCTTCTACACCCTACACTCCACCAACATCTCTCTCTCTCTCTCTCTCTCTCTCTCTCTCTCTCTCTCTCTCATTATTCAACAATACCAAGTATCCAATTTCATGGTGACCGATGTGAGATCCATAATTATTATGAAGAGGAGAGATTGTGAGACGAGAATGATATCCACAAGATTCAAAATAAACCATTATTTACTCAATCCCTCTCTCTGGATGTATAATATATATGAAAAATGGTAGTATGACTCCACATAAGCAAAAGCACGGCCATTGTGAAATTGCTATGGAGGGCTTAGTGTGAGCATCGGTCTAGGGTCAACCCTAGATCAACTCTAAATTAGCCCAATCCTATCGGTCCTAATCCAATTCTCAGAAAGATTGGATTTGTCCTTGGTCCTGAAATTCTTGATCCAGCACTATGCGGATTGGTTCTTGGTACTGAAAGTTTAGGATTAATCCATCCCTAATATATATAAATAATATTCTTATGCCCTAACTTAAACAATGTTAAACGATATTAAATGGCGTCCTCTTCCTCCAATACTCTTGTTCTCATTTTTTTTTCTTATCCTCTTCTTTCTTCTTTATCCTCTTTAATTTGTACTTGAAAGAAACAACGTTTCACTGGCAAGCAACCTTTGCCTACTCGCCGCGAGACACTAGCCTCGCTCAGCACTCGGCACTCGCTACTCACTCGCGCTACTCATCGCTCGCCCTACTCGTCGTTCCATGCCCGCTCCCTGCTTAATGCTCGCGCCGCTTGCCTCTCTTCACTAGCCTTGCTCGTCGCCAAGTAAATCAAAAGGAAACAAAGCCTTAATTAAAAACCCTTTTCACTTGTGAGAAACGCTCACCATTTGTTGCTCGCCTCGCGACTTGCCTTTGTCCATCGCCTCGTGGCTCGCCCTCATCTTGCAATCGTTCCTATTGATGGATATGTAATTTGAAATAATAGGTTTGTCTTTCAAGGAATACAAAAAATGAAACAAAAAAATTATCGATTGGTCTCGAGTTAACTCTAAAATTAGGGTCAATTCAATTCTCGATCCCAGACTCAATCAAGTCAGTCTTTGGTCTTAAAAATTGGAGACCAACATTGTACAGGCTGGTTTCTGAATTAGGTATTGGACTGGTCCGACTCAGACCATGATTACTCCTAAGAGGGCTTGCACATCGTGGAAAAGAATGGGCAGGGCCCATGAAGCTCCATACTTTATTGGGCTGTTGTCCAAAACAAGGAACAAAACGGGTTGGAGGAGCAGACTCACCACATTCTTTGCTATTCATCTTACCAAACCAAACCCGACAAAAAATAAAAGAAAATCTTATCAAACCAAGAACAGTTTTATGTGCTTCTTCGTTGTTTTTCCTCATTTCATTAAATAACCGGGGACGCCCTAAGCAGTTTGTACGGACTTAATGGGATTGAAACGGGTGATACTATTTCTTAAGTCGAAAATCCTCCAATCCCCCCCCCCATTCAACTGCGCCGACCTTAACGGATTACTTTATTTCCTTTTTTTTTTCTTCCATACAAAATGCTAAATGAGAGTCAAGCATCTGAAGTGTGCTGCTACCGTCTCTTCCCTCCTCAATCTCAAACTTTGATTCTACCACACAAGCATAACTCGTTAGCTGTTCATGGATATAGGTGAGTGTGATGTACCTTAGACCCTAGTACTAGCGGCTATGCTTCCATCTTTTTCTCCCTTTTTTTTTTTTTTGGGGGGGACGGGCATGGATCTTTTACAAAGTGTGACGACAGTACGTCCAAATGAGGAGAGTGTCAGCTCGTTGCTTCCTCGTTGGATGTGTGAGCCAGTAGGGATAGAATCAATTCTTCAATATAAATCGAATTCTGCGGGTCGGGAATAGAAAAGGATTGAAAAAGAAAAAAGGACGTCAATATTTTGTGATAGTGCAGATGGAGGAGGAGGAGGCAAAGTGGGCCTCTTGAGGTTGATGAGTTATTACTGTAGAAAGAATATCATCATTCCTCGAGAAGCATGAAATTATGGTAAGGAGGGCCACTCTATGGCGTTAGACGAGATACTTATAGATACATCGGGTGCATGTGAGCCCAATGCATCCGGTCCTTAAATCATGTGAATCTCACACGAGACCCACTGTCATCAAGAGCTCGGATGCATTGGATTCGTATGCACCCGGATCACCTATGAATTTTTGGTGAGATAGAGGGCCCCTCCTCTTGCTTTCCCCAAAAATTATTTACTAAAACTTAGTGCTTCATCATGAAGCTTAAATTTTTGGTGTGCCATGCTCCATACAAGGAATCATTCCACTGTATGTCATAATTGAATGGAGGAGAGTTGTCACATTCCTTCATTCTCCTGGTTGTCTATGCTTTTTTGCTTTTCATGATGTGCATTAAAGGCTGGAGTGAGGTGATGCCAGAAAGTCATCCCCTGCAAGAAACCTTTAAGCTTTTGTAGTAGAGCAGGATGAGACCGAAACTGAAACAGAACCCTCGCTTTGTCTCTGCACTTACCCTTTCACAACTCAGCTTAACGAGAGACCTCAGATGGTAGTGCTTTATCTCTCTTAATCCTCATCTCATCAGTCAGACCTCCAGCACTTCTTTGTCGAGATGGGTAACTACAGGTTCAGATTGTCCGATATGATGCCAAATGCTTGGTTCTACAAGCTTAAGGATATGAGCAGCCGCGGCAGAAGAAATCATTCGTCCCTGAAGAAGCACCACCAGAATGTGGCTGCACCCTCTTCCTCTTATTCGCCTCGCACTTCTTCGTCTTCCACTCATAAGTCCCGCAGGAAAACCATCTACAGGCCTTCTTCTCCCACTCCTGTGTGGACACAGCCCGCTCACATTCCCACCCATTCTCCATATGTTGACGACAATATCGATGCTTCCCCTGAACCCGACTACATCTACAATCGTCTTCAGCATCATCACCACCCCCCATCTCGCTCGTCATCTGAATCTGAAAGTGATGACGATGCCTTAGCCTCTTTCGATTGTAAACTCACTTCTTCCACTACGGACATTATATTCGACATTAACCAAGATCAAAGCACTTCTACTAATACCACTCCACGGCCTATCCTTCCGGTTCCTCCGGTCCTCACAAAAGCATCTTTTACAAGACCAAGACCAAGACCAAGACCAAGACCGAGATCAAGAGCTTCATCAACTTCGAGTTCCCAGGAACAGACACAAAAGACCAGTCCTGCCAGAATTAGGAAGCCCGGTATTAAGGTTCGAGGTAATTCTCCGAGGATTCAAGTAGTTCCGGCCCAGGCAAGAAAGAGCATATCCTCTGTAAAATTCAGCAATAAGAATCTGGCGGACAGCTTTGCGGTAGTGAAGTCATCGGTGGATCCACAGAGAGACTTCTGGGAATCGATGGTGGAGATGATTGTGGAAAATGACATCAGTGCTTCCAAGGATTTGGAAGACCTGCTTGCCTGTTATCTATCCCTCAATCCTCCCTACTATCACCCTCACATTGTCAAGGCTTTCGAGCAAATCTGGTTTCATATGTCTAACCTAAGCTTGTAGCTTACTAATGTAAATTATAGTGATAATAAATCTCGTTAGCTTTCCCTTCTTGTCCACCTCAGAATTGGGTATATCCTGGTCGAACTTGTTCTTCTCTTTGCCTTTGGGTCTAGAACGCATGTCTCCAGTATCAAATTAGTTGGAGGAAGAAACCGATGGAATAAAGTGACTGATTCCAAGAATTCGCTAAGATCAAGCTCTTTTTGCTTATGTTCAGATTCAGTACCATCTTCCATTTATTCCTGAATTATGAGGATTCACTATAGGAGTGCCGAAGTTGGATGACCAACGGTTACCCATGCCTGACCAAATTTCCATTTTCCAAAGTTTAGACATTGAAGATTTTGTTACTTCCCTGAGACTATCCGACCAAGTGGACGAATGACCAGGTTCAATGAAGGACTGCACTTCTCTAATTTTCTCACGTAGTGTTCGCCGAAAGAGCCTTAATCTGACAAGATTACTCCCGTGATAGATGCCGGACGTTAAGGGCAACCAGAGGTGCCCGTGATATCAAAGTATGATAGGGTATGTGGGGGCATTCCACACCGAGGGATGAAGCATGCCGAATCCAACTATGTACTTTGACTTACCCTCAGGATGAATGTCACGATCAAAAAAGAAAGTTTTATACGATCACGATCGCAGCATGGTAAAGAAAAGTCCCACGATGGTTTGATTGATGACCCATGCGCACACTAACTGGTAGCCATATAAAATTGATGTACTTGTCAATAAAAAAAAAAATTTCTGTCGGCAACGTCTACGAGAAGAAACCCAAATCCTCAGCTTATCCATATTTTCCCTGTCTGACGGATGAGCGCACGATTTTTCCCTGTTTGAACCATGACTTAGAACTCCGGCCCCAAAAAAAAAATAAATAAAAATAAAAATCCCATGACTCGTTTCAGAATTTTGAAGCTATTCGGGTTTTATTCAATTTATGTCTTGCTTGTAACACTCACTAGATGCACGTTCACCAACTGGAAAGGAAAATGAGAACGATAATTTGGGGGAAAGAAAGGCCTCAAAAGACGCTATGTTTGCTTTAGTATGAAGAAAGCTAAATGCATCAAAGAAACATCCAATATTCTTTTCGGTATTTAAGGTCAACATTTCTCCAAACATCAACAAGGAAAAAGAATGATTTAAGTTTGCTGTATAAGCTACATCTCTCTTGACTCCAAAATCTAACTTCACATAGAGCATCGTAGTCTTGATCTCAGGAATCCAGCAGGACTTTTTGGTAGAGCAGTACCTTTGAGACACTACCAATTCACCTAAGCTGCTGCTTCCTAAAATGCCTAATTAAAGGTTGGATGACTTCATGCATGTAGGTCCTTGTTTGAGTTCCACACAGGGCCCTTTGTACCAACGCCATCACTTAAGATTGCACTTCCGTTCTCCACACCAATTAGCGGATCAGTTTCACTTTCCTTGGGCTGCCATCATGGAGATAAGAGCATAGGCTCCCATTAGAAGTCTATAAAACAATGCAACATAGAAGACGAAAGCAAAGAGACAACTAAAAAAACAAAAGACTAGATGACAGGAAAAGAAAAGAGTAACTTTCCAGCACTGTAGAATTCAAAGGATTGTTTGAGAAACTAATGAGAGAACGATATCATGTAAAACAATAAAATGCCAACAAATTAATATACCTGGGTCAGCTGAGCGGATGCCTCATTAGCCTTTTGCTGGGTCTCAACTGTGCAATAGTAAGAATAAAGTACCATCCCTACTACGGCAATCAAGATACCCAAAATGTTGCGCCAGCTAAAAGGGTCGTGAAGCAGAACGTAGCCAAAAGCCAAAACCAGACAAGTCTTCAGATGTCCAAGGACTTGATATGTTACAGGTGATGTTTTTCCAATTACCAAAAATGTGCTAAAATTTACAGAAACAGATATCAAGCAGGAGAGAACAATGAAGAACTGCAATGAAGACAGTATATTTAGTTAGTTACAACCATTTATGAGAATAAACCTCAGCAAAGAAGGAGGGGAAGGCAATCGACTCTCACCAGCACTTGAGGGGTATACTTGAAAGCAAAAACATTTTTATTCGTCAGCATGCCATCTAAAAAAGGACCCGTGACAAACAACGTAATTGCCTGATAAGGGCAAGACTGATACAGAAGCTGGGTTGAAGAAACCTTGAACTTCTTCTGGATTGTATTAGTCATCTAAGAATCATGATTAAGGTCTCAAGTAAAGTAGAATAGTGATAAAAACCAGGCCAATAAAAGGGTTCTAGAAGTATAGTCAACTGAGCAAAGTGATGAATGCAATGAGAGACAATATACTTGTGACGAGAACACTGAGGATACAATCTGTGCAACACAGGTCGTAATCACTGCAAGCAGTGACAAGACAGAGCCCAAGGCATTGAGCTGTAAATCCGTTACTGTTGCAATCCCAACACCGATAAGAAGAATTACGAGCGAAAATTGGACACTCCGACTGCAACAACAATTAACAAGCATGAGTAAACTATCATGTAAGTTGCAGCAGAAGGAGCCAGACTACATAAATTATATGATATACACAAACTGAAAGGTAAGTCAACCAACAGGCAGGTTTCATTTTTGTTTTGTAGGGGGGGTGGGTTGGAAGGGGGGTGTTTTAGCAAGTTACAAGTACCCAGCACACTTAGTCACTCACACAAGGAATATTCATATTACAAGAGATACAAGCCGCAGAGGGACATTGCTGAGGGCCCACCTAAATAGCTTTCTGAAGAAAAGAGTCTCCAAGAGAACAGTGCAGGGGATGATTGCCAGCTTTGTCATCTGAGAGTCACAAACCAACAAAGATCTCGCCATCTTAGTAGAATGAAGGCTTAGGCTAGAGGAAAAATCACTACAGTTAAACAGAGGTAAATCTTCAGAGAGACCACTTCAAGTAAGGAATCATTTCCACGAACATGCATTCGGTAAGCCCTAGTGACTCAGAAAACAAACAATTGATGTGAAGTGTACTCTGTGAAAATATATAAGAATGTGAGATTACTTGATCTTCATCTGCATATTATTCGGCAAATGGCACGATGTTCAAAAAAGAAAAAGCTTGGTCCCTAGAAAGATGGATAACATGGACTGTGTTCTGAACATTTCGAGTAGCAAAAGGGTTGAAGTGTTACCTGGTAGAAACCAACAGAATTGAAACCCAAACTGAGATTTAATAATCCAATCGATATCCCATTCAGTATTCCAAATCCCATGACAGCTCTCGCATCAAAAGGCTTGTGTTCGAACAATTTCATACATAATGCCACATGAAGCGAGCAGAATGTGACCAACAGATGCCAGCTTGTCAAAGTTGTGGCTGCATAAGGCACGATTAGCATAGTGAATCGAGAAGCTCTGGAAAACCTCAAAAAGCTACATTCTTCTTACACCCACGATATAGGAAGTAAATTCAAGCAAAAGGGGGCTATGGATTTAAATCGCTAATATAACCGTAAAAATGGTCGGGGAAGTAGAGCAAATGTTGCCAAACAAGCAGTTACATATCCGAGAATCGAGACCGTGTCTGGAGTTGCAAGAACCGAAATTTAAAAATGAGACAGTAGCATCCTTCAACACAAAGATAAACGAACAGCATGCTGCAATTGACAAATATTAGTAATTTATGTGCAGTAAATGAAGAAAAGATGGATATACGATATCCTAATTAGTTTCGATAGATAAAAATCAGAAAGCCAAGTGCTCACATCCCACGTCACGGTGGTCTCCAAGTGAATTCTACTAGGTAGAATCAAACAAAAGATAGAAGAATCCAGTAGCCAAAACTTCAAAACCCTCCAAGTACACCATCAAAAGGCAATATTTACAGCCGGTTCACCAATTTGTTATTCGAAAAGAATCAAAACGTAGCTCGAACGCGACAACTGCACCGGAGGATCCAATACTACTGTGAGTTTATATGCATGACGATTCTCTCGATAGACCTAATTCAAGGAAAAGGAGGAAGCTATGGAGGCGACATCTGATTCGAGATCCATACTCACCGAACGTGAAACCGAGGGTGCTGATGAGGGCCTTGTTGCAAATGACGATGGACACCGAAGATACCACGGACAGACTCAAAGCACCGATGGTGCCCAGCTGGAATCCCTTGTTCTCACTCATCTTCAGTACGTCCTACTGAGCGCCCCCCTCCGCGATCTGGATCGATCTACGATCAAATCACTGACTCCCGTAAGTCGACGAGAGGGAGAGACGCGGAAGGCCGGCATTGATGCCGGGTAAAAAAGAAAGCAAATTTGCCTCATACCTGCGTTATCGACGGGGAGGATAAACCTGAATTTCGGGGTGGGGGAAAGAAGGGCAGCTCAACTGTCGACCATAACAACATTCAGACAGAGAGTTAAATCCGCCGACGCCACGAGTCGGGGTATGAAACGGAAATATGAAGGCGATTGGAACACAAATTCAGCATTCAAGAACCCTAGATCTGCACCCTTAAAGGCCCACAATAACGACAACGAAACATACACACGTCGAGAAGAGAGAGAGAGAGAGAGAGAGAGAGGGTCACCGGAGGGAGAATCGCATTGATTGAGGAAGAAAGGCTGGTGGGTAAAGGATGGGGAGATCAAGGGAGATCATGGGACTCAGGTTTTGACCATCGAAATCGGCAAACCCCCGGATGAAAAATGAAGGCCCGCAGGAAGGCAGGAAGGCAGGGAGCGAGCAGGAGGAGGAGGAGGGAGAGGAAAATGACCAAAATTCAACGAGCAAGAACTGGGACCGGGATGATGACTTTGATTATTTAAGTATACGATTTGATTGGATTGGGGGATGTCTTACCGAATTACCAATTACGATTAGCGGTGGCACATCCCTTCCCTTATGAATTCAATTTTCTTTCTTGACGGAGCATCGACGATCCCGATCCCACGAGGCCCACCCAAACCCCAAACCCACCGCCCCTCTCTCTCTCTCTCTCGTCCCTTTCGCATGTGCTGTCCCTGCTGCATTCCCAGCTATTTGTCCGACTCCAAGGTCAAACACACATACGAGATTCCCTCTTTGTTTGCACACAAATTCACATTTTGGTTAACTCCCTTTCCCTTTCGAGAACAAAGGCTCTACCCACGCAATTCCCTTTTATCGACCAAGTGTAACCTTACGACCGTATTACAAAAATGACGTGATGTATATGGTGAATAAGTACCGAGATGATCGGAAATAATTTTACCGCAATGACATGGCTAATGAAGTCGAGACTAATCATTAATTCTAGCATAGTTATTGACTAATGAAGATAGTCACGAGTGAATATCGATGGAGATAGAGATATCGATCGTGCCATGACCACAAATGAACAAATCATGATAATAGGACTGCTCACTTATTTGTTATTAGGTGCCAGCGATGATTGAGGGTGACAAAGGACAACTAATGCCACTGTGGTTGGCAAGAGCTCGTCAGGCGGTGGTTGACCGTGGGAGATCAAGGATACTGCTGATAGATAGAGGTGTGCAATGCAATTGCCAGATCAACGCATTTATAAATCAACTTATCTCAGCTGAAAATGTGGTAATTATCATTGACGAACCCACGACCGTGATATTCAATTCTCATGCCCTTGCCATATACTTATTTATATATTGCCAAAAAAAAAAAAACAAGGAAAATAATTTCCGATTATCACGTGGCAGGCACGTCTATTTTCCAGTTCAAATACGGATTTCCACCGACAAAATACATTTTCCCGTTAGGCAGACATTCTCAAGTAGCTTCCCTCCCCCACATTTGGAGAACGAGAAAAGATGTTCCCTCAACCATCACTTTCCTAGGAAATAAAACGGGAGGCTCGAAGTGACCAAAGGTCCAAAGTACAGGCATCGCACATCAAAATTTATCAACATTGAGTTCTTGTGTAAAGCATCTACTCTAAATATTTTTGTCTTATTATGACAGCAATCAAGAGCACCTACTTCAAATGTTGAGCAAGTAATATTTGACGTCGCGATTCTTCCCAGAGGAGAATAGATTCAACCAAGGAAATAAATATGACACGTGCGCTACATCTTGATGGGCAATTGAAGTGAGACTAGCAAATTTTCCGTAGATGTCAGGCCAACGCCTGCATCAATACGAAAGCTCCAAAATTATAGACCGGCAAAATAAAAGAAAGCAATAATAGTCGATCCTCATTACTGTGTCCTTACCAACAGCTTTTTAGAACTGTTTCCGCAAAATGTCTTACAATCGGAAGAAGCAACAAGCTGAAGCTGGCTAAAAATCATCCACACTTCCGACCAGAAAAAAAAACCAACATCCCCGCAGCAACAAAGAATATGATAAATAAGCTAGAATGCACTCTCTACTAGGTAAAGGGAAGAGAACAATGACTTCCTTTATTAAATAATCTTCCTTTTTCGGCCAATCCTTTACTAGGTAGGTACTCGGATCTTTTATTTCCTTGACATTCCCGCCTTTCAATGAAAAAGAATTTAACTCTTCATCGATGGCCAAAAGGCAGGTCCTGCAACCCCGCACCTGCAGTTAAAGAGTACAACAATCATTGGGAACCTAGACGTGTCATCGTCGTGTATCATCAGTTCCCACGGCCTTGTAAATTCATCTCAAGAAGAAATTAGTCAAACTTGACCCCAGCAGCTAGCTTTCCTGGAGATCATCTATAGTTCAAACAAGTACTATTTTTCTCCAGGTAGCATCTGCTCAACAAAGACCTGGGTAGTATTTTGATGCCAACTTGAATGCGGCAAGGTCATCAATGACTTGCATAGGACCTCTTTGTGCATGAGCATCTTTCAAGTCAGCATTGCAACCCCATACCCGCACAGCAAGTCTCCTGCAACGGGGAGATGGTTGGCGCAAGTATGTCTTATACCAGTTAATGACTTCATCCTTCTTGGTGTTCCTGAGAGCTTCTGCTTCTCTCTCTGAGAAGTCAAACATGTACCTGAAAGTAAACACATTCATGTCGCTTTAGATTCAAAAAGATAAAAAATTTTAAGGACAAGAAGCAATCTAGGACAATCATGGATCTATAGTCAGCTTCCAGATTGTGCACCTTAAAATCAAGACGATTCACTGTAGGTACACCATTACATAAGAGAGTAGTTACACTTGCACCAGAACAGGGAACAAAGAGTTGATCAAAAGAGAAAACCTCACTAAGTTTGTATCGTATTTGGAGGGATAAAAAGCAAAGAAAAAAAATCCATCAGCACCTCTCGATACTGCAGAAGAATTTTTTGCATGGCTGTCTTATCATTCCAAGGCAAAAGCAAATGTGAATAATAATGTGCTTGGAGCTGCAAGTTTTTGCAATACCTCAAAAAATTTTAGGCATATTAATCGAAAGTATCGTACCTAAACCTTGGCTAACTAAGATTTTGCACATGCAAGTAGTTCATCCGTCCTTATACGTATGAAGGCTCATTCTCCAAGAACCCAAGGATGGATTAAAAATTCATAGATAACATTAAAGTTCACATTGTTTAGCAGCTAATAATGACGACCTAAAATATTTGAGAAAGTCAAAGCAAGATAGAAACAAAACAACTTAATGAAATTATCGAATACGTTAATGTCATAATTAGTTTGTATTAAAAATAATACCTTTTATCAATTATCTGACTCCAGAATCGATTAGTTTCATACGTCAAGGATGGATCTTTCTCCAGCAGCTTCGATATTAACCCATTTTTGTAATTATCAAATGTACATTCATCAAGGCCACCCTGCAACAAATAAATCTCCAAACATGATGAGCAGTTGGAATTCTTCTCCGAGAAGCAGACTCTGATGATATTAAATCCCTAAGACCAGTGAAGGCCTCAACAAACCATGGAATCAGGTGCATTACAAGACTGAATAACCGTTCATGTAGATGACATGATTTTTAAGCATTCACGGTATGCCATATCCTATATTTGCATGAACTCAATAAGTATATCGAAACCATAAGCTACACTGGAAGAGCCACCTTGCTCAAAAGCATCATAACTTAAACAAAGACTTGATACATATCAAGAACAATGGTAGAAAAAAAATCCATTCAGCCCACCACACTTAGTGGAATTAAGTTAGTTACAGTTGTTTGATGTCATCAACTTAGGGCAGCATTTCCACAAGAGTACATAAATTAACCAGATATAAATAACCACCATCCACATTTTCTGCTGATATTATCCAGCTATTCTAAATACCTCCCTCATACCAAGATTAAAACAATTACTGATTTAAATAACGTCATCATAAATCTACCACCAACCGGAAGGGACATAAACCACCACAGCAGTTCTCACTTAGCAATGTAAAAAGCACACTACCAACAAGTATGAGAAGAGCTTTTGAGCAGTAAAAGTATCTATGTAGATTAAAGAGGCACACAGATGCTTACCAGTAATTCTTCCAGACTGTCTATGAACTTGTCAATCCTCCCAAGCAAGTAGACAGGGTCATATTTGGAAGATTGCACACAGAAACAGAACCCATAAATGCGGTATGTCACCCTGGGACTACCTTCGACAACATAGCCAAGCTGCTCTTGAGTCCTGCACAGCAGAGTAATAAAAATAATTAAGAAACTAGAAGATGATTTGGCCGGAAAAAGGAGAACGTCTATCCAGATAAAAAGGATCAACCTAGTCACATGGAAAAAACTATAGATTCTCCTCAGTCGAGTTCATCATTCCCGATAACAATAGTGTTGTTGTTGAGAAACCATTAAAGACCAAAATATTACTCTCAACTCACAGAGAATAGTAACTGAACTTTCTAACAAATCATTTGTAGCTTATGAGAAAAAAGAACAAAAATGTAGCAACAACAACAACCAGAAAAGAAGCACATCACAAATAGCTCTAGCTTGAAAATTGCACCCCTATGTATGTAAATGGGAGAAAATGACAGCCCCATTCTGTTGTCAGCTAGTAAAGAATGGCACAACTAAGCAGAACCAACTTTATGCAGTGAGGCCCAACATGATTAATAAGACAAGTTCACCTTCCACCTCTTACTACTATCATGGAAACAAATTGCTCGACTATGAGCTAAGATGTTCAAGTGACACATAATATCTGAATGTATGAGGAGCTTTCAGCAACAATGACAACCTTAGCTGATTGAACAGAGGTTCTTCCACTATCTCATCAAAAAGATCCATCAGAGCCTTCAATTTGATTGATTCTTTTCCCCCTTCTGGTTCGATTTGGAAGTAAAGCTGCATAGAATTGAATATAAGAGTAAAATGGACATCACTGAATGGATACAAGTAGAAGAAGATCAGATACCATACAACTTATTTCTGACTTCTAGATTTTGATGGGAGCAACTCCTTGGTTATCTTCAATATGCTTAGCACGGAAAAGAAACAAGGGCGGAAGGAAGAAAGAAAACACACTATTACTTATTCTACTTACCTCAACAACAGAGTTTGTTTCTGATTTATTCTTCGCCCTGATATCTCTTACAAGGTTTGCACCAGAAGGAAGAGATACAATATGTTCTCTATGCCTCATCTCAGCTGGAAGTGCTTGGACATGTAAGTTGACTCTAAATGCCTCCAATAAAACAATAGCTTCGTCTTCAAGCAAATTTCCATGACAAAGGCCTTCAATATAAAGCTGTCAAGATGAAAACTAAGTTGACAATAAAGATCGTTTATAAAACCTCCCCCGGCAATCTGCATATACTGATCTGTAATGAAACCAGAAATATTTCTTTGTTACTAGGTTGCCTAGTCATTGAGAACCCAAGCATCTAATCAAAAGTTTCTTCGGCTCCAAAAGTAAACAGATTTTTTAACTAGGAATTAAGCATGACATTCATTTCCTGGAGAACATTCCCTTCTTTATCTTCATTGGATACCTGAAAACAGCACTGCTTTTACTCCTTTGTTTTTAGACTACGTTCAACAGAAGACACTTTTTTTCCCCCACAGCTTGTCTGGAATAGTCGTGGTACTTAAGATGAGAAGCTATAACTCCCAAACGAAAAGAGGACTAAGAAAGACTAAAGCATGAATTTTCTTGGATCTTAATATCTATTGAAAACTTATACCAGAATAATATTAAATTCACCTACTATTGCCTTTTTGGAACCATGCCCTAAACACCACCTTAGTAGCCCATAAAATATAACTCCAGTATCTGTCCAAGATCAGTGCTTTACTCTCCTCACTTAATAAAAGTTTGAGGAAGTAATAAACTTCTCTCGCACTTTGCAGGCATCAATTGTGCACTGGTGTAATACGATTATATTACTATGTATACTGAATCCCCAATGGACTACTTTCAAACCATGCACATGGAGGCAAAAGAGGGCGCAATTATCTTGTTTATTGGGATATGTAAAAGAATGGATCTCTATCCTATATTAGTCTCTCCAAATGAATGCTTATCATGGAATCAACATCACAAGGAACTCAAAAGCACACTATGGGTAAAGCGCTTGTTGAAACTAATTTTAGAGTACAAGAAGCCAAGCTGATCATAATCTACTTTACCTGGGAACGAAGTACAGGGATGAATGCCTTCAGATCATCAATAGTCAAATTGCCCAAACAATGCAGCTTCTCATCAACATCATAGAAAGTCTTGCACAATAATTGCAGCCTCAAATATGACGAATGATTTAAGGGTTTTATGTTGGTGTTTCTCAGAGTTCTCTCCAACTCTTCTTTTATAACCTGTTAAAGAAGACAGCTAAAATGAGCAACAAAACTGCACAATCAAAGATGTATATTTTTGTGTCCCTTTCTCTCAAAACTTAGGCATAATTGCTACTTTAGATTTCAAGGAAAAAAAAAAATCATCAATCATCTATTTGATTGTATAGTAATTTTTATTTTCAAGATATAATGTATTTAAGTCAGGTGATTGGATTGTAATCCCTTAATTAAACCGGTTCAACCAGTTGACCTGACAAACCAATCAACCCAATTTAACCGGATCTCATCTATAAAAATGTAACACCGGTGGACGTGGGTATCAAATTCCTGCCCTCTCCGAGTCATAGAAACATCCAATGACACTCAACCATGCTCCAACTTTACTCATTTCCTACCAATTAGTACTTGGGTTTTTTTTTATAGATACCCCCAGGGCATTTGTTAAATGTGCTTAAGGAAATATTCAATTTTCAAAGCACTGATTGTCCATAGTATGAGAACAGTCAGTGTCTCAGAATAACACTATTTCTTTTTTTGACTGCTTAAGAATGCCCAAGGTGAACTTTTTACAAAATTCATACAAAATAAGCTTCTTACACATGAAATATAGCGACACTCGAACTTATGCATTTGGGAAAATTGGAATGCGCCTTATACGTCTAAGCTGGGCAACACCATGTGTCAAGAAAAGAGTTTTCACATTACAAACTAATTAATATAAATGATGCCACCTTATGCTGATGCGAACGTCCAACCAATAGAAATGATTGAACTGTAAATTTGAAGCCCCTCAGTTCTTTGACTGTTCCAAGTCAAAATAACACTGGATTTTCTATTTAGAGGGTGTCTTCCTTATAATGCTAATGATGCAAGCCTTAGTAAATTGTATTGACCTTCATGGAAAATGCCTTATACCTTGAAACGATCGTCAGTCGGCAAAAAAGATTTGGTAATGACCAAAATCTTGGACAAAAGAATCGGAAGCTTCTCATTGAACCCATAGAGCTTTAGTTCCAACTTGTCACTAAAGAATGACACTAACGTTTCCAACTTGGCAATACTTGCCTGCAGCCAGATAAAAAGCCTGCCGTGTCAAACATCCAAGCTGGAACATACAACTTTTGACATGACTACTTTCAATACTCAAAAGTCACTATCACTGAAGTTCATCAACTAACCAAAAATAATAACATTTTTTATTCAAACAAGCCATGGTCTCCATATCATAAAGACCATATGCGTAGAAAATGGCATGCTATACAAGGACTAAGCTTAAAGTCTATATCAAAAAAGCTGGATATGTATATCCATTATGTATGACCCCAAACCCAATCACTTAAACCATTCAGATTAAAATTACTACACCAATGATTCAATAACCCAAACTTTATAACCATTTCCTGTGACCTCTCTGCAGCAACAGACTTGAAAGTCAATAAGGCCCATATAATTTAAAGTTTAAATAAACAGAGTAATAGCTACCTGATAGATGATCTCATTGAGCTCATCCTTAAGAAGGAGAATAAACAATTCAGTCATAAGGCAGCTCCTTGCATCATCATATCCCCCCTTCAAGTTCACACGAAAGTATGCATTTGCACGAGGAAGTTTAAAAGTATCATCTAGCTTGTACCATAACTTCATCAACGGTTCATCCAGTATACATCTTGGAGACGACACAGAAGAAACATGATTATGCACTTCATCCACATGGATGGAAAAGTCACATGGAATGAATTCATTCCTTGAGGGTGGATGCAATGAGGAATCTATTTCCGGAGGATCCTTCCAAAGGCCCAGCAGAGCTGGAGAAACATCTTCCATAATATAGCAGGACTCGAACCAAGGCTCAATCTGGATATCTGAAATAGAAGAAAGGGAACAATAGAGGAAATTGAGAAGTAATTTGACCTCATTTCACAATGCCAAATGTAAAAGTTACATGGCTCCTTTCAACAAGAACTGAAGCTAGCAATAACTGCAAGCCCCCAAGTCAAATGTGACACTACCTTTTGACTTGTCGATGGATTTTGACAAAATATCAATCCTCATATTGTCAGGTGAGAAGAAACCCAAAAGGTACGTAATCATCTCCTCATCCCATTCCTTGTAAGCATAGTCTCCATAAATAACATGCTCAGCTGGATAAACAAGCAAATTTTCTGCAATAAGATTGATCAACATAGCTTAGGTCCATTAAATGGGTCATGGCAATTATGGTTGAAGAATGTAGAAAGAAGTCCAAACAACAAAACAAGCTCTATTCCGTTTTGCAAAACTTATCCTAGAGTTAGCTCAATATTCAAGAATTTGGGAAAAAAATATGCCAGAAGAAGAAGAGAAAAACAACAGAAACTTGTGCCATCACCATAGGACAAGTAAGAAAAGGATTTGCTTTATTTTTGCTGAATTGTGACGTCCCCCCTTCAAAACCTCCTAGTGATTCAAATAGATGATAAATCATCCAAGGCAAATAAATGGGCGTTCACTCTAAAATAGGGTGAACTTCATCCAACAGCAATAGCTAAACTATGATTGACACGCCCAATAAATACTAGATTGAAGTGCTTCAAGGGAAGAAATTTGTCCTTTGGGTTCCAAATTTGGAAAAGAGCCAATGACTCTTAACATAGCCTACAACTGTAGTAGGACAGAGTTGACTTCAAAAATATAACAGGACATACCAGCAAGTTCAGCAGCATAATCATCCTGAGGTTGCTCCTCAGCAAATCTAAATTCCATGTTACCAATATCCTGCAATTCCTTAAATATCCATTCTGAGGGAGAAGCTTGACGCAATAATTTGAGATACTGATAAACATAGCCGATCATCTCAAAGATCTGCAGAACAAGCACACAAAGAAGATAAATACATGAGACAATGAAAAGCACATTTAAATGGAGAGGAATTTGTTTAGATAAAGGGACAAGTGCACTAGAAGTCCTAAACTTTCATGAAAGTGCAATTGAGTCCTAAAACTTTCAAATAGTGCAATCATATCCTAAAACTTGTTACGAAAGTGCAATTAAGTACTAAAACTTTCAAAAAGTGCTACAATGGAAGGACTTAATTGGACAGATTTGACAAGTTTTAGGACTTGTTTGCACTTTTTGGAAGTTTTAGAACTTAATTGCACTTTTTAAAAGTTTTAGGACTCAATTACACATTCATGACAAGTTTTATGACTCCAATGCACTTATCCCTTAAATAAATGAGCCACTGTGGGAGATATCAGCTAACAAGACTTCTAAATAGGAAAAAAAATTACATCCATGCTACCTTTTCCAAGCCTGAGTCTGTTAGGCGAATAGACATCCCAAACACATATGCTATTGAAGATCGATGTATTCCTTCATCCCCTACGCCAGCAGATAGAGAAGTAGCCCAACCCCTAGCTTTAAAAAGTGAATGCAGACTGCCTCTTCCCTCTGAAAATTTACCATATTTTATCATCTAAAATTATATTGTGCAAATAACAGATAATCTAGGAACATATGAGAATGAACAGCTGATGTAGATATTCTCCCATATGCAAATTTATATAAATTTATATGCATTCAGGCGGGTTATGTGCAAATGCACAACAGAACCGGATCTTTTGTCCAAGGTATCACAGCCTTGGATCTTGTACTCCAAATTCTTCTACAAGTATATCAAACTCAAGCATCACTCAAGCATCAGAATGCAAGCACTGTGCATATAAGGTGAGTGAAGCCAAACCTTCCTGCCACAAAATTGTCCTCGGGCGTGTCTGTCTGCATAAACATAGGTAGAGATGCACACATACATACAAAACAATCGCACACATCCGTATACTTATTTATTCACTCACAAAAATCACTAACCATAGCAGCTCTAGATAAAGGCAAAAACCAAAATGCAGTATTTTCCATCAAGATCTATGGGAAGATAGGAAAAAGCCAGAAACAGTAGGGCGAAAAGAGAGAATTACAAAACCAATCAATCAATGAGAATAGCAAGAGTATAAAGAATAGCATAATGCAAATAAAATGAAGTACCATGACCAAGAAGATGTGCAAGATAATCTTCCGATTTCTTTAAATAGTGTTGACGCAGACATGGCAACGTCCATGTTAAGTCGAGGACATGCACATCTTTGACAGCTTCCAACCAATAAATTTGACCAGCCTTCCAGATAGCTCTTTCCTTTCCATACTCAAACTGCACTGGAGGACCTTTCTTGATTTTGCCAAATAATTCCGTGACCCAACTCTCAAGTACATCCAGAGGCTCTGCAGCATATGAGAGGATTCATGTTTGCACAACAAAAGTTAACAAATTACTCTATGAAACTCACCAAATTATACCACCTAATTCTACATCTAACCACAATAGTTGCACTACAGAAGTCAATCTGAAACTTACAGCAGTAGAAAACAACGATAAAATCCTATTAGCTACTTCTTAGATAGGGAAAATCTATCTACTTCCACATAAAAGGCACTCGACTTCTTTAGCTTGATATTGTGCATGATGCACTTGAGTCAAATCCCATTAATCTACAAGAAGTCCATGAGAAGTCTTATCAAAATCCCCAACATCAATGTTTCTTGTTTTATCAACAAAGTCTCATCGTCACGAAAATTGGACAGAATGGATGGGCTGATTGGACTGATTGAACCACACCAGTCAACATTCCTATTGCTTCAAATGAACCGAAAGGATTGCCAGAAGTGCAGACCTTGGCACGTCTATCTCATCATTCTTTTCAGGGAGGGCACAAATTAAGTCAGTCCATCTTGCCTTGTCTAGTAGGCGTCATGCGGCAACAAGTGTTTGGGATGTATTGGCAATTAGATTCAAACTTAGATAACTAGCAGGAAGCTTGGAAATGAAAAGTAATCAACCAGTTAGACCGACTAGTGGCCTTACATCCTGCTTGCTTTACTTAGCCACAGATGGTCAAAAACTAGATCAAAGCACTTTCATCTATGATTACTCATCCAAATTGGCTAAGGTTTTGACTATCCAGTTCAACATGGAATCCTATCTCGCTGGACAGTCTCCTCTCTCAGTTCTCGAATGGCTCTAGGACCATGATCATGTTTTAAATCGATTAAGACCAAGATGGAAAATTGTGGAGACATCTGTTAATTGAAAGGGCATAGACGTGTCTCGGCCACGTGATCAAAAGCTTTTGGGAAACCAGGTAATCCCAGTCATAAAATCTGCCAATCCAGGACTCGAGCTGGTCTTGAGGTGACCTTTCTTTGGGGGTTGGGATATCTGCATGTTGGAATCGCACTAATTTTGAGCTTGCTTATGGGACTTTATTTACAGTTATGTGGCCGATCTAGGACTAGGCATGGTCATGAGGCTCGGCTAGCAGATTCCCAGCATCACGCATTATGAAACAAAAGTAACATGGTGTGACATTGTTGAGTATTTGAATTAAGCGATGTGACCATGAGTGTCCAAGTGCCATGTGCAATAGACTATCAAGGTGATGTCAACTTCGATGAAGATTCAAAACAATAATAACAACCACCTTTTACCTCTAAATAGGGTTGGCTACATAAATCTTATGCTGTTCTCTATACTAGGTCATCAAATGCTCAAATCTTTTCTGAAAGCATCTTCCAATGTCCTTTCAGGCCTTCTCAACCCCAGTTTTCTATTACCCCACATTTTAACGTAAATGTGTGCTTGCACAAAATCTGCAGGAATACGACATCAATATCTATGAACCAGTGTTCCAACTGGTTGAACCACTAGCCGAACCCCTAATTGGTTCTCTCATCCTCCCAATTGTCAAAACAATGCTGTAAAGTGACTTCAATGAGGGCAAAAAAATGGATTTACATGCTGCAAAACTTGAACAAGGCCTGGCAGAAAAGATGACATTGTAACTCCATGTCTCAATCTAAAACCAAGGATTTGAAAATTTGCAATTGCCACTTCATCAAGCAAAACTTTAAGTCAACACTGTAACAGATGACTTATCACTTTGACATTTTTACTTCCCTCCCAGACTGCCAAATGACGATAAACAACCTCCCTAAGTTTCATAAAACCAACACAATTCCCCTACAATACTCAATGGCCAAATGCACTTCAAATTATACGTGATATGAAAACGTATTCCTAGTTCGGACCTGATTTGATGCCATTCAAGTGTACATAGAGATGGGATACCATTCACTGCATCTTAGGGGGAAAAAATGTAAAAGAGGTGGTAGCACCAAAAGTGACATTGAAAGCGCACTTACCTCCTCCAATGACAACTAGCTTCATCACAGCCCCATGGTAATAATTGCTGAACAACTTCAAAATGCACTCCCGCAAATTGACCCCGTTTTCAATTGCATCAACCAAACTTTTCTTATTCCCTTCCATCAGACAACTTATACGTGAGAACACATTCCACGCAAGGGAACTAAATCACTGAAGAGAAAACAAATCAGATATTGAAGCGCACCCCAAAAGAATTTGTTCAATGCGTGACCTGGTGTAGAAGTATGACACTGGAGTTGTTGAAGACGACAAGCATCATTTTGCATAACCTGGTTAAACTCTGCTTGCAGTGATTCACATCATAAATGCCAGAATTTATTAGCAGCATGTCCATCTAATATACCCAGAGTGACAAAATCTAAGCAGTAACTTTTCTGGAGAATAAAGTCCACAAAAATAACAGTACCTGAATCTACAGCAAGCACCTCCCGGTCCATAGCATCCATTTTCACTAGTGGTGAAATAAAGAACTGAGAGAATCTGAAAAAGCAACAGGAGCAGACACAATATTCAAGTGACATCTCATTAGACAAGGTCAATGTCAAAACAAGCATACTAGAATACAACAATTGTTTAATATTTTAAGTAGTTCATACGATCGATCACGAGTTACCTCGTAGAAAAAAAAAGTAGATGCTGCATGAACATCATTTCTTAAAAGTCATAATTATAATTACATTCCAAATTATGGAACATATAAGAAGCAACTAATCATATAGGCAGACAACACTCCTTTCTTTTTCATCATTGTCAGAAGAACAGACTCTTTATAGAAGTGCACATTTAGATCTTCACCTTTTCAATGCACCCTCCAAAACTCCCGTTTGACTTCAAAATGGTAGCAGGTGTGCTCTGCTTCTGTGTATGCATTTGAGGAGCCTCCATGCTTGGACAAATAACTATCGTACTAGCAAAGAAGAGAGTCAACACATAGGCGAAACAACCCTTCTCTGACTCATCATATATCTCTTGGACATACAAATTAAAAAGTTCTTGAATCAAGCAGAAGTGTGTGCACGAGTAAGTAAATTCAAGATGTCTGCCATCATGAAGTGAGGAGATCAAGTTTCATCTCGACCCCAAATATCTAAGTAAAGATCCTATGTAGTTTTCATTACTGATCTGAAAGAAAATACATACACACGTGAGTCCCAAGATGTAATATCCCCGCACTCTAATAGATCAAAAATAGTAGATAAAACATGAGATTCTTCATGATTCAATAACTTGCCGACCTACTCACCCAAAAACAGAAAACATAACTTCAACCGATAGATGTTCATGCTTTCCTGCTTTCTTGCCACATTATAGATCCCATTCTTGTCACAGTACAGATTCCAAGCACACGATGCGAGTAAAACCATGCAAATAGCACTAGCAGATGTATTTCACGATCGACTTCAAAAGCCCAAACTTAATCTATGAAAGGAAACGGGCAAGTCAAGTTTTCTATGCGCTCCAACAGATGTTAAACTAAGAGGCAACACTAACCGACCTCATTTTCATCCGGATAATCTGCACTCCCCATGAAGAGCATGTGTTCTGCACGGGTATATAGAGTCGGGAATCAAAGGCTGCAATTACACTGATAAAAGAGGAACGGAAGGCACCAGGAGGGCAGTGGTATCGTAATGCGAAAGGTGTGGATTGAATCGAAATCATTGAATAACGGACCATTCCAGAAAAGGGAAAACCCAATCCCTCAGGATTTGGGAAGGGTGGGACAGTGAAGGAGAGAAGCGGAAAGAGGGTAGAAAGTAGCGAACCTAGGAAATGAGCGAGACCCTGCGCCTCGTGAGGATCGGAGAAGCTGCCAATTCCCACGCACATTGCTGCCGCTGCCTGAATCGAAACAGCAGGGGGAGGGGGAGGGATGATGAGCTGACTACAAGCACGGTCTCTCCTTCGCATCGCACCAGCTTTGTTCGACTGGTTCGAATACCAAGGCAAGCTAAAACAGAAAAGGAAGAAGAAGAAGAAGAAGAAGAAAGGCGACCTTCTTAGTTTGGCCGTGCTGGGGTCCCTCTTCTTCCTCCTCCTCTTCCTCCTCGCCGTCGTCTGCTTCGTCCTCTTCTCCTTCTTCGTCGTCGTCGTCGTCCTCCTCCTCCTCCTCCTCCTCCTCCTCATCCTCCTCCTCCTCCTCTTCTTCATCATCGCCGTCGGCGTGGCGAGCGGGGGGAGAGCCGTCGGGGAAAATCTCGGGATCGTGAACGAGCAAGGCGGAGAGGCCATTGTGGAGACGGAGGAGCCTGTAGAGCCGGCGATCGTTGGGCGACTTCACGACGGCGTCGTCCGACGAGAATGCAGGAGGGAGCCCCATGTATTTTGTTCTGTTCAGTCGAGTCAACGTCTCTTCTTCTTCTTCTTCTTCTTCTCTCTCTCCTTCCTTTTGTGCTTTGCGTGGGGAGAGAGGATAGAGAAGCAGAGAAGCCTACAGGCAGAAGAAGGGCTCGCTTCTCGGGTTGCGGCCCCCTCATTTTCGCTTTTATACTCGGGGAAGGGGGAGAAGCCGAAGGAACCTCCAATCCCTTTTGCCCCGCCTCCCTCACGCGCGGCAGCCGAGGGTGTGTTTGGTAGAATGTGTTTTTATTCCCCGAAATATAAATTTTTGTTCTTTCATTTCGGAAAAAAATAAAAATAAAAATGTGTTTATTTACATTTTTATTTTCAGGAATAAAAAATTAATTTTTTTATTCTCGAAACAGATTTGAAACCGAAACAAAAAAGTAAAAACAAGTTTATTCTTTCTTCTTTTATTTTCTTTTTTTTTAATGACTTAAACCCGTACAGATCAGCAGCCCAAGGAAAGCAAACTCTGCAGGGACCGCACGAGAGAACCACCACCCCATGCAAGCATTTAAGGCACCAAGCGCCTCCGTTGGGTTTCGAACCCATCACCTTGAGGGTAAGGATCAACGGAGCCTTATCCAGCGAAGCCACCGTGGCGGATAATATAAACTTGTTTCTTGTTCCCGATAACATTTCCAAGAAACATTTTTTTCTTCTTTCTTTCTTTTTGTTGGTCGCCAACCTTGGCCATGGCCGACAACTAACCGTTGAGGGCCGATAACCTCGCCAGAGCGTCACTGACCCTAGCGAGACTCAACCTCGCCTTGGCCGGGCGAGCTCAAGCTCGCCCGGATCTGGCAAGGCCGAGCTCGGCCAGCGACCGGTGAGGCTTGGCTTGCCGGGCCACCACCAAGTTGACCTCACCCAACAGTGGCCCGACGAGGCCAAGCTCACCCAGCCAAGGTGAGGCGAACCTCGCACCGCCTGGGCAAGGCCGAGCCTCGCGCCAATCGACGAGGCTCGGTCTCGCCAGGCCACCGTTGGGCGACGTCGACCTAGCGATGGCCTGGCGAGGTCGCTAGCCCTCGTCAACCGATTGCCGGCCATGACTAAGACCGACAACCGAGGCCAACGACCGACCAAAAGGAAGAATGAAGAAAAGGAAAAAGAAAAAAAAAAATATAATAAAAAATTAAAAAATTAAAAGAAACAAAAAAATTATACAAATTTACCAATATATGTTTATATTCTTGGAGTATAAATTTTTGCAGTTATTAAGCGCATTCTTATATTAAAAAATTATTCCCTCGAAAAGGAAAAAAAAACTATTTCTATTCAAAAATTGTTCCCTATAACAAAAACATTACCAAACGCGTAAACATCCCCTTGGAAAATGACAAATGCCCAACTTTGATCAGACGTTGACTATCATCCCTAAAGTTTTTTAATGTATTTAACGTGATATTTGCATTTGAATTGAATGTACAATATAATTTCTAAACTTTTAATCTATTCAATGTAATTCCTAAATTTTTTGAACATATTTAGTTCCACAACTGTATGAAAATTTTTAATATTATTCTTGATGTTGAATCTAATGAAAGGACGCCATTACAAATTTTCTCTTAACTTAGGGACTATATTTAATATTACACTAAACAAATTGAAAATTCGGAAAAGCTCAAAAATTATTTGTTTCATTTTCTTTAAATTTAATTCACAGAAATTACACAAAATGCCCTGAATTTTTAGGATGGTTCCAAACTTATAACTATCATGCAAAATTCCCTCAATTTTCGTTTTGTTATAACATCGATCCTCCATCTATTTTTTCGATCGTGCACGCCTAGTATGTAATTTTTTTAGAGGTTATGTCGCAAGTCTCGTTTTTTCTTTTTTTTTTTTTTTTGAGTCAAATCATTCATGTACTGTACCCGAGAATATGAACACCATGATAATGATGATGATGATGATAATGCAATGGCCTTTATAAAAAAAAAAAATGGCACAAAAACTAATAAGTAGTTTCTTCCTAATTTTTAATTTGATTTTAGTTAACTCAATTCTAAAATATTTTATCTTGCTTTTGTACAGTTTAATTAAGAAACCACGGCCACCACTTATTACATTGGTGTTTCTGGCCACAACTGCTAAAGTGGTTCTGCTCATCTAATTGTAAACTGTTTCACCCTAATCTCAAGATGATTGATTTCATTTCTTTTATTTTTCAAAGCATATCTCTTTATTTAGTCTCGCTTAATAGTTTTTTCGTTTGCCTGCATCACGTTGTATTGTGCCGAAGATGACAAGAGTACATATCCGTAGTGGCCATGGTCCTTGCTAAATGACGAAGGATATAAGGAAAATAAAGTACTAATACATCTCAACGATAATGTTTAAATTTCAAAATAAAATCTTAAAACCTTAGTTGTGAATCAACTGGTAGTTTTGTTGTTAATATTATGATCATTGTATTTTTTTTTCTTTTCATTCTCTTGTTATTGGAAGAATTTAGTTTGCTTTACTATTCATAGAAAAAAAATTGAATGGACCAAGTATGAAGCGGTGGTATGATCCATTGGAACATTGAAATATATTTTACTGAATTGGGCTACCGATAGTTATTATTGTCGAAACACACCTTTTGCAAATGGTGATTTTGCATTGGTAAAATGAAAAATTAAAGAGACTAGATCAATCCGGTCCGAAATTCAAAAGAGCAGCTCAAAATAATGAGATCTTTCACTTTCAATTTACAATTAGAAAAACACATTTGAAATTTGATATATGTCTGAATCCCTACGCTTGTTTTGAAAGTTGTATCGGGACTCTTTTAGAATTGACATCTAATTTAGTTGTAGAGCCTCAAATTGCCAAGGATCAAATATGAAAGGATGTTAATTCTCTTAAATCATTTGCCAAAAAGAATTTTGATAATTATCGCAAATGGTAATGTGAATCACTATCTATCACACATCGGTTAGAACAATTCAATTGCCTCATTTGGACCTCACATGAATCACTCAGTCTAAAAGTAATTGGCAAGCTTGGTTTCTGTAACCAGTCGATATCTAAAGTTAATCTAGTCAACTCGAGCTCAACATTTACGTATATATTTGCAGTTACTAGTATTTAGTATAATACCATTCAACCGTTTCGACTCAATTTAGAATAAGCAAAGCAGTTTTCCTTAAATGTACATAAAAAAGAATAAAACGCTTGGAATGAGCTCTTCGATATGTAAAGATATCATAAAGAGATCAGGCTGAAGATAACCCAGCAAAGGTCAGAGATAATCCTCTTCCCAATCGATAAGATTGACCCGAAATAACATAAATGAACGGGAAGGCATGCGAAAAAGGAACAAAAGATCAAATCGACAAGTCATTCGTGAGATTTAGAAAGGATTATGGAGGCGTTGACTGTGAGGAGAGTAAGGGGAGTAGACGAAGGAAGGAGGATTGCTTGCGTTGATGCTGATGCTGCTGGGGTGGGCCCTGGTCGGGGTTCTCGGGGTGACCGGGCTTCTGGACCGCGAGGCCATGCGGCCGCGGCCGTATGCTCTCTCGGCGGTCCTCCTCGGTCCTTTCTCAGCCCATTTCAGCTCGGCTTGCTTCACCGTGCTCGGACACCTAGAGCAGCACCCAACTTGGCCTGCCCTCTGGATGTACCTACGTATCCACGCACGACACGGCACATGTCAACCATATACATTACTACTCATTATTGAACTAGATGCTGTTGGATGCACGTGGACTGGATGCGTGGTGAAACAGACGCAGGTCAACGGATGCGCAAGGATTATCCTAGTATTTTTCTATAGTATGTCCATCGAGAAAGCCGCGGCAGGATTGGGGCCGATGATGATGATGGGGGTACCTTTGGCTGAATCTCCGGCCGAGACACTCGACGCATTTTCTGCCTTCGGTCATCTCTCCCATGCCTATGCTCGCGCACTGCCTGCAGTATACTCTTCCACACACCTGCGCCCAATAACCTTATCGTCGTTAATGGTTACTTTGTTTCTGCTGTATCTATCGAATTTTGACGAGTAGAAGGGTAAAGAAGCAGATCCCCGTAGCGCAGGTATCACTTTAAGTAATATTACAAGTCTAATGAACACGTACGAGGCAGCGACGTCGGAAGATGTAGATGTAAGTGGAGCAGATGGTGCAGATATTGGAGTGGGGGATGCCGGGTCGCTGTCTTTGGCCATGAGTGGCCATGCTGACGCTCATGCTCATGCTCATGCTCATGCTCATCATGTCATCATGACCCGTGCTGCTGTTCTCCACCACACCCGTACGCCTCATGTCCAGGTGAGTGTTTCTGCCGGAGCTTGCATGGCTATGTCCATATCGGTACTCATCATTATCGTCCTCGCCAACAAAGGATCGATGGCCTATTGGGGAATCCCGGATGGAGAGTTGGTCAGAATGATTAAGGGGATGGTGAAGGTTTGATGCTCGCAAGCCTCTGCTGAAATCAAGACTGGGCAGTTTCCGGAAGACAGGAGATGCTGCCGCTGCCGCTGCCTCTGATTTTGCAGGTTTGTTTTCAGAGATGGGGTCCAAGGCAGCGGCGGTGGAAGGAGAGGAGGAGGAGGAGGAGAGAGCATGAAGAGGATGAAGATGGGCATGCTTCTTCACATCAACAAGATCCTGGAACGTCAAGTTGACCGACTCATCGGGGATGCCCAGATACAATTCTTCGAGCTCCAGTCTCGCCTTTGCCATGGTTGCCTTCTCCCCCATTCTCGGTGGTCTATTAGATAGATTGACAGAAAGACAAAGAGGAAGAGAGGAGATGTATGGATTTTCTTAGTAGGGGTGGAAAGACCAAAAAGCAGGTGAATTGTTTGTTTTCATTTTGGCGGACGGCAGACGGCAGAGACGGCAGATGACTGGGGGAAACGGTACTAAAATGCCAAAGTGATTGGGCCGGTCGAAAAGGAAATGGGAAAAAAGAGAGGAGAATGTCGGTTAATTCGGAGAATCTCGGACAGCAAGGCAGCTAAGTAGAACTAGAAACGCGGCTTCTCAAGGTCCACGGTGCGGCAGGGACAAAATTACCGGTCGGCCGGCCGGCCGTATTTCAACTATAAGCTCTCTACTCTTTCTTTAGTATTTAGGTGGTCAAATGCTTTTGTCTATTACGAGATTTACTTCTATTTTAGCGTACCAACCTCGCTTCCAGACCGTCTAGGAAGACCCAACCCCGAGCTTACTTTTAATTAATAGGTTTTATATATATATCTTCTTCTAAATTCTATTTATTCTTTACAAGATTCAAGGTATTCGCTGTCGTGCGTTACTTAAATTTCAAGTCTACAACGCTAAAGAATTGTCAAGTAGAAAAATAAAATCACTCCTAACATACACCGAGGCTCGGTGACCGAGTAGCCTTCGATAAGAGATGCGGTGAAATCTGGCCAAATCATCTGCGCCTTGGATATGCTTGGCCAGGGCATCTGCCTGCATTAAGTCATTCGCACAAGCCCATTGGATTGTTTGGATACTTGGGAGATAAACCGGGTAGTGAGAGCACTCCCGAGGAGACTCGCTCCACTATTACTTTCATCTACGAGGTTTCCTAGACTTTGGAGTTTTAACAATACAAGCACATCCCTCTGATATTGTGACATATGAAGAGCAAGATCAAGATGACCAACAGGAGGAGAAATGCTTCTCAAAATAAGCCGATGCGCAAAACTCTATATCGCATCTCAAACACAGAAACTTATTATCCCTTCTCAAGCCTTAAAATCTATACCAAACACGGAATGACATGCAAAAGTCCCAAAATTGTCTAGCGAACTCGTTCCAGATCAACACTCACAGCCCCCCTTAAGGAACACTATGCAATTTCTCGAATTTTATAAAAATGAGGAGACAAATGTAAACTCGAGAAGTCCAACGTCAACCAAAAGATGTTTCAGCAGAGACTTTAAGAGCCTCGGCCTACCCCTTCTTCGCCTGCATCATTAGTTTCATGTAAAATGGACTGAAGGCACTCTCCATTAGACAGTCGTTTCCCCTTCTCTTCAACGGTCTGTCCAAACAAACCGGAGCTTGTGCTGGCTAGACGCTCGCATTGCAAGGTGGGAATCACATCGTGGGTTGAATCATCCCCTGAAAGATTCTTAGTTTCCTGAGTAAACCCCATGATGCTGCGTATTTCTCCCTCAAGCTGCACATGCTCATGGTCGGGGTGGCAGTTCAGGTCAATATGGCCATTGCTGTTATCTGCTACCTCTGTTTTTTTATTCTGACTGATTACATTCTCTTCATGATTTATCCCTGATGAAGCATTCGCTAAAGTTCCATCAGTTCCTAATTCATGACCATAATGAATCAGGTCCTTCTGTATAGTTTCCGAATCCTGATCTGATTGGCGTTTCTTTTTCCGCGACATCAGAGTTTTGAAGCGGCGCTTCACCATCATGCAAACATTGCAGGTACATGTGGGCTTGTGCTTACCCTTTCCACTGGGGGGTTGGATGCACACGATGCACGTGCAACCTGGACGGTGACGAGGGTGTTTTGTGGTGACCCCACTCGATGGCTCACCTGGGTCGTCCATGCTTTCCCCAAGAACAGCAGCACTAGCTAAAGCATCCAAGCCAGAAGTTTCACCATCCGTATCGTTCCTATGGTCCTCATCAACCCTTTGTCTTTTAACATCTGCACTAAATGTGAAAAGTTACTCCCCACGCTTTGTACTCACATTTATTAGAATTTTGACATGAAAAACTCTGACAATATTAGAACACGCACAACTTGACTGAGAGAAAAACAAAAGCGAACAATCATAGGAAAAGCAATCATCAGAAGATATTTAGTAAGTCCATGTAGAATTGCATAGCTCTCCTGTCAAGCGTCTGTAGAAATGGACAACCAAGTCATCTTATTCACCATTGTTCTAATCACCCCCTAGTTCATCTTTTGGATACTCCAGTCACCAGGCATTCCAGTGAGAAATTGATCAAGGATTTTTATGTACTGATATAACAGTAAATATCCAAAGAAGTAATTTAGAAGAGAGCCCGGAGCTGTCTGCACAATTTGTTATCTATTGGTATAACAATTTCAAGAAAAGTTGGAGCACCTAACCTCCTTGAACACTAGATTGTGAGGGCGTCATATTTCTTCCCACCCGTTATAAAGATCCCAAAAGACTATTCTTAAATCACGGTAGCAAACCCCTCAACAGCCAAGTAGAATTGCCAGAGATTGTATGCAAGGATCAGACAGATCTTTTGTTGGAGTGAGAGGAGTGGAAAAACGTAATCCCATTGAGAAGGAAGTGACATATTTGCTTTCCTTATTTATCAAGAACCAAAACTTAGCAGCACTTTCTGTGATGGGAACAGATAGGAAAACAAAACATAACCAGCAATGCAAGGATATTATTAAATAAGCGAACCAAAAGAGGTACCACTGATTATATAAAGGACAGAGCAACTATATGATCCTCTCAGATTGAATAAACCCACAAAACTCTAACCAAAAAGTAAGTCCCCATCACACAATCCAACATCCTACGCAGAACTAAAACCAAAAACACAATTCGTCCACTGAGAAAGTGAGTTCAGTGCAGCAATTTGCCAATCTAGTTAACTAAAACATAGCTAAGCAAAAGCAAAAGTTCTCTACCAGTACCTTTGTTCACTCTGAGAAGACTCTCCAGCTCCTCCGGGCTCAACTCATCTGGTGCTGAACAATTTCTCCTGCAACACAAATAAAACTCAGTAGGGAGATGGAAACAATATTCTATCCTAATTCCTATGATTTTACTAATGACAAAACTACCAGAAACACAAATGCAATTCACACCTTTCAGAGTCCCAGATATTGCCTGAACATTTCCATCTTGGAGGAAGATGAGCATCCATAGGCAACTTTCGCCATTTGGAGCAGTCATCACACTGAGCCCACTGTTCGGTTCCCCTGTCACAAACAAGATCACTCCTTTCAATGTGATATGATTAAAAAATTTCACTAGTGTTCACAAATATTCATAACACTATTCATAATCACCAATTTGTTGACATCTTGTATGAACAGTTTGTACTAATCTGTCATGAGAATGAACAGTGCCTTGCCCACTCAAAAACAACAGAAGATAGACTCACCCAGAAAGCTGGCTTACAAATATAGTCCTCTTTCCAAATACTGGGGGTTCCTACATTAGTTGAACATTGATCACGTTAATAAGCAGAAGCGCATCAGGGCAGAAAGTACGATTTTGCACACGTAAATGGAAAAATAAACAGTGTGAGTTACATCATATTCTTCAAAAATGTGTCCCTCAACAGTAACGATGCTTGGTTTTACGCGTGGTGGGGGTCGTAGCAAATCTTGAGCCTCTTCCCATGTAAGTCTAAGCTCCAGAACATCTTCATTATGTATTAGCATTCTCCTGCTTTTAGACCCTATGTTACGAGTCCTTTTCTTTTCGGGAATCGGCGATGCTTGTTGGGCCGGATCTTCACAAGTCCTGCCCACATCGTCCTCAATCTTGTTGCAACGGGTGTCACCATCGTTATTACTGAGAAGCTCAGACGAAGGATTCGAGCGAGGATCCTTGATTCCACTTGCAGTCCGGAAAAGATTAGTGTAATCTTTAACTATGGGTAGAGTCCCCATGAAGGGCTGGAAGGAACCTTCCCTGGATAAATCCCCATTAGGGACTATAGATACTTGGTTGTCCTGCTTGTTTCATCAGTACACCATTTTAAGATAACGCCAGAGATATAAACATCACACTTAAATAGAAGGCCTATGGAGTTTGACCTGCGGATCATTAGAGTTTGATGCCTTGCGAAAACCCATAATGAGCTTGCCTCCGGGATCGATCTTATTAAATATTACTGCAATAAAAAAAGGCCCGAATAAGCATTTGAATGCGCACTCTCCCTCAAACGACGTACTGAAGAAAAATTAAAATGAAAAGGAAGAGGACTAAAAACTACATGCCGGTGGACAAGATCAAAAAATATCAAACCAGGCACTCTCAGTTAAAAGCAGAGCGCCTGTCATAAAGCAAAGAGGGTGAGACTCTGCATATATGAATGATGCTTAGAAAGACAGAATCCAACTAGTGAAAGAGAACCAGAAAAGCAAAGGAAGCTTTGGGGAATGATAAAAGGTTAACCTCAAGTCCACAATTCCTAAGATTGTACGATAAAAGTAAGATGTTTCATTTAACTTTAAAATGAGATGAACTCTTACTAAACTTTTTTATGTAAAAAAGAATCATCTTGTTCTGATTAGTACACAAATGTCTTTCATAGTGCATCAACCATATGAGAGTCAAACACAATTTTACCTAATAGACTGCCTTCAAATCTGCATGCTCAATTATGACAACCTTAGTGATCTTGTTCCTTGTGTGCTAGCTGCCGTAGCAAATGCACACGAAATATGTTCCATTTTTACTCGCGGTCTAAGAAATTACATGCTAGAACGTCTTGCCGAGAATAGCAAACAGAGTACCTGTATCACCAGCTCTGAGCTGCATAGATTGTATGCAAGGCGTAACACCCTCCAAAACATACATTCTGCTATTATTATTGGGCCAAAATCTAAACTGAAAAGTCCATTCATTCCCCTTTACATCTCGAATTGGCACTGGAATACCTTCTGATTGAGCTATAGCAGGAAAGTATGCCTGCACAAATTTCCAGTTTATAAAGTTGCTCCGACTTAAAGAGAAGCTGCAATGAAGTTTGTCGAACACTTACTTCAGCACAAGCTTTTGGCAAGACCAGACGACCAATTCGGCCAGCATCACTCGCGCTAAGAACCTTCTCAAAAAGGGGTACGATGGTAGAGTTCAAACTTGAAAGTGGTTAAGTTCAGCTCTCTCTTCAAATAACATTTACAAATAATCATCTAAACCAGGAAATACCCATCCAGGAAGATTTCTAAGACCCTAAGCGAGTAGCACACAATAATCAAGGATACTCTCCAGACAATTGCTGCAGCTCCTGGTCAGTGATTTTCGGCCAGTATCGAGAAAGTAATTGATTCTTTCCCCGCCCCTCAGCGGGTGGCCTTGCAACACGCACGTGAGGAATTTTAATTGTCTCTGGACCTGCTATGGCACTTTTAGGAAGTTTTGGCAAGATTGGACGAGACCTCCCTTGCAGGAGGGAAGGAGGCCCCACGGTCTGACTTCCTTCCCCAACCCCACCAGAGAAAGGTGGTGCAATATGTGAACTTACACCTGGGGATCCCAAACTGATATTCAGAGATGGAGGTGGAAGAGATCTGTGCGTATCCTTCAATTTCAGCAAGAATCTGCTGTCCTCCAATTTCGTCAATTTACGTGATCCGACTGTGGGGTCAGTCATCCCATGTGAAAAATCAATAGCAGCTTCCCCACTGAAATGTCTTGTCTCTTGTTGTACTTCCCCATAAGAAGCACGAATATCATCTCTAGGAGCTTGAGGCAAAATTTTGGGTTCACTGGACATGAATAACTGCATCAGCTTCTCCTCTTCTCTTCCTCTATCTTCAGTTGAAGTGGACTGCAGATCATCATTTATAATCATCAGCAAGTTCAACAAACAATTAATTCACTTACTTTAACGCTTAATCGACTGACATGGATTTTGAATCAAAGGATATGAAGAAATAGTTATACTATACATACAGACAGATCAAAATGAGGGCCTACAGGTCATGAAATCCCGGGTTTTCATTATACACTGACAATAACAATTAAGTCACAGAACACGTCTGATGGAAAACCATTGATACACGGCTCTAATAAATCTATTTTACGAAAACAGGGATACTCTATCAGATTGTTCTGAGCTTTTAACTAGAGAAAAAAGGAAAGTCGAGCTTCCCACCAAGTTGACTTTCTATGTTCAATTCCAGTCAATCAAGAAATAGAGAAGAAAATATATAGAATGAAAGGATATGGAAAAGCCTCAAATTGAAGGGCCTCCGAGATTCTATGCCACAAGGCATAGGACCACTCAGTACCCATTCAGCAGTGCTTTAGGATTGTTGCTTCAAGCCCCAAGAACATGTCCGAGAAAAAAGTCAACAAGCAGACAAAGAATCCCCACAAAGATGATTTTAAATAGAACGCCTGAAGATCTTTCCATCTCCAACTTTAACGTGCCAAAACAATGTATTAAGTCGAATAATCTTTCGTTAAAGCTCATGCTTTTCAAAATAAAAGCCTGAAGAAACTCAATTACAGATTCACATCGCAGTACAAATGCACTATTTACAGATGCTATATGTGACACTTTCTAATAGCAAGAACCATGTTCATGCCACAATGCTTCAGCATTAAACTAGCCCCACTACAAATTAAAAAAAAAAAAAGTAATTACAGCTGACTGAATGTAGGTGCAAGTCTTACTGGATGAGTTTGGTTCTTTGAACAACTAATGCACATGACACCTCCATAGTCCACGAACTCGACCAAAGAACGCGAGGCAATGCATCCACAGTGGAGGCGCTATCACGGCAGAATAAAATTAAGTGAAAAAGTAGAGAAATAAAGAAAGGAGGAAATAAGAACAAATGAGAGAGAGAGAGAGAGAGAGATACCTTGCCGCAAAATCTGCAATCCCTCCAGCCAGATTCCTCCTGGTGAAAACGATCGCAGTACGAGGACTTCTCATAGGCAGACCTGAGGCAATAGGGATAAAAAGAAGATTAGTTCACAAAGAAATAACAGAAATGCAAAAGCAATTGTATAAATCAAACCAGAGAAAGACAATATGATGGCCTATATCGATATTTCAAACTGGCCATGAGAACAACAAATGGATACGAATACTTTATGAAAAGAGACTCCCAAAGGCAATCCAGAAAAAAGAAAAAGATACGTTGTAGTCTCATCTTGACTCCCACTGGACTCATGGACGAGTTTTATTTCATCCTTTTTGATGCTACAAAAACAGCGGACCATTTATCTAAGCGTCGTTGATGATTACAAGCCGTAAGCAGCAGTCAAGAACTCCGAGTAGTAATCCACAGTTACAAATTCCATATCTTTATCCAAATATAGTGCCCATTGGCCCAACACCCCCACCACCAAAAAAAAAAAAAAAAAAAAAAAATCACATGAGCTAAAGGGGAGGGGGACTGGTAAGTGTCGGTGTCATCGGGATTTCTGCAATTCCATTCATCGCCAGTAAAAGATTCGAGCGAGGTACAAGGAGGAGGAGCAGCTGCTGTCACGAATCTGGCGACGAAATCAGTGATTCTACGGGGCAATCGAAAGCGTGAAGAATAATGCTAGTCGAATGCCCACCGAGGGGGAAAATGCATCGGGCGATGAGAATTACAAAAAAAAAAAAAAAAAAAAAAAAAAAAAAAGCGCGGAGAGATAAAAAAAAAAAAGAAAAGAAGAAGAACCCACTCTGGCGCCGAGAAGACAGGGAACAGCAAACGTACCCGCACTGGAGGCAGAGACGAGCGAGGCCGCCAGATCGGAGAGGCCAGCCCTTGGTCCACTCGGGACAGGGAGTCCGGCACGATTCGTTCATGCAAATCGAGGACCCCATCGGACTCTCCCCCACCAATCGATCAAAATCACGAGCAATCAAGCCCCAAAACCCCCGAAAAACCTCTTCTTCGGATCGATCGCGGATTCAGGGGCCGAGAAACAAGCACGAGACATGCATGCACGGCGAACGAAGCGGCAGCAACGACACGGCGGCGGCGGGGGCGGAGGAGTTGGGGTGGGGATCAGGGGAGCAGAGCGAGGAGGAGGAGGAGGAGGAGGAGGGAATCAGCATGCAGATCAGCAGCAGGGGAATCGACTCGAGACAAATAAGAGAACGGAGGAGTGGGGGGCATATGATCTAACAGTGCAAGTCGTTTCCCACAACAGGAGAGAAGGGGGGGGAGGGAGCCAATCGACTGGGAGTCGGAGTGGGGGGAGCTGCAGGCGGCGGGGAGGGACGACCGAAGCAAAACTGCTATGGATCGAGGTAACGGACGGCGGCGGGAGGGCGGGGCACAGAAAGCGTGTCGTCGATGTTGTTGTTGGTGGTGAGGTCGGGGATCGAGGGAGAAGAGAGAAGAGAGGAGAGAGAGTGCATGCAAAAAAGGAACAGCTGCACAAAATGCATGCACGACACTTCAAGACGAGACACTCCCCACCTTCCCCCCACACCTAAACTATAAGCGCACACACCGCTTAACGAGTCGTCCTCGTCCCCCTCTCTCTCTCTCTCTCTCTCGCGCACACACGCGAGTTCTTTTCTTTTCCTTTTCTTTTCTTTTTCTTTTCTTTTCCTTTCCTTTCTTTCCTTTCCTTTCCTTTTTCTGGGGGCTCTGTTTTTGTGGGCTCGTACGTCGACAGACCCAAACCCCGCCCCCGTGGCCTTCGTGGGTGGCTTTTATTCCTGTTTCCCCATCCTCCCCCCCACGACCCGTCAAGCATCTGTTCGTTGCCACGTCACTCGCCCCCTCCCCAATCCTCTCCCGATGATCTCCCCCAAACCCCCAAGCTCGCATCAAATATCAGACGCCTTCCAACCCCTTGGGATCACCCCTGAATGATAATAATAATAATAATATTCCCATCCTCATTCGCTTGCCCCCACCATCCTCGATTCGTATAAGGAAGTAATCAGGATTCTTTTTTCCTTTTTCTCTTTCGCAGGATGTGCATATATGGAAGTAAAATCTGCTACAGGATTTTCTCGCTTATTTTGACAATTCCCTTCTCATAACTTTGCTTCCCTAAAAAAAAAAAAAAAAAAAAGCATGCCTATAAATGAATGTTTCACCCAATTTAAGTGACAGCAATGTCTCCTGATTTCCCCCTTTTTTCCTCTCCATTAGTCTTGTTGAGTAATTATATAAAAATATATATCTCGGTTTACTATGTGGGGTGAATTTTTTTATTAAAAAAAATGCAAAAATGAGAAAATTAAGAGGTTTTGGATTTACAATAACAATAACAATAGTTCTCATGGTATAAATAATTTAATATGACCGTGGGATAATTCCAGGTGAGGTATTTCATAATTGCAAGAAATGTTACTGGTTGATGCAAAAAATTTAACACAAGAATGTCTCAAATTCTACTCCACTGGAAATCACATCTAACTAGAAGGCATCTTTTATCCCATCATATACATCTATGCTGCCTATTGGACCATATAGATTACACTCCACGCTCTATTTAACTGCTTCATTTTAGATAGTACCTTCCTATTTAACTAGATGGCAATATGCCTATTACATGATATGGCTATCAAAGACAATTTAAAATTATATATTTGAGAATATATTATATTTCTATATTTTATAAAAATTATTGAACATCATTGTGCAAGGAATATTTAAACAAAGTTGGTGTAAATTTGTGAGTGCCTGTTGTTGTAATTGAAAAGAAAATGACAAGATAGAAAATGAGCTACGGTTTTACAGTAAATTAAAAAGAAGTCAAAATAAAGTGAAAAATACAATCGTACCTATAACACTTAGGAAGTCTATTAATATTACGTAACTTATTATGGAAAGACATAATTAAGAAATGATAAGAATGACATCCCTTTTGGTCATAGACACCTAAAAAAATTTATCCAATTACTTAGGTGGCATCTAAATAGCTAAAACAATTCTTTTAATGACGAGAAGGTGTCTGTCTGTCTTGCCACTTACCAAATGCCACGTGGAGTGATTACGATGTTTGTGCCCACACTAGAAAACTACCGCATTAAGCCCCGACGCTTATCTATCTTCTCTCTCCCCTCTTCTACCCGCCCACGACACGGTGCCCACGGCCTTCGCAGCCACTGTTTTCGTGCATCCAACCACAACGTTGTGTCAATGATTCTGACCTCCCTGCTGCCGCCGCAAACGCGGGCGGTCAAGACGGCGGACGGCAACATCATTCCCGTATGTCCTCAACAGGCGGCGCAAAGGCGGGACGAAGGGGAGAGAGAATCGGTGTTTACCGTTTACCGTTTTGGTGAGACTTGATTCAATGTGGTGACTGCTGAGGACTAACAAAAAATAAAAAGAAAGAAAGAAAGAAAAAGGGACGCGCGTTAAAAGTGTAGAGTACACTTGGAGGGGACAGGTTAGAGCTTTTAGGCAGTTGTTTGGAAAGAGCCTGTAACATAAATTGGAGAAACTGTAGTCTGTTTCCATCGATTGATCACAGCAACACAGATGTCGGAGGTTTCTCTTTCTTTTTTCCTTGGGCATGGAAAACTGAATAATTATTAAGAATATACTTTTTAAATTATTCAATTTTCGCAAAATAACAAGACATATGTTTATTTATACTTGAGCAAAAATTGGCACATAATGTTCTATTGTTTTAAAATATTAACAAAATATTATATGTGAACTTGTGTATTAAAATTGTATACTGTGAAAGTTCCTGGTGTTGAGACAAAGTCAAACCGTGTCCCTCACAAAATTAAAATTACGCAAAAAGCGAAAAACGGAAGCTTATCAAGACAAGCCCTCATTGAAATCATGCAAAAGGTAGAAGGAGAAAAATGAATTCCGCTTGCTAATATATTTCTAAAATGATAATCCAAATGAAAAGATTACTCTGAAGAAGTAAATCAGGCATCTTCAAAGCTAGCTTCGTTTACCAATAGAGAAGTTTCACAACTGAAATTGGCTGGAGAAAGAAATGCGATCACAAGAAACGATAACCTGTAGTGGAGGAGCATGACTCTTCACTGCTGGAACTTCACAGCGCCAGGAAAAACATCAGTCAACTTCCAAAACAAGTTGAACAAATTTTGAGATAAGGAAATCTGCCGAATTTTACCTTTGAAAGCTTGAACTCTCTCTTGGATCCTTTGCGACGATACTACGGCGATATGCTTCTTCTGAACCACGCTGTTCAAATAATGGGGGAGACACTGATCATCGCATAAAAACAATAGCCATCAGGATACAATAAGAAAAGAGGTTCTTGATGCAATCTTTGTCTAACTTGGCCTTCTCTCTGAAGTTTCATGTCAGAGCAGTATCTGCATCCTAGCCTAAAGGGACAGAAATAAAGGCATATGCCTTGAACAGGAAAGCAAGGTCTCGAAAGTGTTCCTCCTGCTAAATACGCTTATTCTGCAGAAATTAAAACTAAATGCTCCATCACTTGTATGGGTCCTATGGAAGCAGTACCAAAATAAGAGTGAGAAGCAACATGGCTATTCATGAATGCACCTCTTCTAAATATCAAATTTTTCTTTGCATTTCTGCAACATATATAAAAAATAATCTAGGGATGAGTTTAAGACATCCATGACATCACAAAATCTCGCCCTTGGAAAGGGATTTTTCTTGTTTGTCTTTTTCTTTGGCTAGACAAACAAGAAAACGAGTTCATATGAACAAGAAAAAAATTTCCAACTCTGCTTCCAGAGAAATCAGAAACATGCAAACTCGGATGTCATGTCCCTGTTTCAAATATAACTCAAGAGCTACGAAAGAAATAGCCCCTCCGATGCTATTGAGACAGAGAGAACCTAAAGTTTCGCTTCTGATGACTCCAGCTTCAGCAATGACCCTGCATGATTATAGATTCATAAAGCAGTTTATCAACATCCACAAACAGGAAGACTGGTTAACTTTCAGTGAGTCACCTTTTCTTAAGCAAACGGACTTGATCAAAATCTTGCTCTGATAAGTCATAATTTTCATGTGGCGAAATCGTCACACAGATCACCCAGTTCGAAAGGACGTTTTTCCCAAGAGATGTCATAATCTCCCCCGAGAAAATAGTTGTTATTAAGAGAACTAGAGCTTGCTGGAGGAGCAATAAAACAAAACAGCAGAGAGTAACGAGTTATGTTCGGCACAAAACACGAAAAGCATAGGAATTACTTGACGTTGAATATCAAAGCTTAACCTATAATGACGAACACTATCCTCAAGCACAAATCAGATGCATAAGGGAGAAGTTGCAGATGGTCAATTCTTTCCCATCATCTGAAATTGTTTTTGTAAAGAAGGGGGAAAGAAACCATAAAATGATAGACCAGAGAAATGCCAGGATTTTTATTCGTAAAAAGGAACAGAAACAGGAATCTGGAAAAAAGATATGGTGCTAGAGATGTCCATATGATCTCGAGGAGGCAACACCAAATGCATTTTGTCCAAAATCTTATTCCAGATATGATTGATATACAGTAGATCATAGCAGTTCAAAGGTTTGATTAAATTATGGCAAGCTTGGATCAAATGCAAATAGAGAGCCCCTAAAGATGGCAAGATTGTCTCAGACTTGACCATCACAATGAGAAAATTCGCTCAAATAGAGTTCTCGATGCTCATCAAATGAACCAAATATATGCTCAGATGAGGGTGTCTTCTTTTTTCCTGGCTAGATAAGGGTAACTTAAAAAAATCACCTTCCCATACATCTTTGTGACCAGATGATGTCATTATGCTACTATCCCCCCAGTGATGATTCGACTTATCCCAGGCACAGGTGTTTGCCTCCAGATTGCCATACCAATCCCCTATACCCATTGAGTTCCTCAAAGAATGCTGACGATTGGGCACATTAAAAGATTTCATCATGGACTTCTGCATCAAAAAAAAAAAAAAAAAAAAAAAAAAAAGACAAGGGATCTTACTGAATTCTTTTATACTCAGAGAACTGGATCTCAATGAAATTGCAAGATATTGTCAGCCTTTGTACATTAAGAATGTAATAATCTAGTTCCTTGAGCAATGTCTTTCTTTATAGAAGAGATGATCAAGGTTAAGAACTGTTAATGGCTACTAATCTGCGTTTTGTTATACTATGTTGCAGGGCACTCCCATAGCAAGAATTACTTCTGTACCCAAGAAGTTTAGACTCATCCAATTTGGTAGTCCACGTGTTCATTGTACGAGTCTATCAGGTACTAAAATACTCCATAAACATACCTTTTCCTACCATAGGTGTGAATGAGGGGCTCTTACTTTTCTATCCAACGAAACATATCTTAACCCAGGTGTTTGCCATTACACAAGAGTTAAATATCATGGCCACAGTACTTGATTAATCTCCCCAGTCACCCGATAAACTGTGGGAAAGATCGCAAAATGAGATAGTGATGGCGGAAGAGGAGCATGCACATGTCACAGCCAACATCTCCGAGGAAGAAGTCACTGAAGGATTATATCTAATCTATCAGCGTTCAAGATTTGATTTTCCATGGTGCTAAGAAGATTAAGATTAATCTCTAACTACACATGATACTGCTAAGAATAGCAAAAGGCATCAAACAACATGAGAACAGGGCAATGCACCAAGCATCTCACTGCTTCAAAATCAAGGTCATCCAATGCATGATCTTGGTTCTCTGACATGTCTGACCAGCCTGAATGTTTTAAGGGTGATGTGCAACCGTAGGAAAACATTCTGCAGTTCAAGAAACAGTTGAATTTGCATATAGTCGTGTTAACTTGCAATAGTGATACACATTGATGCTGTCCCAAGCGACACTACACTAGTGACATCAAACATAAAACGACCAGCAGTTCATTGCTCAATACTAAAGCTCTTCACACTCAATTATCATTAAACCACACAATGCTTCCAAAGGAATGTGATTTCTTCTTACTCATTCCTTAATTCCAAAGAGATGAATATGGTGCTGAAAAGTGAACAGGAGGTACTCTCGCATCAAATGATGCCAGTGAGAAAAATTTTCCTCAGGACCAGATAAGAGGCTGCCTATGATTTTTCTATATATCAGTAAAACGATATGCCTGATCACCAATGGTTAAGCATACTAATTTTTTTGTACCAGTGGTTAAGCATGCTAATTTTTTGGTACCAATGGTTAAGCATAGTTGCATCCTAATGAAGTTGCTAATGTAAAGCATTGGCAGATAGAATTGGTGATTTAACATGGACATGCTCTAACAGGCACGATAGTGTGGGAATCCTGTGAATTACGTAAATCAGTTCAAATTAAAGCTCTTTGCCAAGACCACTTAGGGTAGCTGTACCTTTCTAATATTGTTGTAGCTTTTGGTGTTTGGGATCTAAAATTCATTTGATCGACTATGATTTGTTGCAAAGAATTCTAAAACAAAGCTATAATTTCAAAATGTTAAACCAATTGTTTAGACCGAAAGACACGCCATAAGTTAGGTTCGCACATTGCTTTCTTGCATATTTGTTCAAAATCTTCTTCCATTCAGAAGTCCAACAGGTTAAGATGATGTGTTACCCTTCCATTAGCAGGGAAAAAAGATCAGAGATCTGTACTTATTATTTGTCAACTGCAAGTGTTAATCTTGCTGAGTAGCTTTGACACTGCAATAGTGAGGAACTACAAAAAATAGTAGGCAAATCCACAAGAAATTCTTTCAGGCAACCTATAGCTTCCTTACTGAGAAGGTACACCCTTTTTCATGGATGACAATTCTCTGAACAAAACAGCATGGTGTTCCAGAATATGTTTTCTTCTACTACTTAGCACCAAGTCTTCCTGTTCATTCAAGGTTTCTCTTTATCAACTGGATCCTCCTTTTGCTAGTCAATTTTCATTACATCATCCCTGTATAACCAACAAAGCCAAAACCAAATGGCCAAAATAGTCAAATGGTTCTAATTATCATTTTAACCAGAGACCTACAGGTAGTTAACAGCGCAGTTTCCTGTAAGTCACATAAATGAGTAGTTGCTAGGTGGAAATGGAAAAGAATAAATGCACATGGTGGTTAACCACAGAATGTATAACTAGTTACGTATTACTGTATATATCTAAATCAGCATCCTAATTCCTAAAGCATGGGTAATTGCAATTTCAACTTTATCCATGTTACCTGTCAACTTGGGGTGGTGAATGAGCTGGTGTTTCTGTTCCCACTCTACCTAAGCCTGACACAAGTTATTGAGTTCAGCAAATCCATCATGGTATAGAACAACCACTCATTTTTCACCGCAGAAAAGAGAAACGAATTGTGTTTTCAGGATCTGCTGTTATGCCCTTCTGAATGAATCATGCAATTTCCATGGCAAGTAAAGAAAGAAAACTTATGAAATGTAATTACCATGCAAGTGGCACAATAAATGCAGAGAAGTGATGATAACACTCAGACTAGAGTGGTGTCTCAACTCCTGCCTAATGTATAGAATTATTTTCTTTCAAAATGAAATGATGCATGATTCCAGTTATGATAACTATGAAATGTCCATGGCAAGCCAATGACATGAACTAGACGATACCGTTTACTGAAAAGGCAACGTGATCTTCATTTGCTGGACTAATTTCCAAATTTCTGTCAGAAGGATCATCATGAAGCAAATCAAGGACAGATGTACCTGAAGAGATATGGAAACAACTTGTCACTTTGATCATGCCATTGCAGCAACTAAGCTGTAAACTAAGGTTTATTGGAAAGCATGAGTAACAAGACACGGTAAAAGCCAGAATATTAATCATAGCTATCACTACAGCCACTTACGTGGCTCATACATTATTCCTGTGTTATGACCAAGCTCCTTCTTTTGATCATTTGAGACACTGCATAAATATTGAGAGAAAAACTTGAGCATGACAAGCAACAAAATACTTAATGATCATGCATTGTGCATGCGGCATGATTATCAATATGAATTATTAAAAACAAGTATCAGGGGTTATTAGTGGCACAGATTAACATCATGTATGTTGCAGTCAAGTTTCTCAGCCAGCCGAGATATTTCTCCCTCATTGAAGATAACGGGCATGGACTATAGATCTTCCAGATCATTCCCACAAACACGAGAGATGTGAACCCATTTTTTTTTCTCTGATCCTTGTATGCCTGCCTTGACTTGATAACTTCATCTTTTCCCATTTTGGGGTGGGTGGGAGGCAATGAGGATGCTGTTATGCAGTTATTAACTCACTGATTGTTGACTTCATTCATTGGAAGAAGAGCCTTGGCTTGATCGCCAAATTGAGTACCTGTTTCCATGTTCATTTAAATTCAATTGAAAACCTCATACCAATTCGACAACAATGAATGAAACCCAATTGACTTGATCAAAAATAAGGTAATAACTCCACAAAATTGATTCACAATCATACCTGCTTTGTGAACTTTGGTAGGCATGACATGAGGTACTGCATTGGCAATTGCAGTGGGTGGAAAATTTCTGAATTGGTGTTCTCCCTCTGGATCATTAATATGTAGAATAATGCTTCCTGTAGACAGCAGTAAAAGGACAAGGTGAAGAAAATGTATAGCTTTCTGGTTCTCGTATCTAAAGAAGTAAGACAAAAAGAGTCCTACCTGAAAGGAAGCGGGACAGGAAGAACACTTGATAAAACAAATGCCATCAATAAAGTTATAACTCTATTTCTCCGTGAACATCTTGAGCAAAGCAAATATCTAAGAGCCTTTGCACTACGGGCTCTATATATTAAGGCAAGGATACACCTAGAAGCTTAACAGGCTAGTAGCTTTCCACAGCGTTCTCAATAAAATTGAATAATATAGCACTGAAATGATGACACCACAATGAAAGCTATTCCAACAAAGTGAGGTTGACTACATAGCTCCTTAATGACCCGATTAAAATATGCATTGACATACAGGAAAGTTGGTCTGTCCTGGCATCTTAGCATAATAACAAGAGGACGGCAGCCTCTCCCACAAGGTAGGAAATGGATCCCACAAGGTAGGAAATGAATAGGCATGTTATCAAGTATTACTGTGCAACATTAGAGTAAAAAAAAAAAAATCATTTGATAGTGGAGTTTTAGCCAAAGATAATGAGGTCAAGCTCCTTTAGGAGGTGCAGGCATGCAGAAAAGTGGAGTTAACTATATCACTAAACTGGAATGTACATTGACAAGTCTTGACAACCCTCAGTGGACACAAATTTGAGATGCTCACTATTAGGGCAGCTACTTTTGTACTCTTGTGGAGCAGTTGAAAGATTCAACAAACTGAGAATGTCCAATGATCGATTTTCTTTCTGTTGTTGGCAGTCCACATTTGTTCCCTCGGCATCGTTGTCTGAACCAAAATTTTGTTGCTGCCGTTGCCTCTTCTTTTGCTCGAAATATTGCTTTTGCCTCCATGAGTAGAAAGATTTTAGAAAGAATAGGTAGTTGCTCTCGTGTGATAAACGCTTACCGGATGCTTTAGGTAGCAAAGTTCGGCTGCATCGGTCTGAGGGAAAAAGAGAGCAAGTAGATTGCTGTCTCTTACCTCTTCTGAGTAGACTTCCTGGACTGTAATAATCCACATCTCAGCACAATTAAGATGCACCAAGGCACAAAGAAATGGTTGTGTATCAGAAGCAGAATAATGACGTTGTCATGTTCGGCTCTTGACAAATTGAAAAGTAATTCCTCGGTAGAGACAATGTACCTTGTCTTTTCACACTTTTGACACACAAACACTAAGTTCAGAGCATCACAGAAGATTCTCGCTCCTGAACCAATGAGCTAAAATTTCGGAGCCACCTCAAACTAGACCTTACTACTTTTTACCATGCAATTTTCATTGGTCAGTAAATTGGCGGCATACCACTACCAGACAACTGACAAGCCGGCAGTCCGATTGTCCAAAGGAAACCAACAACGAGATGCGGCACTCCCACCGAGGTGGGGAACAAGAAGTCGTGTTCAAGAAGAGCGATTCCAATAAGAAAAATAATCATTTAAACTGAGTAACGGTAGCCCTAACGATCCTCTCTGGTCACAGGAAGTCGTGGAAGGCAATAAACGATAATTTCAATTTGCGACCTAAGGAAGATCATGGCAGAATCGCATCGAGCTAACGAATCCTGCAAATTCTCAAAGGTCAAAGCACATACTGACACTTACGGTCGTTATTTTCCGTCTCGATCCTCCCATCCACTGCAACATCTTCGGCGCACGAACGAAGAACGAGCAATCCTAAAGCAACTTTCTGCACATACGTAGGAATCGCAACGAAGAAGCTAAACTATGCGTGCGGAAATCAGCGTAAATCGTGTCCATGAAGAGAGACGCGATCGACATGTGTTACCTGATTATGCTTGCAAGTTCCTCCGGCATTCACAGCGCACGAAATACGTTCGGCGCCGGAAATCCTGACGGAATGCGGACGAACAACACGGATGATCCTGCAATCTACGAAGAGAGAGAGAGAGAGATCGTCTCTGTCCGGAGACCAGAATCCAGAATCCTGCAACTTGAAGTAGGTGCTTGCGAAGCTCCGATGGAGAGAAAGACTCGAAATCATTCAGCTTATTCTGCAGGAGGGGACGAGGCGAATCGAGCTGTGCCGACGTTCGAGTGACCGGACGCCTCCCGAATGCATCCCGCCTCTCGCGTGAAATTCCGCCATCTTCTCTCGTCTGACGCTAAATTCCAAATAAATTGAAAAAACTAGCTGTAGCGCCCGGTACACGCCCGTGTGGCGCGTGAGAATTCTTGGAGCGAAACAAATGGCGGATGTTGATGGGACATTCAATTTATGTGCCCACCTAATATTATGCCGATTATATATTAATATATTGAATAATTCAATGAAGTCTGTATGGCTGTGATATTCATTTTATTTATACTTCTTAGTCATTTACGATTTCACGGTCTTCTGTGACATTCTTGTAGATCAAAGCAAGAGAGTAGATTAATGAAAAAAATGGTTATTGCAAACTTTCAAAATGTTCTTTAAGAAAAAGAGAAGATGGAATAATCTGACAGTAGTTATATATTACAATTGACACTTTTATGTGAGCATATTGGTTTAAAAAAAAAAAAAAAAGCAAAGAATTGGATGGACTGACAAATATGTCAATACTATTTGGAGAATAATTTGGTTAGTTTTGGGAAATGAATAATCGTGCCATTCGGAGGATTCAAAAGTCGCTATATATGCTGAGAAAATGTTGTGCGCAATAAATGAGAACAAATTGGAAATCATTTTCGTTAATCAAAAGTAAAAAAAAAAAAAAAATTTAGGAACCCAATATGCAAATACAGCATAGATTCACGAAGCATGGATCTATAAATTTTCGATGTACAAAGATTGACACACGAACATGCTAGAGATATGTTCTATATGAGGTCAAAAGATCTAGCACATTCACAAGGTTAAATTTACGAGTTTATGTTAGAATTGAAGCAAGCAAGTGGATGAGCTCAATGACTCATCGAGTTCTTGATGCGAAACAAATGGCGGATTACATAACGACGAGGGACCAAGTCATCCGGTCCTTCATCGACCTATACGGCAGTAGTGCATTTACGATAGCCATAGGTGGTCTCCTCCTCTAAGTCTACTATGTCAGCGATTGACACTCCCATATTTACAGGTAGACCAAAACGTTGAGGAGGTGGGTTAGCCATACTTACGAACCTGAAAAACATTAGAAGTGAGTATTGGGAACTCAATAAGTAATATTCCTAGTTTTCTACCAAGAAAGCCTTTCCTCATCAAGAACAAGTATGTACCACACTCACAAACAGTGTTGATAGCAGATCAATAGTAAATTATAAGTCGTGTTTCATCCACACACGTCATCCATATGGAGCAACCATTGGCTTAACACCTAGCAACTAGCATGTGAATAAATCACAACTATACATCACCGACATCTGTGCAAATTCATTTACCGCCATCCTGGCTCAACTAGGCCCTCCTAGCTCAACCGAGGCATCCAACTACATGCTAGGCATCTTAGCCAAACCAAGGTAGCCCAACTCAACCGACATTTCGGGACTAGCTCACCCGAGGCATACGAGCTAAACCCAGGTATCCTGGCTCTACCAGGGTATCTCGTTCAATGAACAAGGCATCGCCGCCAATGCTGTGTGGTGACAAGCATTTTTTCCTCTTTAAGTGCATGCTTAAATGCATCATACAAGCCGGTTCTCATCTTTTCTCTTAGCTGACACATGCATGGCCCAAAGGCATGCTTAATTGTTCGTGTGTCATGAATCTTTTATACTTCGCTAGCAAATATGTTGGGAACTTAAATCAATTACTTAGTGCCGATCTCTACACCAGACAAGGCTCGGAAATGGCATGCCTCAATGCCGATCCAAGATCTCAAGGCTTGGCTACATCTTGCTTTAGTGACAATCCCAAGCATGACAAACCTCGGCTCCGACTTGATGTGAATACACATGTATTGTGAATGACCCTCGGCTCGCAGTTTGATTCAAAGCGTGCAAAGTCCCCGCGTCTATTTGAACTATGGAAATCGGCATGCCTTGGTGCATAACTAAGACCTCATGGATTTGGGCAATTCTCATACCAATCAAGATGTAAAATCGACACGCCTCAATATTGATTTTGGACCTTGTGGACTTAGGCGATCCCCGCACCAAGCGAGACTTGGACCCAACATCCTATTTATGTTGAACCAAGACTTTATGGCTTGGGCAACTTTGTCTTGCGATGAACTCAATTCGAACGAACCTCAATTTCATTCCGAACATTAAATGACTCAAACACACGGCTATGACCAATAGCTAGCAAGATCAAACAAAAGACATTGCACACTATTCACGGCTTGACGGATGAGCACTAAACTAGTCTCAACAATGAAATCTACTATTTTAGAGGAAAAAGAGGAATCTTACTTACCTTGGCAAGTCTCAAGAACTAACTTGAATGGCTTGAAAGGTTGGTGGTTGGTGGTGCGAGCCAAGAGAAAGGATGAGGAGGAGGATTGTAGGCGTGAATGGCAAAGTAGGCTAAAGTGGTGGAAATGAATAAGAGCTCCTCTTATTGGTAGGCACCAAGCTTATCATTACTTATCCAAGCAACCCAATCACATTTCTTAAGGTGGCATGGCTATAACTTTGAGGTGGCAAGTCTATGTTGCAAGGTGGCACACCTATTTGGAAAGGAGGCACATCTAATTTCATGATGTGGAGATCCAATGACTTAGTATCATCATTTAAGGCCTTACTTATCTCTATTTCATTGGGCCGCATGAGTACTTAGCTCATTATTAAGGGGACAAATCATCATGGATATGTGGCACTCTAAAAGATGAGGTGGCATCAAGGCTATAGGATAGTCATAATTAGATCTATTGTGTCATATTTTATTGGGACATTTGGCTTAGATACTTTGCTTAATCTCCAAGGTCAATCCTTGGTAATCACGACTATATATAGAAAAATTTAGATGGAATGATGAGTCACCCTCCTTAATGAAGAAGTTAGGGTGTTCTAGAGAATTCCATTTTATCCTTTTTTTGGCAACTTGGCAATCGTGAAGAAATAGGCCATTGAAAATGTAACCAGGACCAGATAAGGGCTTTTTATGTACATCCCCTAACGATCATTTTAACACATTTGAGGTTCGTGGCTAAGCCTCTCTCGGTGTAGTTGTCGTAGGTCAAGTTGCCTTTGTTGGCTAAATTGGCAACCTAAGACGTAGGCTCAACGACCGACCTTTAGATCGACGTCGATCAATTGGACTTAATTCTAGGTCAGCTGTAGGCTTCATCCAAGCTAATTCCCTATAGTCATGTGATTGTTTGAGATTCGTCAGATTTATGCCCAACACACGGCCGTATCGAGTCAAATCATGGTCATTCACAACGATGCATGGTCGAGCAGAATCACTTGCGATCGGCGCATAACCGTTTGGACCGATCCATGATCACCAACTGATCTGTGGTGGTTGTGAACATCTCTCGATCAACCCTGACGGTCGGGTAGTCGTCCATTGACCAAACCACTCAGGTCCATGATCGTGGTCATGATATTGGTCCATGAACGTTCCTTTGATCGATCCATGATCGTTACATGGTCAAACCTTGGAACGATCCATGACCTATCCTTTTCACTAGCACACCAGATTCACAACCATTTCTCATAGGTCAAAATCGGGATGTCACACCTTAAGTCAAACCATTATGAGTTCTAAGTGCATTGTTCTCTATCTTCATATGAAGTTAGACTCTTATCAGGATGGAGATTTGTTGATTATGGCTAGAAGTTCATTTCGATTTATTTGGAATTAGACACGGGCTCGTGATTTTTGGACACCGGGGTGTTCGTGAGGGCATGACAATGGAGGCGGGCGATTGGATATGGAAGGAAAGGCCCCCCTGGCACGCGGACGAACTTGGCCACCGGGCGAGCACCGAGCCAAGGAGTGATTAGGCTAACGGCCAGGTCCAAGCAGGCCAGGCCTTCGTACCGCGCCTAATAACTATTATGTTTTCCAGCACGATCGTCAACAGCTTGGGCCTATTTTGGCAAGCACTCGGCCCAAGGCAGCCACAATTCAGACTTGTTAAGAAAAAACCCTTAATTTCAAAGTTTGTTTAAGATTAGAAACTTGGGACACCACGAGAGCTTCCGCAATCCAAGAGAGTTCAAAGTATGAGAGAACTCCTTTATTGTGATTGATTGTTGTGGTTTAGGGTGTCGCTAAAAATTGGAATCACTTGGATGTGGGCATTCCAAGCGATTGTAATCTTCATTCTACCAATTATAGTGAAACAACCTTATAGATCTCTTCAAGTGGAGTAGGCGCATTGTCAAATCACGTAAATTCACAATGTTTATGTGTTATTTTTGCAATTTATTTCTTGCTTGAATTGTTTCGTTTATTCACCTTCCACATTAATTGTGACATGTACAATGGAGAAAGAACAAACTTTGCCATAAACTGATACAGAAGTTACTAAAGGGAAGGGGGAAGTTGCTTTCGGATACAACAAGAAACCGTATAGTGGGCTTACGGGTGAGAGAAAACCATCTCTGGGAGGGATCAATCTCGAGATAGCGTGGTGACGGAGAGTTCGACGCCGTGTTCAGGTTCAATAACCAACCTAAGAGCAGGGGAGTGGATGTAGTTGGGAGAAAGGGTGAAGGAGAAGTTGGAGAGAAGCTGGGCAATGAGAATCTTGAGCTCCACCATGGCCAGGTTCTGCCCGAGGCACACGCGAGGTCCTACTCCGAAGGGCATGTACAAGTGCGGCAGCTTACAGGCTCCCGTGATCCCATTGGCGAATCTCCCCGGGTTGAAAGAGTAGGAGTCTGGCCCCCATATCTCAGGGTCCGTGTGCAGTGTTAACACCATCGTCCACACGTTCACTCCCTCCGGCACTTGCAGGTCCCCGAATCTCATATCCGTCAAGGCCTCCCTCGACACCACTGGCACGGGGGAGTATAGCCGCAGCGACTCGTTTATCACCATTGTGAGCTGCACCCAGGACAGAAAGGTTAACACATGCCGATGATCAGGAAATCAAAACGTTATATCATGTGCACTCTGTCTTAAAGGTATGGGGAAGGCGCACCAGTTTCATCTTACGGATCGCATCGGCATCAGGAAGACGGTCCCCACAAACCTCAAGAACCTCGGCACGCACACGATTTTGCCACTCTTGACTGGAAGCCAACAGCATGAGGCACCATGTCGCAGAGACGGCAGTGGTCTCGTACCCCGCCAAGTAAATGTTTTTGCAGTTGTCGACAATGAAGCGGTCCATGGCCTCCTGGCTCAAGTCGCTGTTTTTGGCACCCTCGAGAAGCATCTGCAGAAGGTCCTTCTCATATGCAGCTTCCATCCTCTCCTTCACCACCTGCAGTATCAAACTGCGGACCTCCTTCTCCAGTGCCCAGGCTTCTCTGTTAGTCTTGGTGGGGAGGTATCTGCGTCATTGCATGAACAGAATTGATTAAAGCAGCTAAGCGACAGTGGATTTTTTTTTTTCCCCTTTCTTTTCAAGGGGGTGGTATGGAAGGGGAGGCTTAATTGGAGGTTTTTCGGGAGAAAGAGAGATTTAACTTCGCACCTCATGCCAGGAATCCCAGTGGAAAGAACTTTCTTGGACATGGCCTCTTGGAGAGCCCTCAACTTGTGGAAGATCTCCTCTCCTTTGGCAAAATTGCTGCCAAAGCAGGCCCTGGAGATGACATCTCCGGAGAAACTTCTCATGTGCTGGTCGATGTTAATGCTGGCTACTCCACCGGCTGCGTCCACTTTGTTCTTCCAGGACTTCAACAGTGTCTCTGTGGACTCGTTAATGAGGTTTATCATTCCCTGCGAGCGGGCAAACTCAGAAATGTTAATTTAAGAAAAAATTGGTTGTGGTGATGATATTGAAAGACATCAATTAAGATAACATACCTTGACCTTCTCCATATAGAGCTCGGGAGCGAGGATCTTGCGCTGGTGGGCCCAGTGGGGGCCGTTGGAAGTTAAGATGCCTTGACCCATCAAGGGACCCCTCTCCTTGAACTGGTATGAGGGCTTCCCCAAGTCCAAAGATGTGCAGGTGGTAATCTCCCTCACCACGTCCGGTTGGTTCACATAGATTATCTGTGTGTTCCCCAGCGAGAACGCAAATATATCTCCTGTAACAATCATGAGACATCAGCGCATGAGATCAGCCTGATCTGATTGTCCATGTCTGAACCACAAACGACCAATCCAAGTCATTTAAGAGAGGGGGAAGGAGAAATGATCTGATTCAGGAGTGGTGAATTATTCATTTATTTTACTAAGTGACAACTTGCCAAATCAAATTTAGTGAGAATGTGAGAAGCGACGCTGGGGCGCTGGAGGCGTTTTTGTTGGGTCCAATCCAGATCCAGCGCCAGAGGAGCCACCCAGCGCATGCATCATACAGCGATCATTAACAAAGACCTAACAATAACCCTATAAAAGAAAGAGCAGCCATTGGTAGGGTTCGCAAGTTTGAAAAAATGGAAACGGGCAGTGAAGGAATCTTCAACATCTACCACCGTATGCCGTGCGGTGCGCCAAACGACATGACAGGCTTCAAACAACATCAACTTTGAAGTGCAGAAAACGGGTGTCACGGTGATGCACGTTATCTGTCTATATCTGACTACGAAATCTAAGTAGCACCAACCTCTGAGTTTCATAAACTCTCTAATAATTGTACGAAAATCTTGCGTTTAGTTTCTGTAGTTTGGAACATGGAAAATCGAAACACGTGAATATTGTTAGATTAATCGTAGAAAAGAGATGAAGATCCCAGTTAGGGCGGTGGGTAGGTGACCTACCGTATTGTTTTCTCCACTTGTCAAAGAAGGGAAAGAGGACTGCACAATCATGGCGGGCAGGGGGCTGCCCAGGCAGAGTCTTGGGAGCGGAGGAGGAGGAGGAGGATCTCGCCTTCTTGATCTCCATGATGTTGCCGAGCAAGAAGGCGGGGGGTGGTCCATTGATGCCTTGTTTCCTCAGCAAGGACCTCAACTTTTCTGGCTTCACCACCAGCGCGTTGTACAGCCTCAGAAACACTCCAATTACGCCCACCACGGCTATGGATATCAGCACCTTCGCGTTCAACAACTGCAGATATTCCATTGCTGATGATTCTCCCAAGTCCTAATGTGAACGTAACTCCGGAGTACTGGAGACTTGGAGATGACAGCACTGGTTGGGAGGTGGCCGATGGGTTTTGGTGGGATATATGGGGGGGTTTGTGATGCTGTTGCCAGATGCTACCCAGGCACACTTATATATACCTACAGAAGGGTGACCAGGACAAGGTCCCCGCGAAAGATGCTGGAAGCGCGATAATTCTGCTTTTATTAAAAGAAAACGATATTTTAAGGTTGTAGCCCGCCAAATTGGTCCCGTCAAAGTGGAATATCGAATGTGGAAATCACTTTCCCAATCTAGGAATCTGCGAACCCATTTCACGACGACCGGCACGATTTGTCAAGGAGGGTGAACAACGGAGCACTACTTTGCTCCGTGGACTTTAAAGCTGATTTGATTGACGGAGTGGGCTCTCTCCACCTCTCAAGTCCCCACCATCATCAAAGGGGTTTCCCCGGCCGGGCCTCTTCATTGGGTGTACCTCCCCGGGTTTGTTCCCGGCCACGGCATCGTGCCCTCCAAGGTGGCTCCCTTACCCCTTAAAGGGGTTTGGACGGGGTGACCAATGGGGCTACAATATTTTTCGAGGTCCAGATCTCGGCTTTTACCCAGACTTTTCTGGTGGTCAAAGTATTTTAAGGTCTTGCTTAGAACCAAGGTACGGAATAAGTGTACCAAAAAATCTTTAAACTTATGGTGAAAGTATAATTTGAATCTTAAAATTTGTAAAAGGTATAATTAATTATAAAACTTGTTAAATTAGTGAATCAAGTCGTTAAATTCTGTTCAACCTGACTAATGGAAGCTCTTGTTAGTTTTAGTACATGTCATTAACATCTTATTCCCCTATGTTTTAAATACTAGTAAGTGAGGATTGCAATGGTCAGAATGCTCTTGTTTATGGAATATCTGCATTTGGCATGCTTGATTTTATTAATGAAGTTCCCTTAGAGGCATACCCTTGAGGTTTATCTTTCAAGGATTTTTCATTTGCTGATTTTGCAATCTTTTTTTTTTTTTTTTTTGTGACCCAGGAACCCCGCACGGCCGGCAATGGATAAGTAAACCCCTGGGGAGGCACGCAGGAAACCACCACCCACGCACCCCGGGCAAGGCACCACACAGTGCTTCAGCCTCCCTGTTTCGCAGGGGCTTCGAACTGGTTCTTCTCGGTGGAAAACACAAGATCTACCCTCTACGCTGCAACGGTAGGTGGCTGATTTTTCAATCTGTTTAATAGATTATAAATATCTTAGCATGTTTCTTGTAAAATCAAAACTAGTAGTATCCTGTGCATCATGCACACATGTTTAAAACTTGTAGTATGAAGAATTCTTCTTCTAGTTCTTGAGATTTATGTAACCTACGATTATTTTTTCCTGCAGTTGACACCTGTTGAGATTGCTTATCCTTGATTAAATTGTTTCTTTGCTTGAGATAATGTGAATGTGGTCACTTGGAGTAGTCACTTGTCCATTGTTGATGGCACTAAAATTTAAGTAGTTGTGTGACATAAGATTGATGTTTTAATCTCATCTTCTTGCAATGGATATGTCTTGACATATCTTAGGAAGTGGAGCAGCATATTTTGCAAAATTCCATCAATGTGCCTCTATTGCTAAGCAAGTTAGTGGTTGGTTTACACGTTCCTTCGAGAGTTGATTATGTTATTGCTGATGTTGTTGCATTGGCCTTCTTAATCCTTTCGACAATTTATTTATTTAATGTTTGCTATTGGGTTTACCCTTAAGATAAAACATCTGTCATAATAGGCTCAAAAAATTCTTATTATTGCTTGTAGATGGAAAATAATGATGTTAATGGAGCAATAATGGGTACAGCTGCGTCAATAATGGCAGTTGGTATGTTAGTAATGGAGGATGAAACTTTTAGTAGTCAGATACCTAGAGCCACAAGAGAAAGAGATTTTGAGAGAGAGTTATTTATTAATCGCATTTTACATTCGGGAGATATTAATTGTGTCAATCAAATACGTATGAGACCACAAGTTTTCTTTGAATTATGTAGAGTCCTTAGGTCAAATAATTTTTTACACAAAATAGTAAATGTGTCAATTAAAGAGCAATTGTTGGTCTTTTGCCATATTTTAAGGCATAATGTGAGGTTGAGAGTAATAGGGTCAAGGTTCAATAGGTCCACTTAGACCATTCATCGATACTTTAGAATTGTCTTACAAGCATTCTAAAATTACACAGGCATGTTATAAGACCACCGAATGGCACTACACCCCCGACAATATCCAAGAGTCGAAGATTTTATCCGTACTTTAAGGTATGTAATATGACAAGTGTCACGAATTTCATTTTGATAGTATGTTGTTACATTTACTTGCTTATTGAGTACATTATGATTGTATTGGAGCTCTTGATGGTACCCATGTCCGTGCATCGGTTCCCTTAGAAAATCAAGGAAAATTTCGTGGTCGAAAAGAGAAAACAACACAAAATGTTCTTGCAGCCGTTACTTATGATTTAAAATTCGTTTATGTGTTGGCCAATTGGGAAGGCACGACCCATGACTCTCGTATCCTTACAAATGCACTTTCAAGGCCTCGAGAAACGAAAATTCTTGAAGGTATAGACTATTCCATATTTTCTATAAAATTTATACGCTATTTTCTTGAAACATGTTGTTGAAACTTTACATAAAATTGGTAGGTAAATACTATCTTGCTGATGTCGGACATGGCATCCAACCGGGAATAATTTCTCCATATCGTGGAGTTCAATATCACAAGAGAGAGTTTAGTGACCACTCACCTGAGAACGAGAAAGAGTTGTTTAATCATCGCTATTCATCTTTACCACCTGCAGTAGAAAGGGCATTCGGGGTCCTAAAAAGGTATTTTCGTGTATTAGATGCCGAACCCTTTTGGTCTTTTGATACTCAAGTTGATGTGGTCTTAGCATGTTGTATTTTACATAACTTCATTATGGGAGTTGACGCTTATGATCCCTTTATGCAAGAACTAAATGTAGAGGTCGAATCTCAAAGTTAAGAAAGAAGACATCAACAAACACAAAGAGAGGAGAGGGAGGAAAACAGAGAGTGGGCAGCAAAAAGATATAGTATCGCACATTTAATGTTGGATGACTATAATAGGCATAGAATGAATGTTTAGTGTTTGTATCTTCTTAGAAGTTGTTTGATGTTTTTTGATGTGACATGAATACTTTGTGATTGGAGTTCTTGTAAATGTGAACTTGATTTACTACTCTATATCACTGTGATGTTTCCTTGTCTCAGTAGTCAAATGATGTCTATTATTGTGTTATTCTTTGTTTATCACAATTTCTTGTGTGGAATATGTCTGATAACGTAGCAATGGGCAAGAATAGAGAAGGGAAGTCTAAGCATTTCAGATAATCAGGATCTATGGAGCGTATGTTTTTAGAGATACTAGCTGATGAGGCTTCCAAAGGGAACAAACCTTCAGCCACCTTTAAACCATCTTCCTTTGTTCGAGTTGCTCAAGTTATAAATGAGAAATTTGGGACTAAATGTGAGTCTGATCATGTGGACAATTATCTTAGAACTATTAAAAACAATTGGGCTACCATAAAAAAATGGCGAGTTAAGAGTGGATTTTAGTGGGACCATAACTTGAAGATGATCATAGTTGTTCAGAAGGAAGTTTATGATGAAGAAATAATGGCAATGTGCTTTTCAAATTTCTATATAACTTAATACTCTTAGCATTTGATATCCAAAAATTGTGAGTTAAGTTTATGTACCTTGATATGCTACAGTTTGTTATATTCAGGCAACTAGAAATTCATTGATTCAAGAGATTTATTATACATGCAACATGTTGAGATATGTAGGAATTGGAGGCTGCAATAATTTTGTTTGCTTATGCATCATATGGTCTTTACATATAAAAATAAATAAATTAAGAGAGATAGATGACGAGCAGATTGTAAGGATTATTGTAATCATAAATGGCAAATTTACCTACTTATATATTTGTGTTTTTGTGATTTTTCGTAGGCACATCCTACCCATGAGAAGTACTTGAACAAGAAAATCGAGATGTACGATGAACTTGCTTTGGTGGCTAGAAAAGACATGGCCATAGGATGCTTTGCAAAATAATTTAGAGACATCGACTTACCTTCTTTTGGCGATTCGGACTTCTCAACTGAACTAGATGATGGTAATGACAATACTACGAAAGGAATAGAAGATCCTTCAAGATTTAATAGAAAGTGAAGTCATGCCACAAGGATGATAGGTTTGCAATGCTCTCAAAGCAAATTGGAGAGGTTGCTAATGCAATAAAAAAGGAGTCAAAATCAATTGGATGTTGCTGATCTCTACAAAGAAGTGATGGAGGTTGAAGGTTTTGATGAAGCTACCCTTGCACATGCCTTTGATTATCTAGTGGACAAGGAAAGAGTTGCAAAAGTGTTCATTGTCAAGAGTGTTAAGCTGAAGAAGTTATGACTCGAAGATTTCTTAAATAGAAGAGAAAGTGGATATTGACAAGCATCTGACTTTTAATGTTTGTTCTTGATACTGTTTGAACATTAGACTTGTTCTTTGGTTACTTGTAGTAGCTATTCAAGTAGCTAAGCATCAAACTTTGGATGTTTGTTCTTGATATTGTTTGAACATTAGACCTTTGGTAACTTGTAGTAGCTATCTAAGTCGCTTTTTGTGGCATAATGTTCTTTGATTACTTCTTGTAGTAGCTATCAAAGTAGCTTTTTGTGCCACAATTTATCCTAATGTGTCATGGGAAGATAGAGACATTAGTACTAAACTATGAAATGTTTAGCTCATGTATTGCATGTGACATTGTGCCTAAGAAACATGAATTTGCTTGGTTGCTTTAACAAGGGCAAAACTCATCAGCTTGAGTTGCTCGACAAAACTGGAAGCATCCTTCATGGTGTCCATCGGCAATTTAGGATAACTTGCAGAGAGCCACACGAGAGGCGCATCCATATGAAGAGAGCCAAATGTATTGAAGCGATGAATGAGATCGTTTTGACTTGCTCTTGTAATCGGAAATCATGTCCATTTTTAGAAAAAAATGTGTATGAATTTAGGTTTCATTTTCATTTTGCAAGTTCAAATTCTAGATTTAATAAATAGATTGAGAAAAATTAATTTATTAAGTAATATGGACTCAACAAATTAATTTGGAAGTAAGAGGCATACTATTGTCAATTGTTAGGTCAAATGTCTTTAAATCATTTTACAAATGCGATCCAAATACAGGAAAATATTTTCACGTATTACCAAATAAAGGAAAATTAACCATCTTCTTGAAAAATGGTTTCCTAGAAAACATTTTCCGAAAATGTTTTGTTTTTCGTGAAACAAACGTAGTCTAAAAGTCGCCAAACGTGCCATAAATCCAGTCCAGTCTGGATTTTGTTGGCATCATCGACGGATTGGGCCTATTTCTTTTTTGGTGGGCCTAAGGGCTCGATTGCCAAAGGCCCGGCTTTTCCTTTTTTATTTTTTATTTTTTTTGGAACTTTAACTCTCGATGCATTACTTGTGTCAGAACAGAAGAGGGGAAAACTTGGAAGAGGGGAAAGAAGAGGAGGAAGAGGAGGAGACGGATCAATCCATCCGTCGGAAGCAGATTTGATATAGGAAGAAGGCATGGCAGGTTCGGCAGCAGCTCTGGTTCCATCCGATCCGCCGCCGTCGATATCGAGGATGTCGATGGAGTCGCCCGTGGCCGCGGCGGAGGAGGAGGATCTGTACAGCCGTCTCAAGTCGCTGGAGAGGCAGCTGGAGTTCATCGACATCCAGGAGGAGTACGTCAAGGACGAGCAGAAGAACCTGAAGCGCGAGCTCCTGCGCGCCCAGGAGGAGGTCAAGCGCATCCAGTCCGTCCCCCTCGTCATCGGCCAGTTCATGGAGATGGTCGACCAGAACAACGGCATCGTCGGCTCCACCACCGGCTCCAACTACTACGTCCGCATCCTCAGCACCATCAACCGCGAGCTCCTCAAGCCCTCCGCCTCCGTCGCCCTCCACCGCCACTCCAACGCCCTCGTCGACGTTCTCCCGCCGGAGGCCGACTCCAGCATCTCCCTCCTCAGCCAGTCCGAGAAGCCCGACGTCACCTACAACGTATTCTCCCCTTCCGATTCTATATTCTATTGCGGCCTTTTCCAATTTTCCCGTGCGCTAGGTTGCTGGAATTTGATGCCTACTTCAGTTCGCTTAAGTTAGGGTTTTCCACTTCCATGGCCTCTAGTACAGTACCGGTGCACCTGATCTTTGATAGATTCTCGCAGGAGGCCGAGAGACTCGGTATTTTTCGCTCTCGTAGAAATCGGGAATGAGAGGGTTCGGTGTTTTGTTTTGTTTGCCAATTGCGAGGATATCGTGACGCATGGTGAACTCTAGGCAAGACTTCTATGAGATTCTTTTTGCCCCATTTAGTGCATCCCCTTCTAAAATATCTCGAGACGCCCTTTTGGATATTGGTAGTTCCCATGACTCTCATGTGCATTGCGTATATTGCATTATTCGTTAAGTAGCGAGGGTTAAGGGACTATACAAGGCAGTGGGATGTTTCCTCCCTTACCCTATATGAACCTGGTTGTGAAACTTTGCAAAAGATGAGAGTGAGATAGAGATCTGGCCACCAATGTTGCGGTCTGGTGATGATTGCATCACTTTTTCCCCCTCCTATGCAGTGGGATGTTTCCTTTCTTACCCTATATGAACCTGGTTGTGAAAATTTGCAAAGATGAGAGAGAGAAAGAGAGAGATCGATCTGGCCACCAATGTTGTGGTCTGGTGATGATGGCATTGCTTTTTCCCCCTCCTATGCTCTGTATATGCTCTTATCTTTCTGATTTCATTTTTCTTAATTTTCGTATTCTATCCGTTTGGATGAAAATTATCCCAACCCTTGAGCCACTATCCTGTCTCCATATTTTGTCCAAAGTTATCCAGGTTTATCAGTCTAGATCAAACTGCATTGGCTTGTGATGAATAAGATGTGAAATTTCCCATCTGACTCACGTAGGCTAGGAAACACACCATTAGCGTTAATCAATCTCATCGAAGAACCTATGGATCCGATAATGCCATTAGATATGTTTTGAATTATGCAATGTCAAAACTGAGAATTTACTCACTTCCTGCTATTTGCAACTAGGTCCCACCATCATTTTTCTGTTGTAGCTCTTGATTTGAAGTATTTTTATACAAAATTGCTTGGTGCAGTCTATTAAACTTTGATATCTAATAGAAATGTCAAACTTGAATCTTATAGCAAACTTTTCTTGATATCAAGGTCATATACTAATATTGAGAAGTTTGAGTGTTCCTGGGTCCTCGTTGGTCCACTCTTTGATTGGCTCCAACAATTAATGATTGTTTTCTGAGTTTGAGTGGACATGTTTTGTCTAAAGGTTGTACCCATAGGCTTCCTTTCTTTTGGGCTATTATCTCTTTGCACTGAAGACCAACTTCCTGCATGCAATTAGTAGAATCAGTATTTCTAACAAATTTCAACAATTAGAATCTAAAAAGCTACTAGTTGAATTTTGGATTTTTGACCAAATCTAGTTGAATCGTACACTCTAGTTAATTTGCCTTGCTGCTAGATACGCAAGCAGTGGCTGCTCTTTTACTTGGCAATTTATGGGGTCTTATTTTCCCAAATTTATTGCGATACGAATATATTTGCTCTTGATTGAGTCCTTTTTGTGTGTAACTACTCTTATTAAGTCTTATCTCACCAAGTGGGTGTATTTTAAGTGTAAGATATGATGTTACTAAATTTTAGGTACGACAAACCAGTACATCACTTGCCAAATTGTTGCAAATCACCTTATTATTAAAGTAGCTATATGACTTTTGGTTCAGCTGCGAGTTTAGCAGTGCTATAGATGCATTTTGCCAATTCTCTAGTAGATTGATACATACACCACCAAGTGCTTTTTCCCCCCTCACGAGAAATTCTTTTGCAGGATATTGGAGGATGCGACATTCAGAAGCAAGAGATTCGTGAAGCAGTGGAGTTGCCTCTTACTCATCATGAACTATACAAACAAATTGGTATTGATCCACCGCGAGGTGTTCTGCTCTATGGTCCACCAGGGACAGGCAAAACTATGCTAGCCAAGGCTGTTGCTAATCATACAACTGCTGCCTTCATTAGAGTTGTTGGTTCAGAATTTGTTCAAAAGTATTTGGGTGAGGTATGACCGTTGGACTCTTCTTGATTCAAGTTCTACTTCTGACTAAATGTTATCTCTGTGTTCTCTTATTCTGTGTCATAGGAAGCTTGTACATTTTTGTACTTTCAACCTAAGGAAAAAATAGAAAGAACAACAAAAGCCTGAGCAGTGTGCAGGTTGATTGCAATGTTCATTGGTTGCCTTTTCTATTTTTCAGGGTCCGCGAATGGTCCGTGATGTTTTTCGTCTTGCAAAGGAGAATGCTCCTGCTATTATCTTTATCGATGAGGTTGATGCTATTGCTACAGCAAGATTTGATGCTCAGACTGGAGCTGACAGAGAAGTCCAACGTATTTTGATGGAACTTTTGAACCAGGTTAGCGCACCTAACAGACCCAGAACATGGGAATTAGTAAAATCTTTGTTTTGTCTTCTCAAGTCAACCCTTCTAACTCTTGATTGTTGGATTCTTTAGATGGATGGGTTCGACCAGACTGTTAACGTTAAGGTAATAATGGCAACTAATCGTGCGGACACTTTGGACCCTGCACTTCTTCGACCAGGAAGGCTTGACCGTAAAATTGAATTCCCTTTGCCCGATAGACGACAGAAGAGGCTTGTGTTCCAGGTTATACTCATTCACCTTTCGTTATAACTCCTTTGATTAATGGTGTTATTGTATGTTGCTTTTAAAAAAAGGAGTTATTGTTATCGTATGGATGCCTACAACTGGTACCCTTTGGTGAAGCAGTATTTAATACATGGCATAGGAAGAACTTACCATCAAGACTGCGTGTTGATTTGGTTTCTCATTTTTCTTTGACCTTGATAGACGTTCGGTGTCTTGCAAGATGGTCAGATGTTCTCTCTCTCACACTCTTTCTCTCTCTCTCTCTCTCTCCCTCCAGGTTTGCACTGCTAAGATGAACCTAAGTGATGAGGTAGACCTTGAAGACTATGTTTCTCGGCCAGATAAAATTAGTGCTGCTGAGGTAAGTTTATGCATTTTGCAGGCTCTTGACTCGATTGCTATTGGTTCTGTATGAAGTAAGTATCCTTTGATATGTCAAATCTGCTTTGTCTTCTGGCCATGAAAGTAAAATGTTAATTCATTAGTTTGCCAGCATCCTACGAGCTCTTTAGAACCAGCAGAACAAGGTGAAGGGTGTTGAGAAGTGGGGCTAGCTCATAACTTTGTTATCTGTCTCTGATGTGTTTTTTATTTCTTCTCCAAAGTCTATCCTTCCACCGAGTTATACTTGTTCTTGAATTTCCAAGAGTAGGGGCCTGCATAGTGGGTAGAGCTTTTGTGTCTGATTGTTGTGCTCCTTCTGCAGTTTCAACTCCACTGCAGAACTTCTTGGCCTTGTTAATTGTATGCTGTGTTGCTTGAATGTTTGCTGTGATTTTAGGGAATGTTCAACAGCATAATATTAAAATATGTTGCTTTGTAGTTAGAAAACCTGATGGTTTCTGCTTAATGGCGTGACAGATGTTCTCACATACAAAGTTTTGGCTTTCACTGGGTCCAGTTAACGGTGTGTTGGAAGTATAGGCATGGTCTGACCAGGCTAAAGTAGTAGATTGTGGGCCATGACTTATAACTCTAATGCCTCCCTGAGTACTAGGTTTACAATGCTCATGCACGCACAGATGAAAAAGAGAAAAGTGTTTTTTTTTTTTCTTTTTTTTGGGGGGTGGGGGCGGGGGGATTGTATCAGGATTTGGGACTTGACATGGGTGGTGGGCCGTTCTCATCTCTAGACAGCCGTAGTGATAGGTACTCTTGTCATGCTTGAGGGATTGTTTTCCTTTTGCTGAGGTGGTTACTGTGATTTTTTTTTTTTGGGGGGGGATGAATGGTATCAGCACTTGGGACTTGACATAGGTGGTGGGCCGTTACTCTTTTTATGGTTAGGGATGGTCTTCCTTTTGCTGAGGTGGTTAGTGTGATTGTTGTTGTCAAACCAATAGCATTTTTATTTCCCGTCATTTATGTTATTGATATGGATGTATGTTCAACTCTTGATTTTACAGATTGCAGCTATTTGTCAAGAAGCTGGGATGCATGCTGTTAGGAAGAACCGCTATGTTATACTGCCTAAGGATTTTGAGAAAGGGTACCGTGCGAACGTGAAGAAGCCTGACACTGATTTTGAATTTTACAAATGATCAAGGGTAGTTGGAGAACTTGAAGACGGCAGTGACTCTGTGCATGATTATGTTCCTAAAGATATTTGTACTTTCGGAATTTGTTCTTTTTACCTTTATAAATCTCGAATATGATTTCCTCTTGGATGTCTACTTCTATGAGAAAGGGATGGTGTGCTTGATCTCGGAATCTTTGCAATTTCCCTTATTGCTCTAACCCCTCAGGTAGATGATAAAGATGGGGAAGACGTGAGATTCAAAAGATGTAGGGGGAATTGAATTGAGGCACAAACTTCGTGGAGTAGAATATGAAGAGGTGAGGAGGGATCTGTATACAGAGAAGGACCAGATATGGACGTAACGTTATCGGCCCACTCGGTGTTTAGCGGGGTCCCGAGTCTGTCCGGCTGTGAGTAGTCATTTTTTCCTATTGCTACGACGATTCTTTAAGAGATGAGCCTAACAAATGTTGAAAAGGAAAGAAGGAAACCAAGGTTGTTACTAGGATAGCGACGTAAAAGGAGAGCGAGACGAGAGGAACAGAGAGAGAGAGAGCATGTTGGATGAGACGGGTTTCGAATGTATAAGGACCTTGTCTATGGTTGAAAAAACAGGTCGGACGGACGCGTTTACCAATCTTTAATATTTTAAGGAAGAACATTGGAGCAAGAAAAGAAGCAGCTCCTTCCATGGCCGATTTTGGGGGCAGTTCTGGCGTCCCTTTTGCTTGTCCTTGCCGAGGCTTTTGCAGTGTGGGTGTAGATGCTCCCCACCATGGCTCGTGCTGGTTGTTCCGCCCGTCTCCATCGCAACTATTTGTCGCTTGTTCCGCCGGTTCTCCTCAGAAAGGTACGATCGGAGCGCGCGAGGTTAGAATCGGGGGTGGGGGTGAGGAGCAAGCGTGTCCAGATGGCGATGATATTGCGATTCATTATTATCATCTCCATCCGAGACAATATTTTCTCGACGGATAATCCGTCCGCCCGTCATCCATGCATTAACCTGGGTGCCATGTGACGCGCAGAGTGTCACGCCACGTCACGTGGCGGGGAGGGAGATGCACGTATCCGCACGATATGGGAAAATCGTATTTGTCGGAGTCCGGGAGCACGTCGCTCGTATTTTTCTTGTCGCGATCATGGGGCGGCTTCCGCGCTTCTCTCTTTCTTTTCCTATTATTTTTTTTCCCAGTTAATTGGTTGATTAATAGTTGATGGGTTTGACCCGGGGAGGAGAGAGAGCGTGAGTCCTTTTCTTTGCTTTTGAAGTTGAACCCGAAAATTGTGGAAGTCGGCAAAGGCAAGCCGGTGAACGTCCAGAAGTCGGTTCCGCGTTCAAACGATAACCTGCTTTCTTTTCCTTTGGGAGGGAGGGAGAGGGAGAGGGTGAGGGAGAGACTGGAAGAGAAGAGGGGAAGGGGAAGGGGAAGGGGAAGGTCATAATTCCCACCCCCTCAGGACTCAATTTTCTTCCAGTGATTGTGCTGCTATCTTAGAGGGGTAGAGCCAGACCCAGACCCCTTCTCATATTCAGATCCATCACACCCCCCCTATCTCTCTCTTCAAATTCAACCCATTCATCTGTTGTGGCTGGGAATTGCGGCAGAAGCAGTCAGGGCAGGTTGGTAGATCTCACCATCTGTTGATTTGTATTTTGATGCATTTGATTTAATTCCCCCCTCTCTCTCTCTCTCTCTCTCTCTCTCTCCTCTTTTGCGCGATGGATGGTTTCATTCCATGTAAACCATTCAAGATTGGATTTGCTTCCAATCCCCAATGATCCGCATCCGCATCGCTGTGCAGTTCTTGTCACTGCTGTCATGTTGTTCCACGCAACACGCCTACGAATTTCATGTTTCATGTTCTTCCTGTCAATGAATAAGAATACTACCTCATTTCCTTAAGAAATTTATAAATGGGGGAAAAAAAAAAACCGACGGTATAGGTAGAGAAGAGAGATAGTGGGTGGCTCATAGACACGTTGGTGCAGCTGGCGTTTGTCTGTTCGGTGGTCAAAATGCATCTGCCTTCCAGGAGTTCCCTTCCGCTCCGTCGCGACTGTTCAGATATTCTCTATCTTCGTGGGCTTCACGTTATGCGAAAGTGGCCCACGCTCGGTCGGGTCCAAACCTCATTCGTGCTCATCACGACCCCGCAACTTCTCGCTCGGCCTATTAACGTCAGCAACTTTAGAAATGCACTTCTTGTTTTCAAAGTTCGCATATTTTTAGCGCCTTCTCATTTTAAAGGAACTTCATTCATCTTTCAGGCTCTCTCCGACCGAATACGATGAAGAGAACGGAATCCAGAAAGTCGCACTCTTGGTGGTGGGATAGTCATATTGGTGCCAAAAACTCCAAATGGCTGGCCGACAATCTCGAGGGTAATGCGCTTCCTTCCCACTTACTGTATATCTACCGTGCTTCACTGCATACGTACGTCTTATGTGCTATGACAATGGAACCCCGGTCGTAATGTTGACGGTCTATCCAATTATGCTACCATGCCCTTGACACTTTGCTAGATTGCAGGGCCGTGGGCTCTCTCTTTTCTTGCGCGTAGCATTTTGAACCTTAAACTTTTTTAACCTCTCGTTCATACTTGATGTGCCCTCAGCTTTCTCTTCACTGCATTAGCTTCACAAGCCTTAAAAGCATACTCTTGTCTCCCTGGGTTTTATGCATCTGCTTCTGGATTTGCAATGCTTTTGCAACGACCCAAATTTCCTGCAACTTTTGGAGTACATCTAGTGCATAGCCCATGATATTGATGACAGTTTAGTATTTTTTTTTCTTGCCTAATTAGTTCTAGTGTGGCTGATTTCCCCATCTGTGTTGTGTTCCTGTTATGTTGTCTTTCTAGAGATAATGAAGTACTTTTCTTTTCCCTAATTCTTAAATGTCGAATCCATGTTTCAATTGTTTTCCCATCTAAGTCATAGAATAAAAATATTGATGAAATGGTCCTTGACATCAGAGATGGACCAGGGTGTGAAAAGGATGTTGAAACTTATCGAAGAAGATGCAGATTCTTTTGCGAGAAAGGCTGAAATGTACTATAAAAGAAGGCCTGATTTGATCTCCCATGTGGAGGAGTTCTACCGCATGTATAGGTCTCTAGCAGAGCGTTATGATCACCTGACTGGAGAATTGCGCAGAAACATTCCTTCAGACCTCCAATCTCAGGGCTCTGGCATCTCAGACATCGGTTTTGAACTGCCTTCTTCATTGCCCTCTCCTGATTTAAAGCTAGGTCGCCGCAGATCTGGGCTTCAAGCTGCTGGCTTTGACTTCTTCCTAGGTTCTGGTGGAAACAACTCTGATGGTTTTCATAGAGAAGGAGATGAATTATCTTCACTGACAGATTCTGAGCCTGAATGTGATTCTTCCTCAGTTAACAATTACTCAGTTTATTCAGGCAGTGGCATTGATCAAGGGCTACAGTTGAAAGTGATGGAACTGGAGAATGAACTCCGGGACATGAGAGAGAGGGTCCAGATGCAGCGGGAAGAAAATGGAGATGGTTTAGGGAGAGAAGTAAAATATGATGCTTCTGATGATATTGCATCCATAACCTTGAAGTATGAGAAGGAGCTCAAAACTGCAAAGGAGAAGGTCCGCCTTTCGGAGGAGGAGATTGCTAAGTTAAAGATTCAGCTCCAGAAATATGGTTCTAAGGAATGTGCTAATGACATGTCGGAATTGGATGCACTTAAACTGATGAAGGGAGATACTAAAATGCAGGAGATTGAGCTGGACATACATGAGACTCTGGAGTCACAGCTTCCAGGTAGTAAGAATCAGGTTTTGGTGGAAGAGATAAGAATCCTAAAAGAAAAGCTTCAGGATGGAATGACCGAAATAGCTAGTTTGAAAAAAGAGCTTGAGGACAGTAGATCCTCAGAGAAAAATTGCTTTTCACAGGATCAGCTTGAATTGGCTCAAAAAGACGCTTCTACTTGGAAAACTAAGTATAATGCTGAGAAAAGAGAGGTCTTGAAATTTCAGGAAAGAATGTTAAGAATGAAAGCAAGTTTATCAGACCGGGATCATGAAATTAGGGAACTGAGAACTGCGGTATCTGATGCTGAGGAGAAGATTTTTCCAGAAAAGTATCAGATCAAGGCTGAAATATCTAGACTGCTAGAAGAACGGAGCCACATGGAGCAGCAGCTCAGAGAAGAGGAGTCGCGGGGACGCTATCTAGAAGATGAAATCAGAAAGGTGAAAGCTGAGAGCAAAGGAACAGAAGAACGGCTTAACAAAGTCATCGAGCATATGAAAGCAGAGATGGCTGCAGGAGCTGATTGCTTGGAAAATTTAAGGAGAAGCTACGACATGCTCCTATCTGAGAGAAACGAGCTAGATGCTGAAGTCCTTAGGCTCAAAGAAGAGGTTAGGTCAAACGAGGATAAGATGGATCAAAAGAATAGGCAGTTGGAGAAGTTAAATATGGAGCACGTTGAGCTGATTGCTGCTTCTGAAGGGTTGCAGAAGGTGGTGGAAGAATGGAGAAGAAGAGCCAAGGAGATGGAGGAAGAGATCCAGAGGCGAGATGGTATGATCTTGGAAAGTGCAGAGCAGAAGCGGGAGGCTATAAGACAGCTGTGCTTCTCGTTGGAGCATTATAGAAACAACTATCATAAGCTTAGACATGCCTGCGTAAAGCACAAGAAATTTACAAGCATAGCATAGCATACTTACTGGATGATACATGTGAATCTATTGCGTCTGCAGATTGTACATTTATCTTAGGAAGGTAGGGGACACAATGGACTCAAGGAGAGAGCAAGTGGGCTGACCTGCGTTCTCTTTGGTGAATTTTGATTTGCGACGTCTTCCTGGGTTATTTGTTTGGAGTGCTTCTTTTTCATATTGGATCTGCTGGAATACCTCAAGTACACATCATGACTGCTTGTGATTTGAATGCGGGCTTGTGGAACATGGAGACAGAAATCAAAGCAGACTCCTGTCAATCTTTCCTGCGCCAACCATTTGTTCTGCCACTTTCTCTGCTTGGTATTTTGGTATAATTCCAACCTGAACTTGGTGAGCTTCTGTTTTACTTTTACATACTTCGCTATCAGCGAAGAATGGCAACCCCTACATGTGCCACACTATTCCATGGTTTGAGTTGTTTGAGGAGACCGGCTCCTGTACCTTTGTGCAAGACAATAAAGAAACCAAAATACTGAAATGGAGGCTTTCGGTGCTTATTGGATTTAGTATCCTCTACTATTTAGTATCCTCTACTCGGCTGGCGTAGGGTACATTTCAAAGACGATATTCCGTCGGAATGAACCCCTCACGAAAGAGGCACGCGCACGCGTCTCTCTTTTTTTTTTTTTTTGTGGTGAAAGGTAATTATATTAAGCTGAAACCAATAATTACATCAAAAATGGCATCAAAACAAACACTTATAATGAACAGAGGCATAATGAGTGGAAGGGTGTCGAGGGAACAAAGAAGGGAAGCCAACAAGGCACAAAACGCTGTTAAGCCGCAGTCACAACTAAATAGGACAATAAAATAAAAGAAGGCGACCAGCCGGCCAAACAAAGGCAATTGCAGCCAAAACTAAACAAAACGTCATCGCTCAAATGGAAAGAACGAGACAACCGGCAGGAATCAAGGCCAGCACCGAAACAAACAGCAGCGGCAATTCTGCATCACCACTCCAATTTGGAAATATTATGGATGCACCGGAGTAGAAGAGAAGATGCAGGGTTCTATCCCCCGGCTACGCTAAAGTCTCTTGTTTCTTGGGTTGTCTTCAACATTCAAGAAGGTTAAAGCCTTATCCTTAACCACTTTAATAAGGTGATTCTTCACAGTCGGAAGCGTGAAGGTATAGTTCCTAAAAAGAATCTCATTCCTATATTTCCAAATGAAGTGGCAAAGAGCTCCAAAAGAGAACTATGCGATAAAGTGATAGAAGTCCTTTCCGGATAGGAACTTTATAGCCCAGTAGAGGTTGTTAGCCCAAGTCCTATTCGAAAGTTGCATCTGGCAGCCCAAGAGTAGGCACATACGCTTTCTCTCTTTCAATGCAATTCCTGGATGATATTTGCTCGTCGGACAGACGCTTTCATTGAACTCCGCCTAGTCTGAAGACGGTGTCAATCAGCTGAAAGTTAAACTTTCCTTTCGTCCACACGAATTAAAATGACCGAAATAGGTTTTCCTTGATTAAACTGGATATATTGCGATATTATGTATGACTAATGTTCAATGGTTCAAACATAATGTGCGTAAAACTCAGCGCGAGATTTAATTACGTGGCACCTTGGTGCGTGAGTTCTATCAAGTTTTTAAGTTTTCAAAGGTCACTGAATACCTCTTTAATGCTAGCTAGCAAATCTCTAATTTTCAGGCTCGGGTTTCATATTCCGGTAATAAATCTCTAATGCGATTATCCATGTTTTGGTAATAAATGTTGAAAAGATTATTGCACATGTTTATGTAAATTTTGATTTTAGTTTGAAGATAATGTAAGAATACCTATTAGGATTAGTAGAAGTGTTAAAAGTTCAGTATAGTATTCACATTAGTTTTAAAAAATTTTGCCAGCTCATTTAATTGTTAAATCGGATAAAAAATAGTTACTTAAATGGTTTCGAAAGGAAATTCGAGCCAAAATGATTATATGGTTTTTATAATTAAAATTTTAAAATGAGTTGGCATATGTTTTTAAAAATCTAGTCCATGTGAACGTGCCAAACGACAAAACTCAATCCAACGAGGTTGAGTAGTGTAAATATTATTGCTCAATCCAATACACCCATTTGATCAAAAAACGACGTTGCAATGGAATTGTCAAAATAGAGCTGGGAGGTCCATCGTGGTTCCACACTCGACTCCCAGATGACTGGCTGTCCCCGTCGCTCATTCACCGTTCCCCTCGTACGCCCACCATCGCTGGATCTTTGCTCGTCGTGAGTGCAGATAATGTAAGAATACCTATTATGACACAAAGTCTTATATCAGACTCATCTTCTTAAAAGACCAGTTCATTTTTTGAGGACGTACGAATATCTATTGTGAGGAGATAGCCCTAAATCTGTCCTAAATGACACGCTTATAAAAAAGTAAAACAAAATAGAAATATCTTGCTAGTACCACATAATCGGGCTCCGTACAGAGCATGCTGCCCATCATAAATCTAGAAAAAATATGCAAAGACACGCCAAAGTAATTGAACACATGATGATGTTCAGATAAAATCCAGTTTTTCTGAGAGTAACTAAACATTCTATTCCTTCAAGACAAATTCATCTGCCAGTCAACATACAGCCCCTGTAGATTGTCTAAGAGCAAAGGCAAAGAAGCACAACAAGATAAGAGGAGAAGAGTCATGACATCTTTGTTAAAATTATCCACCGTTCCATACAGTTTGCTCTTTCAAAAGTAGTTTTGTGATCTACTTCCACCTTTCATCACCAGCCCGTCCAACAGGCTCCACAGGTTCTGGTAATAGTGAGGGGTGAGAAGTCCATGTCCCTTCCTGGTTCGTGCTATGAGCACCCTTAGGAGAGGCCGAAGACAGTGAGTTGAGAGGTACAGAAGCAGCACCGGCAGGTAAATTAGAGACCAGAGGCACTTTCAAAGGGTAAACTTCATTGACTTCTTCTGCATTCTCATCCAAGTAAATCACATCCTGCATGGTGAGCTGGTGGTACTCTACAATTTCCCTCAAGAATCGATTCTCACGCGCATATACTGAGTTCTCATGTGCCAACCGAGCTTTCTCTGCCAAAAGTGTCTCAAGTTGAAGTCGCACCTGAAATGGACATATAATGGACCTTTAATCCAGATGAGGGGGATTGCAATAAACATCATCCAGGTCAAACAGTGAATAAAAAATTACAAACATGTGAAATTGGACCAGACATCGGTAAACAACAACTAAAGAAAGCCTTCTTCCCCTGATTACTGTTAGATAAATGGATCCTTTACAGTTTCTCCACACCCTCTTGGTTAAGAGAGATACACAGACTAAACAATCATCAACATTGTAAATATGACTGGGGTTGGTAATGGAATGGTGGTCGGATGAAAATCATGCTCAGCATCTCAATCACCTTTTGTTGAGATATGAATGGGCCATCTCAAAATTTCCTTCCAGAATAAAAACACATGTGATGACAATTGGTAATTAATTTTCCGGAAAAAATTGGCCCAACGATCTCTTATTAATAGTTATGTTCCCATCTCAGTGTGACAAGAGAGCATATATCAAACTATGCCTGCGTATATTGGTAAAAAAATAGAAAAGCATCTGGAGAAACATATTTTTCCACCACCAAGCGTTAGAAACTGGAGGCAAAAAGGCATTGAGTATGAGCCCACTAAGGTAGGGAAAACATCGCTGTTGACTAAAAAAAAATCGACATAATGACATTCAAATAGAGATTATCCCCATAATCGTACCAAATCATCGTCTTCTGGGCTTTCACCTCTTCCACGAGTTTCCCGAAGCATTTTATTTTCTTCTTCTAGCTGAGCACATCGCTCCTTTGCAAAAGCAAAATCTGCTTTGACGGTTTTCAGCTCCCGAAGAAGAAGCTTTGCTTTGGCAGCCATGGCCATTGCAACCTGTCATTTGTCCATGAAAGACAATGTTTTATCTCACAAATTAGTGACAGACTATGATATATCCAATGCAACAGCAGCAATAAAAACAACAAACTAAGCTTTTTCCCGCAAGTGGGTGGCCCCATGAATCCTTTTATGCTATTACACTTGATATGCATCAAATCAGCATATAGTCCAAATATATGCTAGAGATTGTTCAGGCTCTTCTGTCTACTTCTTCCTCACTTATACCCAAGTTTGCTGCTAGTTCTCCTGATAGCACAATAAGAGCCTGGGATGCTTTAAGATAGACTATGTACATCTTCTGGCTCAAGTGGACAAGGTTAAGTAAACCTACAATCTTGATTTTCACATTCACGTACTCCTTTACATAACAAATGCTGCTCTTTGCAATTGTTTGCTTGTTCATTTCATACTGTGTATGCAAATTAGGATGAGAAGACTTCAAATGCATGAAGCATCTTCCATCCTGAAACATATAGATGATCCATATCCCTTCAAAAGAATTTCGTGCAGTGACTAAAATGTCAAAGGCTACACAAAGTTTAGGAAACAAAGACAATCCATCATAACCAGTGATAGACAGTTGCCACCTTACGTCGCGAGAAGCCTTCAATTGAATTTCCTGCTCTGATTGCATCTGTGATTGGGTTTGGGGTTGTTGCAATGGATTATGCTGGTTCAATCCCTTGTTCTGTTCCTCCAATCTGCTAGGTCTTTTCTTTACATGCTTGCGTGTTTCTTGAATGATGTTGGCTGCACGATTTTCCACGATATTAATACCTTCCTGAAAAGTAAAAACGCAGCCTCAGTAGAAATAAAAGTGAAAACATGATAACATAAACATGTACTGGGGCCGAAATAACTACTTATTCATGCCATTAAGCAAAAACTTATTAGTACATTATGTGCCACTCGATATATTGTGCCTTCCAAACCCCGATCATAAAGCGAGTAAAAGAGCTGGAGAAAAGAGTAACTCTTTGGGTTGGAGGTTTAAACTAAATTTCAACAGCCAAAAATGTGCTTGAGGCAATGAGAATGACTCTTATCATCTCTCAATCTTGCGAACAAGGTACGGGTATGACTTTTGCTATTGTAAAACATCTTCACAGAAAGATTTTTTTCCTGAACCACTGCTATCAGCTTTCTAGGAACAGAATCCCTAGAAACAAGTACTAGTAGTTACTTGATTTGGAAGCCTAAACCAAATTCAACTTTGAACATTCAAAGCCTTCTCTTCCAGCCGATTTCTCAGAAGAATTAGCAACTACATACTACTTAATTTTGCACAAAAAACTTGCAGAAATCTGTTCAATGGCATCTGATACAGCAACACCAACATTTACATTGACCGGTGGATTCAGTCGTTACCAACTCATTTTCATGGATTTTGAGAGAGCAAAACTCAGTTGTTCATGCAATGTGTAACTGAGCATACTAAGAGCTGGAATCTAGATTTTTTTTTGAAAAATTCTCTATCCAGGTGAGATTTAATTGTCTTTTTGCATAGTTCAGCATTTTACGTTGATTGATATGGGACATTGCAATGCTCTAAATGCTTAAACTGGTAAATGAATGCATGGTTTAGCATTAAAATACTCAAACTATCCCGTCACGCATAAGCTGAAACTTCTACTAAGATTAAAGCACGGGAGTTGAATAAAAATAAGAAGAGAAAGTCAAATGCTGGAGAGTCGTCCATCCATTGTCGGATGAAGAAAGACGTGGTTGTGCATCTTGAGACTAGGACATTAGGTTATTAGATCTCGGCAGCACAGGCGACGCTGTGGTGTTTCCGAAAGGGGCAGTATCCACTTTGGAACCCTGAATTTTCGTGTGGGCGTCCTAAGAAACGCGCGGAGTGGAGAGAGAAGATTACCTCCATCGCATTGCCAATATAATTAAGAGAGGAAGCAATGGCACCGATTCCTTTCTGGAACGCAGGAGGGCTTTCTTGTTTCGGCCGGCTCTTGGGCGGAGGAGGAGATGGAGTGGGGAGCTGCAGACACCACACACCAAAGCGGTAAAAGAGGAAGAAGCTGCTGCTAGCATACCAATGAATTTGGGAACGCAGTGGATAATCTCCGTGGAATGGGAATAATAACCTGGTCCGCTATTGGCCCATGCGGGGAAGAAGGGGGATCCGCAGAATCGTCGAGAATGGATTTGGCTTTCCTAGCAAGAGCTCCCCAGAATCCCTGTTTCGGCTCCTCGGGAGCTTTGGCGGCGGCGGCGGGGGCCGGGGGGTCGATAGGCGGCGGCGGAGCCTCATCAATATCATCATCCTGCACCGGCGAGGGAAGGAATCAAGGCGAACGAACCAACAGAGGAGAAGAAATTGGGAAGGGAAACGTCAAAGGGGGGACCTTGGAGGAAGGGGGAGGGTAAGTGTAATAAGCAGAGGAGAGGGAAGATTGGGCGTGGGCGGAGGATGCTCTGATGGCTTTGGCGGCCAGCGAAGACGACGACGATGACGAGGAGGAGGAGGAGGAGGAGGAGGAGGAGGAGGCAGAAGCTGCGTAGGAATCAAACTCGGCGAACGGCTTCTCCGATTGCTGCTGCTGCTGCTGCTGCTCCTGCTGCTGCCTCCTCCGATAAGCCATCTTCTCGATCGATTTTCATCGATCGGAGGAGGTTATCGGGTTGGGGTTGGGGGGGGGGTGGGGAAGACGAAAAGACAGTCGGGTCAGCTCATTTTCCGGTCCGTCCGGGATTCGGTTCACTCGCTCCCTCCACCAGTCGTCAACTCCCTGTCATCAACTCTCTCTCCAAAAAGCTTCAACGCCACCGACAAGCAAGACTTACCAAAACCCAGGCAGCAAGTGCCAGTTAGCAGTAGTACGCAGGAGGAGTTTCGGATCTTTCTAATGACCCGGGCTGTCTGACATGGGACAACCCAAAAAGCCCATTTTGTCTCTTTTCCTTCATTTTGGGTGGCCGAGGAAAAGATGTCACGCACATCACACCCATCACTTTGCTTTGGGCCCGTTCCGCCCACATGGATCTTTTGCTCTTGAATACCATGAATGATGCTGATTATTATTAGCCTGTCAACAACTAAAAAGAAGCTACTTCTCAGATGGCTTGTCTTCTGCTTCCCACTTCATGATGATGATGATGCAGGTTCAAATGAAATGGTTTATGATTATGCAACTACCTAAGTAGTACCGAGTATAGGATAGAAAGAAAGTTCAAAATTTAGCATTGACTTGCATTTAACGGTGAATGTCATTAGCATAACTAAAGAAGTGCCATTTACATACACCTATATAATATACGCTTATCATTTCTTTAGATAATTCTAAAATGTACGATTATAATGTGGTGAACCAATGAACTTTGATACATACGATTTATAAATTGACTGATAACTAAAAAAAATAAAAAAGGTAAATGTAGGCGACATACATCCCGGATGTCTTGACCATCGATCCTTGAGAACATCGGCAATTACTAATCCATTCTCAACAAGTATGACAGCTTTAAGCATGCAGTCCAATTTAAGGGCTGGACATATCCTGATGTGTATGGGCAAAGCAACAAGTGAAGTAACAAAAATCAAGCCTACTTACATACTCTCATTAATTCATAAAAAATGCCATATACCTCATCGTTTGCATACAAAATTAAATGAATAATCCATCTATTCCAAAGATCGGTGATACATGGCTATAAGCCGCCGTACAACAATTTTTCGTGGATATGTCTGACAATCCAGTAACATCACTTACTCTGTCTTCATCAACTTTTGCATGCTGGCGTTTGATACTCAATTATACCATTATGCTAGCCTCCTCCATTGCTTCTGGCTAAGTGGCGAGTTCAGAAGCATGCATGAAGGAGCCATTCTCTTTATTTTCTTTGATTCCCCTACCCCTTTAAAGCCCATAGGTTATCGGGCGCTAACGCATTACTAATTGCTTTTCTGCCAAGTGAAACTGTGAGCCTACCCTTCTCAAGCCCACGACAGGGCTATAGCAAGCAAGCTTTCCCCCTTCGTTTGTTGTGGGATTGGATAAAGTCAAAAATATTTTCGACACCTCACGATTGAATCACTGTAATCAAAAGATGTAATAATTTAAGATTCAGCGGTCCAATTTGGACAACTTGGGTTTCATTGGAAAGCACTTATATGACCCTCACATTTTATTGTCAAATTGTGATTTTATTCATAACTTGTTGAAATGTTTTTGAGAGTCATAAGAATTTAAGAACTTGATGATTCTTTTTATAAGTGACATTTTTTATAGTAGGGGACAAATTAGTTAAATGACAAAAGGCATTAAATGAATGAAATGAGTGGAGATCTTCCTTTCCTATCTCCCTTGTTAATTACCAAGTTTTTCATTGCCACTAGCGGCATAGAAAATTTCTTCCATTCCACTTAAAAAAGACAGCACAAAACCTAAAATGAAGAGAATTTAGTCTACAAGAAGTTGGCAGAGCTTTAACCATCGGACTAAACTTATCTATCCTTCCTAAACAGTAACCCTTTTCTTATTTCTCCTCCAAATCACGCTAGTAAAGATAAATTCTTTCCGGCCAATGAAGATACTACTCCAATTTTCCCATTGAATACCAATGGATCCTTCTTCTCCCTAAAAATCGAACAAATCAAGTTCACCTATACCAAAGAATAAAAAAAAAGCCAGCTTCAACTTTCCACTTTGGATGTCCCACGGTTTTACTAATTTAGAACTAAAGAGAAGGAGATGGGTCGTTAAGTCGGAGAAGCAATAACTAACGATTCTCTTCACCTAGGATTTGAACTTACAATTAGTCAGTTAACAGCCGAACACTACCATTGAGCTATATAGGAATACGGGACTTAAGTAGGCCGACTCTCGCTCTTTGGACCAATCTATGACCAGACAATAATGGGTTTATCACTCTTTCTTTTTCGCATTCTCTCCCCTCCCTCCGCCGGCGGAAGTTGGGGCAGTCCACAGGGCTCGTTGCCGATCTCATGGGCTTTCTGCCATGGACTTCACACTGCTCTGAGCCCCTTTCCACATGGAAAACTTCTTAACATAATGGCCATAGTAAATAATTTTGGCTAAGAAAAAAAAATGCATGAAAAATTCATGCATATGGATAGACATATAATTTAGGATAGATGATTGACACCTAATCAACAAGTATCTCATCTTCCAAACTTGAATTTAAAGAAATTGTAAAATATTCCAGAATTCTCTCAATCTTTCGTTTTACAACCATTGATATTTTATTGAAAAAATGAATTAGAATCTTTGTGTTATTTTATACTTTATTAATGTAATTTTTTCCACTATTTCCTTTTAGGCATAAGAATCACAATATTTGCAAAAGATATAACTTCCACATGAACTCTCAAACTAAAGCCAAAACCCGAACTCATATTCAAAACCAGCCCAAGTTTTTAATATTTTTATGTATGTCGACAATCAAATATTGATAAGTTTCACTCTTTCGAGCTAACTTTCAAAATATGCTCATACCCGAATTGCAAGGTTGTTTAGCATTTTATAAAATTTAGAATATATATAGTATAATGAATAAATTATTAAGTTTTCATATCAAGTTATAGCAAAAACACGGTGTTAAAGAATTGTTCGTTCGTTTTTCTTTTTAAATACACTTGTAGTTCAATGCACATTAACTATAGAGTGACACAATATATAATTATATAATTATGCATGGCCTACATGAACGAATCATGTTTGCTCATATAAATTATGAATATTCACAAGATTTCGACTCCTGATGTAACTATGAAGGGCTTTTCTTCCAGACTTCCTTATTGTATAGGTAAATCTCAGTTTCCCTGAATCAACAATGCCTTCCAGAAAAAGCAGAAGTGTTGAATGTCACAATTGATCCCATGTCCAACTAAAAAAAGCTTCAGCAAGTAAAGGAAGCATCGACTTCGAGAATACAATCTCGTCCACACAGGAAAAAATCTTTGATGAACGAGATAGTACAAACAGACAAAATCGTGCGTCTGACATAAATCCCAACAAAAGAGTTTCTACTTGCATCGACTGTGCAATTTGACCGAAACTATAGTATAATGGAAAGACGAATATCAGGTGCCCATACTTTGCCAAACTTATGCTGAAAACTTGAGAGAGAACTTGTCATGATTGTAGTTTCCCCATATTTTCACAAAGCAGGCCACTGAACAAAACCCGTATCACTGCAGTAATGCCATTACAGCCAAGCCAGATGCCCATGGCCGAACCAAGACCCAGCAGCTCAACATTTATATGACTCCAATTTAATGTAATAGGCACTGCTGATGAAAACTCGCTTTAATGGATGCCATTGCCAACCCCCTGGGACTTCCAGCAAAAGATAAACGAACGGGTGGCCCCTGAAAAGAACCTTACTCCAATTTGATATCTGCATCAATTGCATCTATCGTGTTGTTTTGCTGCCCCCATAGTTGAGCATATCTTCCAGCTTTCAACAAAAGATCTTCATGTCTTCCCTGTTCGACAACCTTCCCATCTTCTAGAACTACAATCTGGAACCAAACATTGAGAGTAAAGCTCTACTTATAAGCTAGCATGGACATGAAAGTAATTAGCAGAAGAGGGTAAGAGTTATCAGACGGAACTTTCTATGCACACAACAGACAATAGCTACCTCGTCACATTGCATTGCTGTCGTAAGCCGGTGAGCGATGAATATTGCAGTTCTATTGTTAGCAAGTGACTTTAATGCATTTAATATTTCTGCTTCTGTCGTGCTGTCAAGTGCACTAGTTGCCTCGTCGCACAGCCTGATAAACAAAGCAGGATGAAGAATTATCAATTATCTCCAACACGGAAGACAAGAATTTCCATCACAAGAGAAAGCACTGGAAGGTTTTACCCGCATAGTAAGTTTTTGGGGTAAGAGGTAGAGTTAATTTAAGGCTGGCTCGATTATTTACTCATAAGCTTTTAGTTTTTATTGTACTTATTGAATAAGCGAACATGGCTGGCCACAAATAAGGAGCTGCCATTAAGTATTAATTGCAGCTTTATAGCAGGTGAAGCTTCAATTGAAGTTTGGTAGGGAAGATGTTATGAAAATAGTTTGTGAGTGGTTGAGTAAAATATCTGAAGGAAATCAAGATGGGGACCAATTTTGTAACGTACTCAATACAACCACTACAGGGATGCCATTATGTAATTACTTAAAAGCAACTGTAGATACCATGCGACAATTTGCCGGATCAAGGAATAATAGAGTTTAGGTGACAATCACGATAAAGGAATTGAAACACATCTGTTAATTGGTTGGATCAAACATATATAGTCTGAAGCCTGACTGCCTTACTAAAAAATGGAACCATAACAATCAGCTCCCCCTTCTCAATGTTAAAACAGGGGAGAAAAAGGATCATCCATACAGAAAACTTGAATTAACAACACAGAGAGAAGATTTCTCACAAAATTGTCGGAGCCTTCAGGAACGCACGAGCAAGTGCGACCCGCTGCTTTTCACCACCACTCAGCTGCACAAACAAGTTAAAGTATAGGTTTAAATCCACTGAAGAGCAACAGAACATCAATAATTTATATATTCAAAATCACCCCAAAAGGGAAACAAGCGATAAAAACTTGAATTCTCAGGTATTTTGTTGCCATTGCAGATAAATTTAGTTTACCTGAAAGCATTGTCTACCCACTTAGAATTTATCTTATTGGAGAACAAGAAAACTTAAAGTTGCATCTGAGTACTCCACTGCACATGCAGATCTTTAAAAACACTACTGATACATTCTTGACAAATGAGAGAGGACAGTAGAATGGTTCCAAAACCTTATATGTGAACACTACTAAATATGCATAGATAATGGAATGGTTGAAAGACATCACATAAAAATAAGGAATTACGAACAATTGAAGTGAGGAAATGAATGCAGAACCTAATTGATGTTGATGTAAAATTTCTCTTCTATTAGGCTTAATATACATTGCTATCTATGGTTCCTTCAACATTTCATCACTTACAGTTTTCACTTTTAAGTTGTAATCGAGAATCACATATCTCAAATTGCTATCTAAGATATCAAAAGGTTAGCTAAAATAATGCCCTCCACAGATTACTCAAAATCTTTGAATTTCCATAGAACACAGTTTAATCACTATTTTTTCCAGGTAGTCCTTGAAAGAATTAATTTTACAAAGACAGCTTTTCTCAAACCACGAAGAATACTTTTTCATTCAGTGAAACTGTTAAGAAATATACCCAGCAGTTGTTAAATATCAAGGGCCAACTTCCTAATATCTTCTCTGAACTTTCTCTTTTTGACTATTCAACCATTTGATTGTGTTGCTGCGCTTCTGGTCACAAACTGTGTTCCATGAATAAGGCTTGACTAACCCACAAAAGAGTGTCAATAAAAATGTTTCATGTACACTGTGAATCTAGTTTTAAGATATTAATTAAGGCACTTGAAAATGCAACGCACTAAAAATATTAGTTGCAATATCACATAACTTGAATCGATAATACTAAGCTTTGTCATTGAATGATTCTGCAAAAGTTCTTTACTCATTATAACAATGAGAAAAATGGATCCTGCTGAATATTCGCCTAAACAAAACACAAGAGGCAATGCAAGGGTAGAATTGCAAGAGAAGAAAGTTAACCAGTGCCTTTTCATTCTTTTCATTGATTATATTATTTATATTCGAACATAAGCCGAATCAGGGTTATATTTATAATGATAATATGCAATCAAGGAAATTATTTTGGAGATATCTTAGTATTACACAGTGGCAAATTGCTGATTATAAGGTTGTTATTCTCCTTGTGCACAAACTTTATAGTGGTTACTACTCAAAATTGGTCATAAAATAAATTTTGTTCTGGCTGCTTCTTATTAAGTATGAAACAAGCCGCCAATAATAAAATTTTGAAAAATTAAGGAAACTGAGAATTTGAGTTACTTCAAGTAACTGTCCTGTGGAAATTTTTGGGAAATAACAGAACGGTCAAGAGCGAAGACTATGGAATGCAATGTACTGGTATTTGAAATTTTAAATTGTACTTATGGATAGATAAAACTACAGATGGTAAAAAGAATTTTGAGAATTCATTTAGATAGGAAGGTAGGCTGAGAGGGAAGATAGGAACTATACACTCTTGATGAGCATGGCCTTTCACTAGTACGGGAAAGTATGCATTTTAAAATTTTACGGGGCAATATATATAGTAAATCATAAGCAACAAAAGTTGAATTTGTGATTAACTTGGGGTCAAAACTGTATTTTAGCTTCTATATTAGATGCATGATACTATTCCCATACTTACTGCCTGATTAGAAAGGCAGTTCGACACCAAACCTTAAGAGTTTCAAGACTTCCATTTTCTAATTTAAAATCTTCTTGCACCGTATGTTCTAGAATGAACTTCAAAGAATGAGATACCAAATGACTAATGACAGTTTATATTTTGCTAACTAGTACTTGATTGCCCAAGAAGACCAATTATTCCAATAACTCCAATTCCAAGCCTACTCAGAAAGGCAATGCAGAGTAACGGACTAAAGTATGCCCAGAAAAAATTAATTGGTCCAACAAAAGGAATGACCTTCTCACCTTAAGACCTCGTTCTCCTACCACAGTTGAATATTTCTCGGGGAATCGCATAATCGTGTCATGAATAGCTGCACGTCGTGCAGCATCATAAACCTGATTAGAGAATCAGCAGTCAAGATGAGAATTCGGAAATAAGTAAAATGTTTGGTAAATTCTAATGTGTGCAAAACAGATCAGAAATGCAAAGCTAATCATATACCTCCTCTTCTGTTGCTGAAAGGCATCCATAATGGATGTTGTGATATATCGTATCATTGAAAAGTACCTGAAAAATGGTCAATTGCACACTTCATAAAAGCAACACCTTGCAAGCTCTGTAACAAAACACAAAAAACATGTGAAGAAGCTAAAAGAATTCAATTTCTTAGTCTTTTAACTTACCGTATCTTGTGGCACTACACCAAGAGACTTTCGTAGACTTTCTAGCGTCACATCCCGGATGTCTTGACCATCAATCCTTATCTGTCAACAGGTAAACAAATATCACCACGGACTTGAGCAACTACTAATCCATTCTTGACAAGTAAAAAACATGCAGTGGAATTTATTATTGGGTATGCACCGATATGTAGTCTATACTACCCTTCTGTGCAAAGCAGCTAGTGATCCATCACATTGATAAATAACTAAGACAGGCATACCTACACACTCTCATTGATTCATAAGTTTTGCAAACACCTTTGCATACAAGTTTACATCAATAAACAATCAAATCAAAGGATTGGTGATGTAACTATAAGCCAGAATATAACAATTTCGTGTGCATATTTATGAAAATTCCTAAGGTACTTACTTTGTCCACATCAACTTCCACGTGCCATCATTGAATGCTCAATACTACTATTGAATAAATTCGATTGATTGCACAACATCATTGATTAAGTTAATCTTCATTTGGAAGCCTGCATCCATCCCACTACTATATAGACTTAACTTTCCTTCTCTTATTATAGAAAATGGCTTAATGGTAGTAAGGTGAGACTGATACATGCAAGAATGAAAAGCTAAACACCACATGAAAATTCTATAAAGTGCAATTTAAAAATTTAACGACTCTTACGCATCCAGAATGAGCATCAAAAAATCTGAAGAGCAGTCTAAGAATGGTTGATTTGCCTGCAAAATGTTTGCCAACCCATGCAGCATTAGCAGCTTATCCATCAGATCAAATGAAGTGGGACAATGGACACAAAAAGAATTAAGGGTAAATTTCTCCACAACTCTGACTTTTGGCAAAATTACTGGGACATTCATGTAAAAGATTACTCTGACACACTGTCAGAATCTATTACAGCCGACCAAACTATACCACAGAGTGATGCCTTCCAATTCAGTTTTTTTAACTACATGGGGAAAAAGTGCACATTAAAACCATTTCATTATATTCTAGGAATTCCTGAATCAAACAGATTCTATCATAGGGTGTCTTCGTAATTTTTTAAAACACATAAGATATCTCCAATTTCAGCGAATAGAGTCTGAGTCACTCACTTGAAAGATTATTGAACAATTAACAACACAACATAAAACAGCTGCGACAATAATTTCACACATAAGCAAGGTTAGCTTGGCCAAAAGGATTCAACAAATGCTTACCACTACCACTTGTCCCAACAACAGCAATGCTCTTTCCAGCAGGAACTTCAAATGATACACCCTCAAGTATTTTTCGCTCTGCCAGGTAACTACAGCAAGTGAAACCATATAAAAATGCGTCAATAAGCCAATATAAAAGGTGATAGCAATAGACCCAACGACAAATGAAGTCCACAAGAAGTCTCAAACTGGACACTAAAATGTGAATGTATGGCTTGAAATACAAAATACACGCAATAAAGAGATGTTAAATCCTAGCTGAAGAATGTCATTACTGGACCAATCATAACAATCCCGATATGGTCCTTATTCAGCTTCCGCGTCCATCTTACTTTAAGCATTACTATACCACATTCCCTCTATTTTCTTCTTCTTATATACCTGTGCTTTACCTTCTTTTCAGAAAAAATGGTTGTACTCATAACGAAATGATATAACACAATATCAAAGCAATAAACTCATTTAACTTCACCAAATAATTAATTCCGGGTTACAGTTGAACTAGACATTTTCCATGTCAAATCTTCCACCTCGTTAACATTTGGGTGGATTCTGGCCAAAAAGAACAAAAACTTGGTAGCTCTAATTTCACTGCAAACGGCTTCTTTGCATCCACCCACCACCAGCGTGATTGTATGCTTGGTTCAATCCTAAGCAAACATCCCAGCATTCAAGGCATATCATCTAGATTATAAAGCATTAAGTGCAACAACATCACCATTACAACTAAATGCTGTAATTCCTTTACAAGAAGGGCGCACAAAATTTATTCCTACCTGAAATGAACGCTATCAAACTTAATGCTACCTCCATTTAATTTCAAGGGCTTTGCATCCTCCTTATCTCTAATGTCAGCCCTCTCCTGTTGTCAGAGGAAACTTTCATCATCAGCAATCCAGCACAAAGGTCGAAGTCAGTGAACAGTCAATCTCTTGTTTCTGACTGAACCAAAAAATATACATATATACTTTGGTTGATAAGATAGATGCCACGTCAACATTAGAGTCACTCCATAAAAATCTAACCTTAACAACTCAAGTCACTTTTTTAGAAAAATATCAGAGCTTTGGCATTTGCGACGAGAAAAGTGAATGAATGAAAGGAGTAAGGATAAGAATCTCAAAGTTAGACAAAGCAATTGGTGACATTTTTTATTGACCTCTCCAGCTCTTCCCTGACATAAAAACCACATAACCTATTATGAAGACGAAAGACAGGAAGTATCCCTTCAGGCACCAGATAAAGTCAGAACCCTGAAAGGCAGTATACATTGATGCTGTCCAGCAAGCTTTACATCATCAACCAAATGCATATACTTCATGTTCATAAAAGCACAAAAAACATCAGTCTCATATTGATGTAAGTCAGGTTTGGTTGCACAAATCTTGGATTCTTATTGGCAAAGTCAAGTGTCTCATATTAAAAAAGTACAAAAGTAAAAACTCAGGAGACATGCTTGCACCTGACATCTGTACTTCTATTCCCCTTGACGCATAAGAGAGAACACTAAATAGATGCCATCCTAGAAAATCCACTATCATAAACTAAATGGGTATACTTTGCTTGACAAAATTATAAATTACCTCCAACAACTGAAACATGGACTTCATATCAACAAGGCTCTGTACAGTTTCACGATACACACTACCGAGAAAATTGAGAGGGAGAGAAAGTTGGAAGAGAAGCCCATTAACCATAACCTGCATCATCAAAACATGAGTTTTTGTGAGCATCATAATGTAGTTATTCCTTTCACAAAAAATTTAAAAGAACCAAAATGTATCTAAAAAGAAAGTTCTACCAGATCACCAACTGTCATCGTGCCATCCATTATCCCATGTGAACACAAAACCATTGCAGCTGACAAAGCTGTGCTGAATATTACACTTTGCCCAAAGTTTAAAACTGCAAGGCTTCGCTGTGTTTTTAGTGCAGCAGCTTCATATCCTAAAAGTAGCATAACCACATGAGGAGTATTCCAGAAGATTTTTCCTAAAAGAAACTCTATTTCCATCTAACAAGAAACTGCTATCAGCCATCTAAGATGGTGACTGCTATCAATCCATATGAGAGGAAGAGCTACTGAAGAGCCATTACACAAAACATACACGGCCATTTAGGATGAAGATTTTTTTTTCCCCTTTAAATAACAAGAATGAGAATAAACATGAAGAAAATGTTAAAGAGTGGAAAAAGAATGGCCACCAAAAGAATATGATACTTCAATGAGTGCAGGCCCATTGCTCTTCTTATAGACATCAAAGAATGAATGAAGGAAGGCAGGCATCTACAAGCCACCAAGTTTAAAATTTGACTTGAAAATGTGAGGGAATGCAAATTAATACAAATTTAGATGGCATTCTCTGCTGAACTGACCAAGTATTCTTAAATGACTTTACACGACTGTAGGAAAAAACCCCCAACTGCAGCTATATATAGATGCACAATGATTCTATCAATATCCTTTCTTAGCCTTTATTTATCAACTCACAATGCAACTTTAAGAACACTTCATCGTGAACTAAACTTGAATGGGAGCTGTCCCATTCCCTTTCTGATCCTCCCCCACCCGTCCCCCAGCCGGTCCTCTTTCTCTCCTCCCAATGACCAAATAAAACCCACGCCAAAGGGGAACTTTAGGAAAGAGTATCCAAGTCAAGTAAAACTCAAAACATATGCTCCTCTCTCTTCTTATTGCCTTGTCTATGCTCAAAGCACAACATAATCTACCACAATTCATGCATGTCTCTGCTTCTAAAAGAACATTTAAGACCTTAGGACTCGCTTCATCACTATTATGATAAGAGTATCATGACATTATCATATCAACCAGACTATTTTTCACCATTTGTTTGATGGAAAAAATTAAGAGTCGGCATTCAACATCTTTTTTTTTTTTTTTTTTTTTTTTTCGGTGGAAAAGTACAGAGAAATTCTCTGAGGCACCAAGGGGCGACAACCCAAAAGGGTCACTGCTAAGTCTGTTTTCCTTCTAGCAGTATATCCATGGCTCCTGCAGCATTGGTATGAATAGAGCGCAAACAAAATTCACCAAAAAAAGTAAATGACTTACTTTTTAAGAACTCATCATACTTCCCAACTTCATAGGCTTCATTATTGAAATATTTGACAGTCTAGAGAAAAGAAAACAAAAGTGGATGCTGTCAATTGAGGCCATATCAAAGGATATCAAAGGGGTGTTGACTTCAATAAAATACAGATGCAGGCTATTATCAAAATCTACCTCATAATTAATAAGTGAATCGATTGCTCTGGTATTTGCATCGTTGTCAGCCTTATTCATGGCTTTCCGAAATTTTGTCCTCCACTGAGAAAGACAAATGTGTATGAACAAAACTTCAAGACATTGTAAAACCAGCACATACCCAAGCTCAGTAGAAGAAAGTTACAGAGAACCAGAAAAGAATAATAATAAGAATCATTGAATATTATCTCTAACAATGACATCTAAAGAGAAATGGAAGAGAATGGCTCCCCTGAAGGAGGAAATGGCTGTGCGTGATTGCGAGAGAGAGAGAGGGAGGGAGGGAGGGAGGGAGGGAGGGAGGGGCTTTGAAGATTGCAAGAATCTCGTACCTGTGTCACTGTTAATGTGAAGACAACATAAGCAGCAACAGAAAGTGATGTGATCCAAGCAAAAGGTGCTCCAAATTTGTATGCAAGAATGCCTGCTACCATAGATATCTGAACAAGTATGTGTTAAGCATAACTAAGTTGCTCAATGATACTGACATTCCTGTAGAAGATATGGCAATTCAAAAGCATGGAATGAAGAAAGAAGGATCATTATAAATGTGCATGATGTGCCACAAAAGTGGTAGCACAAAGGCACTGCATCAAATATCTCTATGAACTCATCTTTTTCAAAAGTAGCCGAGGATTAAGTCATACCTCCAAAATAGTGGGCACGACATTGAACACCATAGAGGAGAGAATAAAGTTTATAGCTCGGCTTCCGCGATCAATAATTCTGTTCAACGCACCTGTTTCTCGACTAGAAACACAATGACCGCATTAAAATAGGTGGAAAATTACATAACTTGATTCCATAAAACGACATAAACGGGCACCCCTATTATGATCAACAGAATGCAAATAATATGATCCACCCTACTTCGAGTTTATTTATCCCTTTGGCACCTTATAACAGCAGTAATGTATTTGATTGACAACTGCAAATTCTATGATCAATCCTCCATGCTGCTCTTATGCGGTGCATACTTTGTTGTAACAATGATCAGCAACAGTCATGAACATCAGTGTTTTTAATACTGGACTGGAATGGTGGTTTTCTGTGTTCAACAAGATGGTGGTCAGGCCACTGGTCCAGTCCATATCTTTATAGCTGAAGGTCAAAACCGGTTCAACTGGTGAATGGGTTTTGGTTTGAACTGATCTCATCTTGAACAAAAATAGATTTTACCAGCCACAGGCATGGGACTCGAACCCTTGCACTGTTGAACTAGTATCCAAGTTAAGTGATGACATTTCTTGACAATTAGGCCATATCCTGTATTTACACTCATCTTTCTTTCTGTTTGGAAAAAAAGAAACAAGTGAGATTCCAAGGGACAAGGCTCAGAAATGAAAGCTCATTTCACAATAGAGACACCCCTGTATATCTGCTGGGCATGAGATGCATCATCTGGTTGCTTTTTTATATTGTCAGAAACAAATTATTTGATTCATTTAAATAAAACCAAGCCAACTTGTTTAACCGGTTAAACTAGTTGAATCGGTAAAACCACGTACTAGTGATCAATTCGGTATTGTCCAGTATGGCTATTAAAACATTGATGAACATTGAATTGAACAATATAGTCGAGGTGATAAATTTTTTAGAGCTATCATTAGCACCTCCTTGAAGTCTCACGATCTCAGAAGGGAAATTGGAAGTCCATGACATATAGAATTGAGATACAGCCTTCAGAACAGAAATTGAGAGATGTCTGGAGGTGGATATGCATCGAGACGAGCATCTTCAGTCGAGTAACATTAATATACATTACATTCTTCTTTACAGTAATGAAGCATAGAAGCTATTCTTCAGTCTCAAAAAACATGAACCAACGTTGTTCATGCGTGATAGTTGAGGCATAGAAACCATTCTTCAGCCTGAAACTATTATATGAGAACCAACATAGTTCTCTCACAATTGCTGCTCAACACAATCTACATGACCAGGTGTTACTCACCTCACAGAAAAACTATGAAGAGAATCCAACGACCAATATATCATTTTTTGGCATATTTGCAATTTTTATAAGACAGTGAAACCTGCAAAAGAAAAACGAGAAACAAACTTTATAAAGACCAAGAATACACACCTGAGGTGGTATCGGAGGTCCAGGTCATGAAGATGCGAAAACACCTGTAAAGATTGAAAAATCATTCATAAGTAAAAGAATGGATTTAAAAAAAGAAAAAGAAAAGGTGATGTGAAGCCAGGTGAGCATTGAATATGGATACAACGGAAGTAGCACGAATGAATCAACCAGATGGACCAGGGAAAAGCCAGGGCAAAAAATATCAGACACAAGAGACATTCCAAACAGATTGACCATAAAAGAAGCTTCATACCTTCCTGGAAACTGATCGGATTGTCCTCAATGCGACTTTAGAAAAGACAGCAGTTCTTAACTCTGCAGAAACAAGACTGCATTCAATTATAGTGAGATGCGCCATGGAATAGAGATAAGGACATGAATGGGTGTAAAAATGTGCGGGTAGTAGGACCAAAGAAGTAATGAAGGGGTGTAGTACCGTTGAAAGCAGAGGCCCCGCAGCGCGCAATACCGTATCCCACCAAAACGGAAGCAGGGGTGGCAAAGAGAGCCAATGCAGTGGAGTTATTGGCGGCAAAGGAAGCAAAAGCAGCAGCATTTCCAGAGGAGGTGGTCAACCAATCAACAGCCAGCTTAAAGAGAAAGGGCACCTGCACGTTGAGGACCTGGGAACCAAAGCAAAGCAGGTGAGGAAAGGAAAAGCCAAAGCTCATCGAAATGCGAAAGGAGGAGGCGGCAACAGCTACCTTGGCGCCGACTAAGAAACCCAAGGCAGCCACAACCCTCAGCCGGAACTCGAGGTTATCCTTCATCCACAGGTAACTCGCGAGAGTGCGAAGAATTTTCATATCAGCGGCTTGGCTTTCATTTTTACCACTGGCCGGGGGTGGTGGGGTCGGCTGGTTCGGGGTCGACACTTTCCCGGGCTCGGACGTTGACGTGGAGTATAATGCGCGGCCGCTTAGCACGGGAAACTGCGGAGGAGATGGGGTTCAAAGCAAAAACAGAAACATGATGATAGGGATCCAAACCAACCGGTTCATCTCGCGTAGCAGCCAAATGGAAGAGAGAAAGGAAGGGGGGGACTGACGAGCGAATCGGGAGAAGGCCTGGGGAAGGGAGGATCAGAAAGGAAGGCCTGAACGTGGAGGCCACTTCCCTTGGCACTCCGGGAACCGATGGCGTCCCGTCTCCTGCTCGCGAGCAGCAAGCGATCGCCGGCGGGGGCAGAATTGCTATGGGGGAGGAAGAGAAGGGAAGGGTGGGACCGAAATCCCCGGCTGCGTCGGAGAAGCATCACCTCTCCAGCTCTCAGACACCTCACGCCCAGCATTCTTCCGTTCCTGGATCGCCCAAAGCTTCATCCACAAGAAATTCAACACAACATAGTCGACAGAATGCCCCTGAGAGATGATGATGATGATGATGATGATCGCATGGAGCAATCACAGCACCGTCGTAGCAAGAAGGGACAATCGAAAGAGAAATCGATGGAAGATATGCGCGTAAACGGGAGCCACAGAGTGACCGGACCGGAAAGATGCAAAATTCCGAAATGCGATGCAGAGAAACTGGAGCGACCTGACTCACCTGTCTAAAAACCGAAAACCATAAAACCTAATGGAGGACGAAACGGCAGGGGCCGGGGAGGGGGGGTTTTGAAATTGGACCAGTTATTGCATCATGTACAAAATCATATGAGCTAGCTAATTACTGATTATGCGGCTTTTTCGACAGATCGATATGACTGCATCAGCTTAAATGGACCGTGAGCTTCATAGACCATATAATATTCCTTTTCTGTTTGCTCCTTCCAGTATTGAGTAAATTTCATGAAGTGTCGCTATTTCCACTAAGATATGACTAAATTCACTTCTTTACACTTTAAAGCATAAGAACTTTTTTACACCACGTAATTTTCTGATGTATTTGTTTTCATCTTGATAGTAGTTAGCTAAACTATTGCCATGAACTTTCTTGTAAAAGAAAACAACCTTTGACCACTTGACACACATTGACTCTTCTATAAATTTGGATCGCATGTCATGTTGTTTCCAAGTAATTTTTAAATAATTATGTAGAATTGTTTGGAAATTTATGACATAGCATCTACCTATTGAATTAACATATACAATATGCAAGGACGAGGGTACAAGGAATTTCATTGATTTTCACACAATTGGTAATTTGTAAAGAAGAAAATTTGTCCCGTTGATCCAAATCTTGTAGATGAAGATGTGTTGGGACCTAAAACATTACAAAATCAATCTTATGATCACATGAGTCAAAACTAAGCCAAAAAATGATTTTTGATTGATTCTTATATAGACTTTACCTAAGATAGTTTCAACACTTGGCTCATTAAGAAGATTCACATAATCATAACATAGTTGACCCTATATCATTTTCTATAGATAAAAAGTCAATTTACAGTAAGGTATTTTATTTCAAATAAAATAATAACATGTACTAGTAACGATTGAAAACTCTCTATTCTTTCCTAATTGCATATCAAATTTTGAAAATAGCTATGGTGACTCATCTCATCCGAATTACCAATTGTGTGAAAATTAATGAAATTCCTTGTGTCAAGTGATCAAAGGTCGTTTTCTTCTACAAGAAATTTAATGTGCATTAGTTTAGCAAACTATTATCAAGCTAAAAACAAATATATGAGAAAATTATGCTATGTTAACTAGAATTATTATTGAAAAAGTTCTTAAGCTTTAAAGTATATAGTAGTGTAGGATTTGTTTCTTATCGTGTGAATATTATTACTTTGATTTGTGTCTCAATTTGAGCTTGCAATAAAGAATTATGCAAATCTTGAAAAAAAAAAAAAAAAAGAAAAAAAAATGGAGGCAAAATGAAACTTATTGAGGAAGCCACCATTTCAAGTGTTTTTTCATCTTTTAAATTTAATAGAATTATATAACAACATTAACGATTTTTTTTAATAGGTGATAATATTTTTTACTTGTAGTTATTTATATTTCGACATCTAATTTATTTTTTCTTTCATTATATTCATGAAAATTAATTGTGTGGGCCCTCTTGGGATTTTATCTCTCAATTTAAGCTTGCAATAAAGGAACATAAAAATTGAAAAAAAGAAGAAAAGTAGGGTAAAGTCCTTAATTGACTGTCACTTTGTCATTTGATGGAGGACGGTAGCTAAGTTTTTTTTACTTTTTTGTGGTATCAATCTTATTTTTTTGTTCATTGGCATTCTTACAAGGTGATGTGTCGCTTTGAAAGTTTGAAATTAAGTTTGACTATGGCCCCGTTTGGTTCAGCATTCCCAAGGGGCTTTCAGCCCCAAAAGCCCATTGGGAAAAAAATTTAGGTGTTTGGTTAAGCATTTTGAGGTGTCCTTGGCTAAATGCTGAAAGCCCAAAGTAGGTGGGGACCTGCTTTGGGCTTTTAGCATTTCAAAAATGCAAGTCCACCTCTACTATTCATCCGTTGACTTTTTCTTTTTTTTTAACCGATCATCTTCCCCACACCCCAACCGCCGTTGATCGACGACAGAGTTTCATCGGATTTTATTTTTATTTTTTAAAAAAATAATAAAAATCCTTTGCAAATGTTGGGTTCACTTTTTTTTTTTTTTTTTTTGTTGTCATTTTTATCTTTTGACAATCAATAGCCTAACTTTTTATTAATATACTAGAATGATCACTAATTAACGAAGATGATTAATACTACAATAATTTTAAAAAATTATTCAAAGTTGAAAACAAACCTAAAAGAACCCTAGGCCAAAAGTTGAGTTTTGCATCTAATCTATAATCAAATTCTTTAAATATAATTTTTAAATAAATTTACTAATATATATCTTTTACATTACTCTCAATATGAAAATGTAAAATGTTATATAGTCATTGTTTCTTTTTTGCAATTTTAAAAATACTAAAACTAAAAAACTTAATTTGGTCACACTAGAGAGCTTTTCAAATATATGTTTACCAAACAGTCTTACATTTCCCTAAAATACTTATCAGTTATAGTTTACCAAACAGTCTAAAGATTTCAAAAATCCATTTACCTCAAAGGTATTTGTATTCTTCCAAGGGCATTTTCCCAAAACCGAACCAAACGGGCCCTATGTCAAATCAATCTCTCTCTCTTTCTCTTTCCTCTCTCTCCCTCTCTCTCTAAAGCTGTAGAAGTCATGATGACAAATTATCTTACTTAATATTTGGGGATATCCTCTTAACCGGATAAAGATGGATATGTTTGGATGGAATGCGAGCGGCGATTTCCATCCCCTAAATGACTAAATTCACTCCTATTTACACTAAAAAGATAAAACCGACCTCAGTCTTTCAATTGCAGTCTAATGTGATTGAACCACTCCGTTGTTTTGTATGTTTTCTTTTTATATTTAACAAGTTACCATAATTAAACATTTCACACTTTTTTAGCATATTAAAAAAAGGTGTATACTCATATATTCTTACGATGTTCTACATGTTCCGTGTAAAATTATCTCAATAATAATAAGGAAAAATGACATGCTTTGATATAGTATAAAATTGAAAATTCTCTTTTTCATCATTGATCTTATAACGACATATTTATTTTTTGTCCCTCTTATCTCAAAAGTTCACTTTCTTGGTGAACTTTTTATTAAGTTCATCCGTCTAAAATATATATCAAGTCTTTTTCTTTAGGGTCTTTTTCTTTAGGGTTAATATATTGAAAAACCCAAAATTAGTACACATATGATAAATTTACCTCGAACTAATTTTTTAATTATCAAAAACTTTAAACTGATACATCTTTGGTAAATTTACCCAAAACTGGTGCACTTGTGATAAATTTACCATTTGTTAGTTTCCGTTAAATTTTATTATCAAATTGTTAAGTTTGATGAGACATGACAGTTGACTAGTATACCGATTTATGATTTTACTCTTCATATGTCACAATTGTACAATTTTTGTGGTTTTTTGTGGTATTAATCCGATTTAACGAAGATTATATTTATCACAAATGTATCATTTTGGGGTTTTTGAAGGTAAAATAACTTTAGTTTTGGGTAAATTTATCACAAATGTACAAGTTTGGGATTTTTGTGGTCATTTGGGGTATATTTGTCACATATGAACCAATTTGGAATTTTTCATAGTAAAAAAGTTAGTTTGAGATAAATTGTCACACATGTACCAATTTGAAATTTTTCAAGGTATTAACCCCTTTATTTATTATATCAAAGAATTTATCTTTTTTTTTGTTATTTTATTGGCAAGGTACTTTTATACAGAGCATGTAACACGTAGAGGAATATTTAGGAGTACACTAAAAACATTATGCACAATGATGTATCTTGATTTTTTCATAAATAGTTCATAGATGATATTAATTTTTGTTAATTTAAAATAATGACATTTCACCGACATTTCCAAAAAGAAATTCTTACTTTATCCATAAATTTCATCTACATAAATTTATTCAGAAATTTGATTGACAATGTAGAAAAGAACTAAATTTCTTGGAAATTTTACTTTTTGACAAAATAAATTTTATTGATGTAATATCTAATAAAAAAACATGGTGTCTTTAATATACATGAAAAATTTACAATAAAAAAACTAAATATATATGAAATTCTTAATTATAATAAGTAGATCCTACACGTGTATATATATAAATTGAAAAAAGGAAAGTAAATAAATTTGGGACCATCAATTTGAATTGCAATTGAAGATAGAGGACAATTTTGTCTTTTTGATGAAAATTGATTGGATTTAGTCATTTAGGGGGTGAAAATAGTGCCGCCCTAAAATATTGGATAAAAAATTCGAAAAGAGGTGGGATAAACTTGAATTAGATGATTTTTTTTTAAATTTTAAATAAGTTAACAAAACAAGAATAATAAGCTATTGCTTGCTCAACCATATTAGCCAAAGCTTATTGACACGTAGAAGCAAACCATGTCTTCGAATGGAGTTATGTGTGAATTGGGAGGGCCGAAAATTTCTCGGGAACTTTCTAAGACTCTCTTTGTTTCATGGAAAATAACTTTCAAGAAAATGTTTTTTAGATTTTTCGGCATTTATTTCATGGAAAATGAACTAATCAAGAAATAAGTTTTTTCCTATTGGAAAAAACACCTTCAAAGTAAAGAAAATATTTTTCATTTCTTAGAAAGTGGAAAATATTTTCCATAATTTTTCCACCTCACTTTCTTTTAACAAACACATTTTTCTTTTATTTTTATGTTGTCTTTTTCTTTGTTCTTTTTAATTTTGTTTAAATTGAGTTTTTAATTATTTTTTCCTTTCCTTTTTCTTTTATTTTTCGCGTTAGATGAGGGCCACGGTGGTGGCTGGCCACGGCCAGCTCAAGCTTGTCGCTATGGCGAGGCGAGCGAGCTCGAGCTCGCCCGAGGCTAAATCCGACGAGCCGGGCGAGGCTTGAGCCTTGCCAACATCTGGCGACCTCGAGTGAGTCTCAAGCTCGCTTGGCTTGCCTCATGTGAGTCAAACTCGCTTGGATCTAGCGAGCTGCGAGGTCGCCCGCCTTGCGCAGAGCTCGAGCTAGTATGCCTTGATAGAGCTTGAGTTCGCTTAGATTGATTGAGCCTCAAGCGTTTGGGATGGTCACTGGGCAGCCGACCATTGTTGAATCACGTGGTGATGAAGGAAGGAGGAGGAACAAGGAAGAAGGAAAAGGAAAAAGAAAGAAAAAAAAGAAGAAAAATTCTGTTTTAAAAACTAAAAAAATAAAAATTCTTTTTTTTAAATATATGAAAATGAAAATGAAAATTTTTAGGTCGATTAAAGAAATTAAAATTTGATTTTTTTGGATAATTTTTCTCGAAAATCAAGTTAGATATTGAATAGTGGAAAATATTTTGCAATTCATTTTTTGGTTTCAATTGAATACTTGAAAATATCGTCATTTTCTTGGAAAATGATCTTTCAACAAAACGAGCGGGGTCTAAATGATCAAACGGCGAGAATACTCAAAGAAGGGTTGCATTAGGCCCAAAAGAGCGAAAAGCAATCATCATGGAGTGATGCGAGGTTCCCTGCAACGACGACGACGACGACGACGTGGGAAGTGAGAATTCTGGCGACAGAGAGACGACGCAGACCTGTCGAGGGTGTGGTGAAGATTGATGGAGAGGTTGGAGATATTTGGCATTGCCGAAGGCTCATATTCCGATCACTCTTGAGGTGGCAGAGAGACGACGTTGGCAGCTTGAAATTACCTCGTCCCCCTCTCCTTGTCAAGGTTTTAAATTTACGGATATACAACGCCATGTAGAGGCGACGCTAGTGGTCATCGTCTTCTATCACGGCTATCGTAAGGGGCGGCGTTAGCCGTATTCCTAGATATAGTAGTTTAATTTAATTTTGTAATTTTCAGTTTTCTAATTTGATTGAATTTTTCAATTTATTTTCCCATCTTCGCCTAAAATGTGCCAAATAATTAGTAGCATTAAATATGTCCACAATTACTATTTGAAGGATTTCCTATCCCACATTATTTTGTTAAAATATCCTCACTATCAAAAGTAAGTTTCAATTAACCTCGATCTGGGATCGCTTGTGGTCAATTTACTGATTCTCGCATTTTGTAAATATACTCTCTTCATGTACGGTCAAAGTGGGGGCAATCATTAGACATTCAAGAACTCTTTTCTAAAGTATACATAAGAAAGAATCACCGTTTCACGGGATTTTACCTACCTACAGATTTTATATTTTACAAGACCCCCCCGTGGAATAGAAAATCGCCGCTTCTGTTGCAATGAATTGCGAAGCATGAGTTGTAAACTCATTAGTTTAATAGTGTTCTGGAGATTTTAGATAAAAAGGATGGAGTTACTGACTGTAACAAAGTATAAAGGGACCGATTGCAAAGACACACCAAACATGTTTTCAACATTTCCATTCTTATTGAAAATCGTTTGTTTTACAAAATAAACATGTTTTTCTAGAAAATAACATCTTTCATTTATAGTTTTGCTGAAATAAAAAAAAAATCTTTTCAGGAGCTTGGGAGATTTATGCTTATGAGAGAGAGGAATCCGTTGTCCACGTGAAAAGCAACCACAACTTTGTGCCACTATTAACGATAGAGAAAAGTATTAGACAAGTCTTAAACTTATTGTATTGATACTAATTTAATTCTAAATATTTTAATAGTACAAATTTAATTTTGAGTCTTAATTCATTCATAAACTTTTTGACCTTGTACCCAATTAGTCATTTCGGCTAATATTGACAAGATATGATTGATATGAATGCTGATTATGTCACGTAAGCTGATCGGTGTCCACGTCAATACTCTCTGGCCAAAATTAATCATAATGATTAAATTGACATCAATAAAATATTTGAAGTTAAATTAGTACTGATGTAATAAGTTAAAAATTTTTTAGCACTTTTTTTGTTAACGGCATATGCATTAGCAGATGCTCTTTTCAAGGTAATGCACATGCTCTTTCGAGGATGCAATGCACTTGTTCTTTTGGGGACACAAGTGAAGCGTCCCTAGTCTCGTACAAAAAAATGCACATGCTCTTTCGGGGATTCAATGCACTTGCTCTTTTGGGGACGCAAATGAAGAGTCCCTAGTCTCGTACAAAAAATTCTTGGGACACCTAGGTAGCGCATGGGACATGTCTGTTCGTCTATTCTTTTGTTCTTTCACTCCTCGAAACAAAAAGAAAAGAATATAAATCCGTTTGATAATATCAATTAATTTTTATATTTCCCAGGATATAAAAGTAGCTGGGACATAGATTTGAAATAAAAATAAGAAGTAGAAAAAAAATAAATTTTTATTATTAGGAATAATTTCTAGAAATAAATCATTATTTTACTTTATTTTATTCTTTTCTTTTCTTTTTCTTCTTTGTTGCTCCTTGCGGGCTGCTGTTTGTCAACCGCTTGCCGCCACCAACGACCATTGGCCGCCGCCCGCCATCCCCAACCGCTATTGCCAATTGACTGTTGCCACTGGCCTCTTGCCATCACCCATTGTCGATAGCTGCCGCTCGCCGCCCTCTGCCGCCATGGCAGAGGGTGCGGCGGTCAAATGCGTTCTTATTCTTTTTGTGCATCATATTATATGCATTTATTCTTTTTCTATTCCGAGAATATAAATTTTATATAGTTACAAAACACGTTATTTTACTTAAAAATTATTTTAGAAAGTAGAAATAAAAAAGAAATAATTCTGAAAAGAAATTATTTTTCAAAATAGAAATATTACAATTTGCACTCCTAGTTAACGGCATCTCAGTTTCGAAGCTAGGGATATGCAGAAAACGTCTCAGATTGAGAGAGAGAGAGAGAGAGAGAGAGAGAGAGATATGGTTCTCTTCTTACGGGAGAAATGGACACAAATGAAGTTCCCCTGTCAGCATATTTTGCTGACGCACGTGCTCCTCTGGGAACGCGAGTGAAGTGTATTGTACCGTGGGGGGGGTGCGGGGTTGATCAGTAGCATCCTAGATTGCGAAATCTGGGGACGGCTTGACTGGGCTTTCGTCCTTGTGCAGAAGTTGGGACGTGAAAAAAGCGTCCTTGTTTCGAAATTTTCTTACAGAACCGGTCCGATCTGATCACGATGATGTTGATAGTATTTGAGAAGCAGGCACGCTTTGTTTTTGCGTCTCCGTATTTATGCTGTGGGTACTCTCCCTTCGATTGATGGATCGGGCCACCCTTCCGGTACTTTAAAGCCCCATTAAATAACACAACACTAACTCTTTTTATTATTTATTTTTGTGATTCCACATTTTCGGACTCACATTTTCTCTTTAAAGTGACGATTATTCAACATGTAAGTTTTTTTTTTTCATATTTCATACCTTTTCATGACAATCATCCATTTTGGTAACCGTCTTGATGTGAGGTAGTGTATAAAAGAAACGATCGTTCATTTCTAATGGGGCAATCATAAGGTCTAATACAAACCCTCTCTTTTGGCATACACCATCGGTATATGTGAGGGAATTGGGTTAGTAGAGTATATCAAATATTTCTCTAAATTTTCAGGATTTTTCGACGAACGTGAACACGAACAATGGCCGGGGGTTTGTCTATAATCGATCTTGGTTTCCGCATTTGATTTTTACGTCTGACATTTGGTATCGGAGCATGTTTAATGCCTCTGCCTTGTTTTCGTTGAATTTTTGGTGTATTTTTGGGCATTTTTTTGAGATGAACAGTAACTCGGAACTCCAGGCCAAGAGAGAAACTCGCCGATTCCGAGCGAAATCCAACGACCCATCGCTCAAATTTGGACCCGTACGGTCGCATTGCCATGAGGAACATTAGTCATGAGTTATTTCGGCATATCAGTATTCGCCGGAGGCTAATCGGGCGGTGGAAGTCGCCGTGGTTAAGGATTTGCATTTTGGGAAATTTTCGTTTGATTTGGAGCTAATTTCTTGGTCATTTTCGTCGAAACTTGAACCCATGTGGTCGTGCTGGCATGCTTTCAAAAACCCATTATTTATTTGTGTCTGAGATGGGCTGCCGGAGAAGAAACGGCGGTGAAATCGCGATAGAAAATGACGAAAAACCGGCGGGAATCGACTCTCTCGCGTGAGGAAGAAGGCGTGTGGGCTTCACGTGTGCTGTAGTTGCAAGCGTGTGGAACCCAAGCGCCACGCGCTGTCACGAGTGCACCAACTGCTGGCGCATGGAGCCCACGCGCGCGGTACTACCCGCGGCAGTTGCCAAGCGTTGCACGCGCCTACGCGTTGGACCAAGCGTGTGCGGGCCACGTGCTGAGCACGCGCTTGACGTCCCTAAGTGGTTTTTACTCTTTTGCCCCTACGCCATTTCTAAAATTTCCGTTTTGCCATTCCTGCAATTTTACAATCCTATCCTTGGCCAATTTATTTACTGTTTTGCCCCTTGATGTATTTAGTTATTATTTTGTCCTTCATGCATTTTTATGAATATTTTTATGGATGAAATTAAATGTCCAATAATCCATATATTTAATTAATTAAAGAGTAGCAACAACATATTTAGTTAATTAAATTATATATTTAGAGCTTCCGGATGATATTTAGAAATTGACATTGATTGTAATTAATTATATTAATATGATGAATTTTATCCCACATGAATTTTCATTATATTAATATGATTAATTAGGATGAAATATCATATTATTTTTCTTAATTTACGCACAATGATTAAGAAAAAAAAGGTATATAATATGAATTTATTTAAATTAAAAACTTAGCCCACATGCAGTTTTTATGTTATGTGATTTATATTTGTGACATGTTTACATTAGTAAAACATGATTTATGTATCTTTTGCCTCAAATTTTGTGACATAAGCATGATTATTTGATATGCATTTTTTTTTGTGCTGGAGGAACCGCCTCAGCCGGTAGTCGAAGCGTAAATCCCCAGGTGCCTTAAGCGGGAGGACCCACCAACCCCGGTAGCACACTTAAGATGCCAAGTAACTCTGCCAGCCCCCTTGTGTTGCAAGGGCTTCGAACCTCTCCCCTCTCTCTTAGAGGATCACTAAAGCCTACCCAGCGGAGCCACCATGGCCAGTGGTTTTGATATGTAGTTTTGCAACCTATGAATTTCTCTAAATTTAAGTGTGATGTTCCCATACTGAATGGTGATAACTATAAAGTTTGGAAGAAGTTAGTTCTTCTTCAATTGGGGTGGATGGACATTGATTATGCTATAAGGAAAGACGAACCACCCGCTGCTACTATTCGAGCACTGAGTCTGAGATAACCATTTATAACCAATAGGAGCGGTCCAACCGCATTTGTGCAATGTTTTTTTTTGTGGTAAATGTAAGAAAGTTTGTGCAATGTTTATAAGAGCTAAGAGCTAAAAGCTAAAATATCTCCTAATATTCGTGGTTCGGTTGCTCAGCATAGCAATGCTATGGTTTTATTGGAGGCTATAGATGCGTAGTTTGAGACTTCTGAGAAGGCGTATGTCATGACCATAACTATGAAATTTTCATCATTGAAACTCACTAGTGTTAGAGGTGTGCGTGAGCACATCACGCAAATGAGGGATATTGCGGCTCAGCTTAAGAACCTTAAAGTTGAGATATCTGAATCCTTTATTATGTATTATATTCTGAATACTCTCCCGCAATAGTATGCACCTTTTAAGATCTCTTACAATACACATAAGAATAAATGGTCAATTAATGAATTCATGACCATGTGTGTTCAAGAGGAAGAAATACTGATTATGGAATTGAGAGAAAGTGCTCATTTGGCAACACAAGAAAAGAATAAGGGCCATGGCAAGCATAAGGGAAAAAGTAAAATACTTCCCCAAGCTAACATTAAGAAAGAATCCAAATGTTTTTTCAATAAAAAGAAGAGGCATATAAGGAAGGATTGTGCCAAATTTAAGGCTTGGCTCGAGAAGAAAGGTAATCCAATCTCTTGTGTTTGTTATGAATCTAATATGACTAATGTAAGTCACAACACTTGGTGGATTGATTTTAGATCTACAATCCACATTTTGAATTCCTTGCAGGGTTTTCAAAACCACAGGAAGCTAGTGGGAAGTGAACAAAGCATCTATTCAGGAAACAAGATGCGTACGCATGTGGAAGCTATTGGGACATGTAAACTAGTTCTCAATAGTGGCTTTGTTTTGAATTTGGAAAAGACCTTTTATGTTCCTAGTTTATCTAGAAACTTAATTTCAGTTTTAAGACTTGTACCTTTAGGTTACTCTTTTAACTTTTCAAATTCAAACTTTTTTTTATCGTTTAAATTTGAAATTGTTGGGAGTGGTACTTTATCTAATGGTCTTTTTCGAATTAATTTACAAGACAATGTCTATTATAATGCGATGCATGTTTATGATAATGCTGGTATAAAATGATGTGTTGTGAAAGAATATTCCTCTATGTTATGGCACTGGAGATTATGACGTATCTCCATAGAAAGAATTAAACAATTGGTAAATGATGGAGTACTTAGTACTTTATATTTTACTGACTGTAATACTTGTGTGGACTGCATAAAGGAAAATCAGACTAACAAGACGAAAAAAAGGTGCCAAGAGGAGTACAAAAATATTAGAAATCATACATATGGATATTTGTAGTCCAGATATGGACTTGTGTGGTTAGAAATACTTCATCTTTTTCATAAATGATTACTCACGTTACATGTATCTCTACTTGATTCATAATAAGTATGAAACGTTAGATGCCTTTAAGGTATTTAAGGCGGAAGTAGAGAAATAATGCGGTAAACAAATTAAGATTGTGAGATCAGATAGAGGTGGTGAATTATATGCTAGATATATTGAAGATAGATAAGCACCTGGTCCATTTGCAAAGTTTTCTTCAAGAGCATAGGATAGTTGCCTAATATACTATGCTTGGTTCTTCGGACCAAAATGGTGTAGCAGAAAGAAGAAACCAAACTTTATTAGACATGGTGTGTAGTATGCTTAGTGGCTCCAAACTTCCTAAGTCCTTATGGACTGAAGCACTTAAGACGGCAATGTACATATTAAACCGAGTTTCGACCAATACTGTCCCAAATACACCTTTTGAGTTATTTAAAGGTTGGAAACCGAGTTTGCAACATGTACGCGTTTGGGGATGCTCGTCTGAAGTGAGAGTTTACAATCCACAAGAAAAGAAGTTAGACTAAAGGACCATAAGTGGGTATTTCATTGGATATGCCGAAAGGTCCAAGGGATACATGTTTTGTTGTCCATCTCACACCACTAGGATAATTGAATCAAGAAATGCTAAATTTCTTGAAAATGACTTGATTAGTGGGAGCGATCGATCGATGGACCTTGTTCCTAAGAAAGATTATTCAAACACTCAACCTTCTACCTCAAGTTTGAGGTTGGTTGTTACTCATAATGCCCCTTTAGTTCAGCTGGCTATTGAACAATCAATCGTTGAAGTTCCACAACCTGCTGATATTGATCTAGTAGATCCAATTGTTCAGTAATTACTAGAAACTGTTGAACAACCGGATGAACAACACGCTCCTCAAGAGATTATTGATGCAACATTGAGAATATCTACTAGAATAAAGAAATTGGTAATTCCTAGTGATTTTATTGTGTATTTACAAGAATCTGACTACAATATTGGAGTTGGGAATGATCCTGAAACGTTTTCACATGCCATGGACAATGATAAATTCAATTTGTGGTACAATGCTATGAAGGAAGAGATGAGTTCTATGGCTAACGAAGTTTGGGATTTAGTTGAGTTATCTGATGGTGCGAAGACCATTGGTTATAAATGGGTCTTCAAAACTAAGAAAGATTTATTCGGTAATATTGAAAGATATAAAGCTAGACTCGTTGCCAAATGATTCACTCAAAAGGAAGGAATTGATTACACGGAGACCTTTTCTCTTGTATCTAAGAAAGATTCTCTTCATATTATTTTGGCATTGGTTGCCCATTTTTATATGGAATTACATCAGATGGATGTGAAAACCACGTTTCTCAATGGAGAACTAGAGGAAAAGGTTTACATAAAACAACTTGAAGGATTCTCCTCTAGTAAAGGTGAGCATTTGGTGTGCAAGCTTAAGAAATCTATATATGGCTTGAAACAAGCATCCCACCAATGATACGTAAGGTTTCATGATGTCATATCTTCATTTGGTTTTGTAGAGAATGTCATGGATCAATGTATATACCAGAAGGTTAGTGGGAGCAAAATTTGTTTCTTTGTGCTATATGTGGATGCTATTTTACTTGCAACCAATAATGGATTGCTATATGAAGTGAAACAATTTCTCTTTAAGATTTTTGACATGAAGGATATGGGTGAGGCATCTTATGTCATTGGCATTAAGATCAATAAAAATAGACCTTGAGGAATTTTATGACTATCTCAAGAAACTTATATCAATAAAGTCCTAGAGAGATTTCGGATGAAAGATTGTTCACTGAATATAGCACCCATTATGAAGGGTGACAGGTTCAATTTGAACCAATGCCTGAAGAACGATCTAGAAAGGGAACAAATGAATAGCATTTCATATGCTTCTACTATCGGAAGCTTGATGTATGCTCAGGTTTGCACTTGACCTGACATCGCTTTTGCTGTGCAAATGTTTGAAAGATATCAGAGTAATCCAGGTATGGACCATTGGAGAGCTGCAAAGAAAATGATATGATACCTTCAAGGTACTAAAGATTACATGCTTATGTATAGACGAACTGAGAACCTGTAAGTAGTCGGTTATTCGAATGCGGACTTTGCGGGTTGCGTTGATTCATGAAAATCAACATCTGGATACATTTTTATGTTAGCTGGTGGAGCCGTGTCATGGAGAAGTGCCAAGCAGACTTTGACTACTACTACTACTATGGAGGCTGAGTTCGTTTATTGTTTTGAGGTTACCTCGCATGGTGTATGTTGAAGAGTTTCATTACTGGGTTTAGAATTGTTGATTCTATCTCTAGGCCATTAATAATAAATTGTGACAATTCAACTGCGGTTTTTATAGCTAAAAATGCCAAAAGTGGCAGTCAAAGTAAGCATATCGACATCAAGTATTTAGTCATAAGGGAATGTGTTAAGGAGAATAAAGTGGTCATTGTGATATAGCTAGTGCTAGTACCTAGAGGGGGGGTGAATAGGTATATAAACGATTTTTCGCACAATACTTAGACAATTAAAGAATTGCAACAAATAACATTCAATCGTAAGACTCGGTGAATGAAAGAGAGAATTAAACACGCGGTTTATAGTGGTTCGGCTTGATTCAAGCCTACGTCCACTCTTTCGCACCGATGACCAATCTACTGGATTCCACTATGAACAAAGAGATGTTACGGCGTTGATCTTCCTTGATTTTGGGTGTAGATGAACTACCACACTCACTCAAGGTATCACCAAGTATAGACACTCTCTCGTATACAATTTCGCTCGGATCGTATCGACTAATAATCAAGGTGCTTCGGACTCACGGAATTTCTCTATCTATCACACTCATTGAACAACTGGAACGTCTTCCTTTTATACTCCTTTATGCCATCATAACCGTTGGCACTTACCAAAGGAATTCCTCCAATCTACCCGTTGGACGGAATCAATCAAGAAGATCATCCGAGCTATTAAAGGAATCGACGATAGCCCATCAATCCGTTCGCCCATACAATCGGGATCTTGGTTTCCATGAATAGAACCTTCCAAGAATACTTCGTCGATAATCGGATCTTCAATTGATCTAGATACGAATCAAAGAATCCGTTGTATTTGTCCAGCCAAAAGATCTTCTCCAGAGATCAAGATGAAATCCTTAATCATAATAGAACCTTCCAAGAATACTTCGTCGATAATCGGATCTTCAATTGATCTAGATACGAATCAAAGAATCCATTGTATTTGTCCAGCCAAAAGATCTTCTCCAGAGATCAAGATGAAATCCTTAATCATAATCCTCGATTTGGATTTCCTTCGATACTTTGGATCGATAGACTCGTCAATGAGAATAATTTTGAGTCTTAAGTCTTGAGTCTTGAATCTTGAGTCTTGAGTTATGAGTCTGGAGTTATGAGTCCGGTGGTCGAAAGTCTTCGACGCAAACAACTGCACTAGATCGATGGAAACGTTTTGTCAGCTTCAAAATCTTCTAGAGCGATTTCTCCAACACATTGAACACGTTAGCACTGAATTGATGATAGCTGATCCTTTAATTAAAGGCATGCCACTGATAAAGTATAAGAATAGAATAGGTCCCATCATGTGATTTGTCGTCATATGGACGATTTTGTTGTATGAAACTCTTATTCTGTTGTAATGTTGATTCTCAATTTTTGGTGTACATATTTTGTTGTTTATGAGAATAACATTTAACATTGGTTCTAGAATAAACATAGGGTTTATTCATTAAGATGTGTTGTTACATATAAGCTAACATTAAAGAAATAAGATGTATTGTGATACATTGAAGATATTACTCACTCTTAGAGGACATGTCGCCGTGATCCGTGTGTTTTGTTTCTTTTCTTTAAGCATAAAGTTTTTTGTGGAATTAGTTGGATAATCCGTATGATGAAAATGATGGGATCAAGTGGGAGAATGTTATTTATTTTTGTGATCCCACATTTTCTCTTTAAAGTGGTAGTTATTCGACATGTAGTTTTTCCACATTTTGTTTAGTGACAACCACCCATTTTGGTAAGTGTCTTGATGGGAGACATTGTATAAAAGGAACGATTGTTCATTTCTAATGAGGCAATCACAAGGTCTAACACAAACCATCTCTTTTGGAATACACCATAAGTATATGTGAGAGAGAATTGGGTTAGTAGAGTGTGTCAAATATTTCTCTGAATTTTCAGGATTTTCCAACGAACGTGAACATGAACAATGGCTGGAGGTTTGTCTATAATCGATCTTGGTTTCCGCATTTGATTTTTATGTCTAACACTTTTGTCACTGGATGAACGAAAATTTACAAAATGGGGTGGATTGAACAACTCAACTATAACAGCGCGAGTAGACAAATGCCGACGACAAGTGAGGTCTGATCGAGTATGAGAGAGCTTGTGACGAGATTTTGAATGTTTGACTGGCACTGTACTGCATTGTATAATATTAAAGGGTATCGAGATTGGATGGGAATAGTAAGTCCAGGATAATCATCAAAGCTCCGCATTTACCCAATTTAAATTGAAAATAACGTGACGCAGGAGCAGACATTTTTGACCAGATTTTGGCGGGGGCTGCTGAACTTCTTCCCTTTACAGATTGCGGTCTGGGGAGGGAGGAGGTGCTCCGGTCCAGAGGGGCGTCCAAATTCCACTCTTCTTCTGGTCATATTCCAGCAAAATATGGATGGCGGACTTAGCAGCCTCTCCTTTCGTAGCACGGTGGGATCCGAAGAGGTTTTGAACAGCCGAGCACAGAGGAGTGACGTCAAAAGTTTTTCTTTCCTATCATCTTCACAATAAAGTTTGCATTCTCCATTCAACAAATTCATACTCAGGACAGTCAAATGTCAATTATATCAAGCGTCATCCAGAAGAGTATCCCTAAAATAGTCAACCGAACATACTTGTTGAAATAAGATGTTGTATCTCTATGCATTTGAGGCATACAGTTGGGTAACAAGGGCACTAAAAGCACGTCCTTAATTATGTTATATTTGCCATGCTGAAATAATTATGTGAATTTTTTTAATTTACTGTGATAATAACAATATATTTCGGATAACGAAAAATCAAATAATAAATAATTGTAAATTGTTATTTTTATAGTAATCCAAAAACTATTATGCTAGTATAGCCTGTACTTGAGAAATATGATCTTGTTGTTTATTGTTGTTTATTTATATTCCACGTGATTGGTTTGATAATGAACTTATGTAGAGGTTGATCACCCCTCTTGATTTGAGTGCGCCGGATTGATTTGGAATGCTGCATTCCACCGCTAACTTTTAACAAACAGAAAGTCAAATCGTTGACAAGTCAACATGTACAGCAGGGAAGCAAAGTGCTGTTTGGCCATTGCTTAAATAAGGGTTCCGTATTTTTTTTCCCCTGGAAATTAGTCTTAATCATAACTCTAATTGGTAGTAAATAAGTTGAAAATAAACCATAAAAATTTCAATCTATGCCTACTATAATACATTTATCCCAAAATTTTTGTAATAAAAAAATCTTAAATTATGCCAATTGTGACACTTTTTCTTTTTCCAGTGCGGTGCTTGCCTGGCGACACAGGGCCATTTGTCCTTAAAAGTGCCACATCGGATCCACATCAGCATTTTAACGGTGATTTTGGTTAGATTATTAACGAAAGGTAAATATATCACAATAGATATAATTTGGGGTTTTTGATATCAAAAAAAAAAAAAAAATTGGGATAAATATATTACATTGAACCCAGTTTAAAATTTTTGGTGGTTTATTCCTTAAATAATTTGAACATTGTTTACATGCAATGTTAACAAGCGAGTGACGTTCGTATGTATGATGGACTAATTAAAGCAATTCCTCGAACTAGAGAGAGGGCAAAAAATGCTATAAAATTCACTAGTGAGTACGGGACTTGCGATGCATGTGCGTAAGAAATCAACCCACGCAAGATTAGGCAAACACTATTCTATGGAAAACATGTTTGAATCAACGAACATGATTAAAAAAATAATAAAATTGAAAGTACCGAATGAAAAGAGAGTGATAAAAATGCACATATAAATGGAATGCATATGAACACGAAAGAGTAATATAATTCAAGACTCAAGCTATCTTTTGAATGTATTTAAAGATTCTGATTTTAATAGCGAAACATTTGTGAGAGAAAATATAGGATTAGAAACTCATACATTTATCCATGCGCATAATAGTTCTAAAATCAGCATGGAGGACATTGAAGGAAGGGAGGGAAAAAAAAATATTGAGATCCTATAAAAAGTCTGTTTTATACAACAGAGTAGATACAATTCACGAGGAATAGACAATATGATACTGCTTATCGGAGAAAGTCATGAGCTTCGTGGAGAAACTTAGAGGGGATAAAGAGAAATTTCGAGATCAGACAAGGGAGAGAAGAGGATAAATTGGTCAAGGTAAAGAGTGATGGAAACGGGTCTTGGTCTGTGGAGTTATCATAAGGGGGCGCTGGCCGATATTGACCAATCGATGCCGCTCTCGCAGGGGCGAGGTAACCAAATCTCCAAATTCGCTCATTGGCTCCAGCGCCCCATTGACCTAACTTCGTCCATTGGGGACCGCCAACCTAACACGGGGCCCTCCTCCATGTTTGTCTCTTCTCCCCAAAAGTCTCTATCCACCATTTGCGCCTTCATTGGGTTGAGGTCCGGCCGAAATCAAAAGGAGCAAACTGATCTGAAAACCCGAATCGTGTGGCTTTGTCTTTGACAGATGAGTACAATGACTTGAGTAACTTCTAGACCTGTTTCCCATATCCTACCCAGTTATAATCAATTCCCCTTTTTGGACCCTGTTTGCATTGGAACCTATTTTGGAACTTATCCTATTTTTCCAATCTGATTCTAGGGCCTATCTTATTTGTACCAGAACCTGTTTTGCAACCACTTGATATCCTATGCAGTTTCGAATTTTATGTAAATACACGAGAAAATAATAACATAATTCTCTTAATTTATATTGAATTATTAAGCACATATAATTAATAAGTATATGAACTTTATGACTAAATGAAAAACTAAGGATGCACAATGCTACAAAAAAAAAAAAAAAAAAAAAAAATCAATTTCGGACTCTCCTCGCTCAAGTTATTGTTCCGTCAGTGATGGTGGCAAGCCTCACGACAACGGGATGAGAGGCGGTTGCATTCCTGCAAGCTGCAGTGCCAATGGCGGTGACTACAATGGTGGTTGGGTGTAGAGAGAGAGAGAGAGAGAGAGAGAGAGAGAGAGGCGACTAGGTTTTTTGTTTTTGTTTTTAATACTAGTAAAAACTGGTTCCGAGAGAGAGAGAGAGAGAGGCGACTAGGTTTTTTGTTTTTGTTTTTAATACTAGTAAAAACTGGTTCCAAAAAGGGTCCAATCGAGAACTTGTTCCCCGAGCGATTTCAACTGGTTCCCCAAAAAAATGGAACTTGTTCCCGGACTGATTCAAACAAGAACTTGTTCTTGAACCTGTTTTTTAGGTGATCTAGTCTGGTTCTTGGGTAAATTCAGTCCGGTTGCATACTCCTAATTGTACATGCCCATTTCAACTCAACAATGACTCTCCGACAATAAAAAATAAGCCCTTCTTTTTCCGTAAAAAATTTATACTGTCAGCAAAACGAGCCAACGAAACCTTTAAAAAACTATGACCTAAAAATTGGATTTCGTTCATTTTAAAAATCCGCAAAAAATCAAAGCAAAAAAGAGCATCACAAATGGATCCTTAGAGTTTATAATATCATTCGCTTACCTAAACAACCAAAAAGCAGACTGAGAACGTGACCACATATAGAGGTCCATTAGTGTCCTGGCGTGGGTGTTGTCGTTCCACATGCTTGTTTAATTCGACATTCATAAGAGAAAAGGAGACACATTAAGCACATTGAAGGTTGTGTAAATTGTTGTGACTTGAGGTCATCGCTTTCTCTTTTTCCTTGGGATAATTGTACTAGAAATCCTAAAATTTATTATAAAAATGTAATTAAGTTCTAAAACTTTGAAAAGTACAATTAATTCCTCAAACTTGTCAAATTATTACAATCAAGCTCTTCCATTAATTTCGTCCAATTTGATTAATAGAAAATGTTAACTTGATTTTCTTATACATATTATTTTCTATATTGTACTAGCATTGACATGGCTAAAATAGCGTCATTTTAGTACATATATAATTTCCTAATACAATTTTTTTTAACATATATAAAAAAAAAGCAAACTTAAAAAAAAAAAAGAAAAATAGAGAAAAGGAAAAACCAAGGCAAGCTTGCTGTAGTTGCTCCACCATCATCGAGAAGTGTCGATGAAGGTGGGGAATGGTCAACGGGGATTGCTGGGCCCTAGCTAGGGCTGGCGACCCTCGCCGACTCCAGACAAGGTTGGTGATGGTGGGGGCTTGCTTATTTCAAATATAATTTAAATAAAAATTGTATTGAAAAGACTTATTTGAACTGAAATGACATCATTTTGATCTTATGGTTCATGCTTTAATCACTTATTGTCACGTAGGAAAGAAAAAAAAACTACATTAGTATTTTCCATCAGTCAGGTTGAATAGAATTTAACGGAAGGACTTGATTCACTAATTTAATAAGTTTTATGACTTAATTATACTTTTTACAAGTTTTTAGATTCACTTATATTTTCATCATAAGTTTAAAGATTTTTCGGTACACTTATTCCCGTCCCTTTGTGTTGGTGGGGACTTGAGAGGTGGAGAGAGAGCCCACTCCGTCAATGAAATCAGCTTTAAAGTCCATGGAGCAAAGTAGTGCTCGGTTGTTCACCCCCCTTGACAAATCATGCCGGTCGTCCTGAAATGGGTTCGCAGATTCCTAGATTGGGAGCGTGCGTGATTTTCACATTCGATATTCCACTTTGACGGGACCAATTTGGCGGGCTACAACCTTAAAATATCGTTTTCTTTTAATAAAGCAGAATTATCGCGCTTCCAGCATCTTTCGCGGGGACCTTGTCCTGGTCACCCTTCTGTAGGTATATATAAGTGTGCCTCGGTAGCATCTGGCAACAGCATCACAAACCCCCCATATATCCCACCAAAACCCATCGGCCACCTCCCAACCAGTGCTGTCATCTCCAAGTCTCCAGTACTCCGGAGTTACGTTCACATTAGGACTTGGGAGAATCATCAGCAATGGAATATCTGCAGTTGTTGAACGCGAAGGTGCTGATATCCATAGCCGTGGTGGGCGTAATTGGAGTGTTTCTGAGGCTGTACAACGCGCTGGTGGTGAAGCCAGAAAAGTTGAGGTCCTTGCTGAGGAAACAAGGCATCAATGGACCACCCCCCGCCTTCTTGCTCGGCAACATCATGGAGATCAAGAAGGCGAGATCCTCCTCCTCCTCCTCCGCTCCCAAGACTCTGCCTGGGCAGCCCCTGCCCGCCATGATTGTGCAGTCCTCTTTCCCTTCTTTGACAAGTGGAGAAAACAATACGGTAGGTCACCTACCCACCGCCCTAACTGGGATCTTCATCTCTTTTCTACGATTAATCTAACAATATTCGCGTGTTCCGATTTTCCATGTTCCAAACTACAGAAACTAAACGCAAGATTTTCTTACAATTATTAGAGAGTTTATGAAACTCAGAGGTTGGTGCTACTTAGATTTCGTAGTCAGATATAGACAAATAACGTGCATCACCGTGACACACGTTTTCTGTACTTCAAAGTTGATGTTGTTTGAAGCCTGTCATGTCGTTTGGCGCACCGCACGGCATACGATGGTAGATGTTGAAGATTCCTTCACTGCCCGTTTCCATTTTTTCAAACTTGCGAACCCTACCAATGGCTGCTCTTTCTTTTATGGGGTTATTGTTAGGTCTTTGTTAATGACCGATGTATGATGCGTGCGCTGGGTGGCTCCTCTGGCGCTGGATCTGGATTGGACCCAACAAAAACGCCTCCAGCGCCCCAGTGTCGCTTCTCACATTCACACTAAATTTGATTTGGCGCGTTGTCACTCAGTAAAATAAATGAATAATTCACCACTCCTGAATCAGATCATTTCTCCTTCCCTCTCTTAAATGACTTGGATTGGTCGTTTGTGGTTCAGACATGGACAATCAGATCAGGCTGATCTCATGCGCTGATGTCTCATGATTGTTACAGGAGATATATTTGCGTTCTCGCTGGGGAACACGCAGATAATCTATGTGAACCAACCGGACGTGGTGAGGGAGATTACCACCTGCACATCTTTGGACTTGGGGAAGCCCTCATACCAGTTCAAGGAGAGGGGTCCCTTGATGGGTCAAGGCATCTTAACTTCCAACGGCCCCCACTGGGCTCATCAGCGCAAGATCCTCGCTCCCGAGCTCTATATGGAGAAGGTCAAGGTATGTTATCTTAATTGATGTCTTTCAATATCATCACCACAGCCAATTTTTTCTTAAATTAACATTTATGAGTTTGCCCGCTCGCAGGGAATGATAAACCTCATTAACGAGTCCACAGAGACACTGTTGAAGTCCTGGAAGAACAAAGTGGACGCAGCCGGTGGAGTAGCCAGCATTAACATCGACCAGCACATGAGAAGTTTCTCCGGAGATGTCATCTCCAGGGCCTGCTTTGGCAGCAATTTTGCCAAAGGAGAGGAGATCTTCCACAAGTTGAGGGCTCTCCAAGAGGCCATGTCCAAGAAAGTTCTTTCCACTGGGATTCCTGGAATGAGGTGCGAAGTTAAATCTCTCTTTCTCCCGAAAAACCTCCAATTAAGCCTCCCCTTCCATACCGCCCCCTAGAAAAGAAAGGGGAAAAAAAAAAATCCACTGTCGCTTAGCTGCTTTAATCAATTCTGTTCATGCAATGACGCAGATACCTCCCCACCAAGACTAACAGAGAAGCCTGGGCACTGGAGAAGGAGGTCCGCAGTTTGATACTGCAGGTGGTGAAGGAGAGGATGCAAGCTGCATATGAGAAGGACCTTCTGCAGATGCTTCTCGAGGGTGCCAAAATCAGCGACTTGAGCCAGGAGGCCATGGACCGCTTCATTGTCGACAACTGCAAAAACATTTACTTGGCTGGGTACGAGACCACTGCCGTCTCTGCGACATGGTGCCTCATGCTGTTGGCTTCCAGTCAAGAGTGGCAAAATCGTGTGCGTGCCGAGGTTCTTGAGGTTTGTGGGGACCGTCTTCCTGATGCCGATGCGATCCGTAAGATGAAACTGGTGCGCCTTCCCCATACCTTTAAGACAGGGTGCACATGATATAACGTTTTGATTTCCTGATCATCGGCATGTGTTAACCTTTCTGTCCTGGGTGCAGCTCACAATGGTGATAAACGAGTCGCTGCGGCTATACTCCCCCGTGCCAGTGGTGTCGAGGGAGGCCTTGACGGATATGAGATTCGGGGACCTGCAAGTGCCGGAGGGAGTGAACGTGTGGACGATGGTGTTAACACTGCACACGGACCCTGAGATATGGGGGCCAGACTCCTACTCTTTCAACCCGGGGAGATTCGCCAATGGGATCACGGGAGCCTGTAAGCTGCCGCACTTGTACATGCCCTTCGGAGTAGGACCTCGCGTGTGCCTCGGGCAGAACCTGGCCATGGTGGAGCTCAAGATTCTCATTGCTCAGCTTCTCTCCAACTTCTCCTTCTCCCTTTCTCCCAACTACATCCACTCCCCTGCTCTTAGGTTGGTTATTGAACCTGAACACGGCGTCGAACTCTCCGTCACCAAGCTATCTCGAGATTGATCCCTCCGAGAGATGGTTTTTTCTCACCCGTAAGCCCACTATACGGTTTCTTGTTGTATCCGAAAGCAACTTTCCCCTTCCCTTTAGTAACTTCTGTATCAGTTTATGGCAAAGTTTGTTCTTTCTCCATTGTAAATGTCAAAATTAATGTGGAAGGTGAATAAACGAAACAATTCAAGCAAAAAATAAATTGCAAAAATAACACATAAACATTGTGAATTTACGTGATTTGACAATGCGCCTACTCCACTTGAAGAGATCTATAAGGTTGTTTCAGTATAATTGGTAGAATGAAGATTACAATAGCTTGGAATGCCTACATCCAAGTGATTCCAATTTTTAGCAACACCCTAAATCACAACGATCAATCACAATAAAGGAATTTTCTCATACTTTGAACTCTCTTGGATTGCGGAAGCTCTCGTGGCGTCGCAAGTTTCTAATCTTAAACAAACTTTGAAATTAAGGGTTTTTTCTTAACAAGTCTGAATTGTGGCTGCCTTCGGCCGAGTGCTTGCCAAAATAGGCCCAAGCTGTTAACGATCGTGCTGGAAAACATAATAGTTATTAGGCGCTGTCCGAAGGCCTGGCCTGCTTGGACCTGGCCGTTAGCCTAATCACTCCTTGGCTCGGTGCTCGCCCGGTGGCCAAGTTCGTCCGCCTGCGAGGGGGCCCTTTCCTTCCATATCCAATCGTCCGCCTCCATTGTCATGCCCTCACAAACATCCCAGTGTCCAAAAATCATGAGCCCGGGTCTAATTCCAAATAAATCGGAATGAACTTCTAGCCATAATCAACAAATCTCCAGCCTGACAAGAGTCTAACTTCATATGAAGATAGAGAACAATGCACTTCGAACTTATAATGGTTTGACTTAAGGTGTGACATCCCGGTTTTGACTAATGAGAAATGGTTGTGAATCTAGTGTGCTAGTGAAAATGATAGGCCATGGATCGTTCCAAGATTTGGCCATGTAACGATCATGGATCGATCAAAGGAACGTTCATGGACCAATCCCATGACCACGATCATGGACCTGAGCGGTTTGGTCAATGGATGACTATCCAACTGTCAGGGTTGATCGAGAGATGATCACAACCACCACGGATCAGTCAGTGATAATTGTGGCACCCCTCGACGGCCCCCGATCCGCTAGGGTCACCACAATTTGCTTTTCCTTTTTCTTTCCCAAACAACATGTCACTCTGATACCATTCTTAATTGCAGCGGGTCTATACAACCATGGGGGTTTACATCTTTTATTAACGGTCCCTTGCGCAATTTACATAACGGAAGCATATCCAACAATTCACTTCCTACATTCAGAAATCGATGCACACCTACTAAACATTTATAAGTAAAAGCCATACACTTTTATTCACTTAACCCAGATGGACATCATTAATCGGTACATCAAAATGCCACAATCTTCTATACTCGGCTATACTTCAAAAGATGACCGACATCTCCTCCCACAATCGTATGCTTAAGGTCCATCAACCAGTGTCGGCGTCCAAAGATTCCCTCCTTTGCTATCCTTCTCCTCGCGGTCATATCCAACCGCTTAAACCATCTACTAATCTGAAATGTTGGTCCTCAAAAGGGGAAGACAACCACTCGGCGAGGTAAATGAATCCAATAACCACTCAATGCATCATACAAATTATACATGCATTGCAGGCATTACTTACCTTGAAGCCATGCATATACTATCATGCATCATCACCACAATCATAACACATACATGTGTATCATCATTTCATACTCATATCATCGTCATCATGACATTATTATATCACACACATGTCATCATCATCATATCCATGGCACAATTATACCATACATGTCATCATCATCATGACATCATGACATCACACATGTCATCATCATCATATTATACACATGTCATCATCATCATGACATCATGACATCACACATGTCATCATGCCATATCATATATCATCATGCCATGGGTGATCATCATCATATCACATCGTACATCATCATCATCATGCATATCATCATGCCATGGGTGATCGTCATCATATCACATCGTACATCATCATCATCATCATCATCATCAGGCATATCATCATGCCATATCATATATCATCATCATCATCATCATCATGTATATCATCATGCCATGGGTGATCATCATATCACATCACATATCATCATCATCATCATGCATATCATCATGCCATGGGTGATCATCATATCACATCACATATCATCATCATCATCATCATGCATATCATCATGCCATGGGTGATCATCATATCACATCACGTATCATCATCATCATCATGCATATCATCATGCCATGGGTTTAATTTCCATTTTTATCTTTCAATTTGATCACCACATCACCGATTCCTCAAATCATCAATTCCATCATCCCCTCGGGCAAAGACCTCCGAGGCTTCCGGCATTTAGCCATCCTAGGCCACCGGGCATTCGGCCCCCCACATTCCGGGCATCTCGCATCCCAACTGGCATCACGAGGCATTCCCCTCGGGCAAAGACCTCCGACAGGGCTTCCGGCATTTACACTCCCTGGCCGGGCATCCCGCACCCCAATCCTAGCATCGTGAGGCATCCCCCTGGGCACAAACCTCCAGGGCTTCCGGAATTATGTACCGACATACCACCAGGCCTCCCCCTGGAATTACGTACCGTATACCACCGGGCATCCGGACACTCCCAGGGCCATCCGGCAATGTATCTCTATACATTCCGGGCATTATCATCCACCACAACCATCTCCTCACTTATCATTATCCACATTTATCATTATTTTGATCTCAAATTAACATGACATATGGCGTGACATCAAACAAGTCATACTTGGCATGGATTCACACATGCATCTCAATTCAATGTCATACATACACCAAGACTTTACCACACATACAACATAGTAAAATTATTTATAAAAAAATTTAATGGAATTTATGGCCAATAAAATAATCTCATTTATTTATTAATTTTTATTTAATATCTATAAATTCCCAAAATTATAAAAATTCAAGAAATTATTAAACAAACCAATAGGATGATAATTACATGCGAAATTCATGGCCAAATTGAATTTCAACAAAATCTCACAATTTTCACAAAACAACCTATGATTCTCGGATGAAACCAGAATGCACGGTTTCCGAATAAACTCAATTAAAATATCCATATGGCCTCCAAAAATTATGAAATTTTACTGGGTTATAGCCAAAAACATTTTCGTACAACTCTCATGAAGAACTTCAAGTCAGATTCCTTATAGATTATTTTATTCAACCTCACGAAGATTCTGGACCCATTACCGCATCGTCCAGTATACACATCTCCGAAATATTGAGATTTAACCTACTTATTCTATTTAGTTTTATCTGAAATTCGGATATGTTATGCATCAAAATGTCCTTTACAAGTTTCATGAAGAGATCTAGGTCAAATAACCAGAATATGGTCACCATTTAGGTTCTTGAAGTCTCGCGTGTCTCGGAACACATCACCAGAATCATCGTCTTCAAGATCTAGCCGATTTACTAGGCTATACTTGTTCATTTGACTTCAAATTTGAGTATGTTGTATTTTAATATGTCACCTACAACTTTCATGAAGAAATCGAAGTGAGATCTTCAACAAAAACCAACATGAAATCAAGAATCCAGCAAGATGTCAGTAAAAACTTTACAGATCTGGGGTCTCCGTAGGATGAGACTTTAACCCCTCAAATCTCCATCATTTTCCACGAAAATTTATTATGTTATAGTACAAGATGTTAGCTACAACTTTTATGAAGAAATAGAAGCCAAAATATGACTCTAAACACACATTCAAGCTCAAACAACATTCTGACTCACACGATCCGAGCAAGAACAGTCACACCATTCACACACAACTCATCCATGCTTCGGTTTTTCTCATCTAACACCCAAGAATTCAACATGCAAACAACATACAAGCATGCAAGAGAAGCTAGAGGACTCCCACTTGCCTCTAGACCACACGAACGGCGGCACACCGGCGACGAACGAACGGCGTGCGAGCGGGCGAGCTCCTTCCTTCCTCTCTTCCTCTCTTTCTCTCTTTCTCTCCTCTCTCTCGGCACCTCTCTTGGACGACAGCCCTCAACCATCAGCCACTCACTCTCTCTCTCTCTCTTCCTTTTTGGTGGCTTTTATATTGCATGTATCCCCTCTTTGCATGGGGGACACTTGTCCTTAAGAAGGAGACAAGTGTCTCCTTGGCCGAAGACACTTGGAGGCCATGCGGCTCCCCACTCCTCCCCTCCATGCGACAATGGGCCGGGCTTATGGCCCACTTTAGGCCCATCTCACTTGGGCTTAAGGTCCAAACTTAAATGGCCCAAGTCTATTTTATTTTATTTTTATAATGTATCTTAATCATCATTTAAATAAATACCTAATTGCATAAATAATAAGGCCATTAAACTTATAGTCACAAATCCATAAATTCCAATTTATGATTCACATGGCCAATGATAGAATTTTCTTTCCTATCACATAATTATCCCTCAAAAGCTTGGCCATAAATCTTATTGCAAATTATGGATTTAAATGGCCATAAAATAACTTGATGGTACTTCCATTACCTATTCATAGATTTTAATGTAATTAGAGGTCATTATGAATTTTGGGATGCCACAATAATGGATCGGTCCAAACGGTCATGCGTCGATTGCGGGTGATTCCGCTCGGCCATGCACTGGTTGTGAATGACCATGATTTGACTCGATACGGTTGTGTGTTGGGCATAAATCTGACCAATCTTGAACGTTCACATGACTATAGGGAGTCAGCTTGGATGAAGCCTACAGCTGATCCATAATTAAGTCCGATCGATCGATGTTGATCTAAAGGCCCGTCGTTGAGCCCGCATCTTAGGTTGCTAATTTAGCCAACAAAGGCAACTTGACCTACGACAACTACACTGAGAGAGGCTTAGCCATGAACCTCGGATGTGTTAAAGTGATCGTTAGGGGATGTACACAAAAAGCCCTTACCCGGTCTTGGTTACATTTTCAATGGCCTATTTCTTCATGATTGCCAAGTTGCCAAGAAAAGGACAAAATTGAATTCTCTTGCAATTTAATTTGGCAAAAGTACATTTCAAGTGCCAAAAATTGGCACAAAGGGACACTTAAGTGCAAAATCGGAGAGAAATTGATCACTTAAGTGCTACTATGGCCAAAATCCGGCCAAAATGCTAACGTGTCAATTTTTTAGCGAAGCGAGTGCAAAACGACATCGTTTTGCACGCTGATGTGGCCAAATAATGCAAAAACGATCTCGTTTTAGTGTTGACGTGGTAAAAAAATTAATATAAAAATTAATTAAATTGAATTTAAAACTAAATTTATTTAAAAATTTAAAAATACAAATACAATATTAAAAAAATTTAAAAAAATTAAAAAATTGAAAAAAGAAATTTAAAAATTAAAAAAAAGGGGGAGGCGGCTAAGGGTTGAGCCCTTAGCCGTCACTGCCTCCCCACCGCCGCCAGGAAGGGTTGGCGACGAAGGGGGGAGGGTCGGTCGTGGTTGCCGAGCCCTAGCCGGGGGCGGTGACCCGGCCGATCGGCGGTGAGGGCCCATGATCCCTCGCCCGGCCAGGCCAAGGGCTACCGCCTACGGGGTCACCTTAGCGGGCGACGGCCCTTGGCTCGCCGGGCGGGGGCTGCCGACCCTCGCTGGATTTGGGCGAGGGCCGCGACCCTCGCCTTAGATCGGGGCAAGGGCTCTCGGGCCCTCGTCGTCGGTTGGCCAGGGTTGCCGACCCTTGGCAAGGGCCCGGTGACCCTGGCCGACCCTCCTCCCTCCGTCGCCAGGCCCTTAGCCGCCTTCATTTTTTAAATAATTTTTTTAATATTTGTATTTGTAATTTTAAATGTTTTAAATAAATTTAATTTAATTAATTTTTATATTAATTTTTTACCACGTCGCACCAAAACGATGCGGTTTTGCACTCACTTCGCCGGAAAATTGATACGTCAGTATTTTGACTGGATTTTGGTTGGATTTACACTTAAGTGATCTATTTTGCTCTAATTTTGGCACTTAAGTGTTACTTTTGTAACTTTTGGCACTTAAGTGTCCATTTGTACCAACTTTTGGCACTCCAGGGGTTTGGGTGTCGTTTAATTTCAAGATATTATCTAACCTAGATATCATCTAAACATGAATTCTAATAGAATTAGTAATGTATCTAACTATTCTATCATGCAATTCTATCTAGGAAATCAATTTTAATTTACATGATATGCAAATGTAATCTTTTTTGTATTTTTGGGTAAATAAAGCATTTAAAGTAAGATAATCACCGAATCACTCAAGATCATATATCATCCAATCAATGTTTAAGGAAATAATATTCAACCAATTTGAAATTTCATGAATAAAATTGATGAGTCGATCTTAAGCTTTAAAGATCAAAATATCAATTTTAAAGATTCCCGCGGAATCAATAATTCCATTTAAAGCCCTATAGATGGGATCGAAGATTATATGCTGTTGCGAATTAGGAAATAAATCCAAATTAAGAGATATGTCTATCACTCATGATATGCATGTTAGATATTAATAGACATAGATTAGGCTATAAAATATCTAAATCAAATTTAGATAAGATAATTATCTAATTTCGCAAGTAATATTGCCAAATTTGAACTCAACGGAATTGGCTCAACGGATGATTGGTAAAGGCCTGTGGATGAAGCTCAGCATAGTGGTGCTTGGTAAAGGATGACCGTGGGCTCATAGTCAACAAACTTGCAAAAATAAGAACTCCGTAGAATCGACTTGGTCCGGATACGAGCAAGAACGGCGGCTAGTGTCAGAAGGTGGGTGGTTCACAATTGAGGTGTAGGAAGGAGTCGTTGGGATCGTCTAAAAATTTCACCTGGGATGGCAATAAGGGCGCGTTTGGTAACGATTCTGTTCCCGGAAGTAGATTTTGATCATAAATGATTCTTTTTGATTCTGTTCCCGGGAACTGATTCTAAGCATTTTAAGCCGTTTGGTAACCTGTCCAAAATTTCTGATTCTAGAATAAAGTTGCGTTTGGTACCGTGTTCATTAATTATGTTCCAAATCAATTTCTTTTAATTTTAAAATTTTAAATAATTTTTTTAATTTTTCTTTTTTCTTTTCTTTTTTTCCTTTTTCTCCTTTTTCTTCTTCTTTTTTCTCTTCTTCTTCTTCTTCTTCTTCTTCTTCTTCTTCTTCTTCTTGTGGACGGTCGCCGTCCGGTGATCGGCCAAACGAGGGCCGGCGACCTCACCGGAGTGTCGCCGGCCCTCGTCGGCCGAGCCTCCTCGGCGGTGGGTGAGCCTTGCTTAGCCCCGTCGAGGCTCGCCTGGTCACCGGCGGGGCCGGGCGTCGCGAGGCTTGCCCAGCCCGGCGAGGCGGGGCGGGCGTCACGAGGCTTGCCCGGCCCGGCCAGGCGAGCCTCGCGGGGTTGGGTGAGGCCCGCCAGCCCCGGCGAGGCTGCCCGCCTGGCCACCGGCGAGGCTTGGCCTCGCTAGATCTAGGGAGGCTGAGCCTCGCCGGTGGCTGGGCTTGCCTCCGGCGAGCTTGCCGGACCTCGCCTTGGCCTGGCGAGCCTCCGGCGAGCTCGCTAGACCGGCGACCGGCGGCGGCGGCGAGCGGTGGTGGACGGTGGCGGGCGGTGGTGGACGGTGTTGCAAGGTGGCCGAAGGGAAGAAGAAGAGTTGTTGGTTTTGTTTCTCAAATTTATTCCCGGAACAAGAATAAACTTTTTTTTGATTCTTGATTCCACTCCCAATCTGTTCTTTGTTCCCGAGAACAAAAATTTTACCAAACGCGATTCTAGGCCCAAATTGATTTTGGAAACAAAGAATCGGAATTTGACCCTATTTGGATGGTTACCAAAAGATGGCCTAAGTCACCGCGGAAGTTGCTGAACAAACGTTGAAGGTAGCGTCGAGATTGGACTGCAATTTGACTTAAGAAAACCTGTAGCAAGAAATTCAGGTGGGGCTAAAGCAATGACATGACAAGGACAATCTCTAACATGTTGGGAAATTGGTGAGTGCTGGTGCTTCGTTGGTTGTCAGGGCTGGGTCTTCGGAATAAGTGAGCTTGAGGGCAAAAGGTGCACAATGGCATGAGGAAAAGCCATGATGTGAAGACCACGTGCAATTGCCGGAGGAACGTGTGTCTGCGTAGATGACTAGTCTTTCTCATCTTTAAGAGAAAACCCTTTCCTATATCTAGACCACGACACCAATTCTCCATATATAAGAGATTTTAATGGAATAATAGCCCTACTGCTCATGATCTTTCCAATTTCAGAACAATCCACATGCGTAGCGTACGCAATAAACTAAATAAAAATGCTCCTAAAATTATATGCCATGCAATTTAATTATAATATTTTTGTTTAGGGATTAATCTTTAATCTCTAATTTTGTATGAAATAAATGAATGATCGGGTTGCCAAAATTTAGGTGTCAACAGAGAGCCTGACCAGCTTTGTTCGGGCACCCAGACTTGGCCGGCAGCATGGCAACTCCTTGGTGGGGACTCGAGAGGTAAGAAAAAGAGCCCACCCTGTCAGCGTAATGAGCTCCGGTGTCTATCTCCAAAGAATCCAGAGTCCATGAAGCAAATGAGTGCTTGGTTGTCCTCACTTTCGAACTAACCATGCTGGTCGTGAGTGTGATTTTCACTTTCTTACTCCACTTTGACGGGACCGGCTCGGCGTGCTACGATCTTTAAGTTATTGCTTTCTTTTTATGGCCATATGGTCAGCGTGACCGAGTAATAAAGCAGAATTGTTATACTTCCAACATTTCTTATGACATCATTGTCCTCGTCACCCTTTGCATGTTATATGTCACGCCCCAAACTCCGAGCGCGTGAACATCCCTTGATGGTCGATTAAAAATGCGACGTCCTAAGACGCGTTGCCTGTGGCATCCCAAAATTCTATGACAAGTCATAAGGTGTGTTAAAGTCTTGAATTAGGTGATAAATTTCCTATGGCTTATGCTTTAGCCATTAGTCTTTTTAATTAGATGATTTGTACGTATGATTGTGGAAATTTAAATTTGATAGATTAATAATCTATGCTTGGCCATAAGATTTATAAATTTAATTTCAATGAACAAAATGTCCCAAGACTTTGGCCAAGATGAAAATTGTAATTTGGAAATAATTATAGAAAAGAATTCAAAAAAAAAAAAAAAAGGGGAGAAAAGGTTAATTTTTAGGATGGGCCTTAGACCCATTGGCCTAAGCTTGGTGGGCCAAGCTAGTTGGCCCAATAGAAGCCCATGGAAGGGGGCTGTCGCCGGCCCATTTAGGCCCAAGGAGATGTGGCCAAATGGCCCAAGAAGCCAAAGCCCAAATTCAAAAATTCAATAGGACAAGTGGCAAAAAGGGAAGGCCATGCATTGGTTGGTTTATAGGCAAGTCATGATTGCTAATCATGAGGATTAGGGGAGTATAAAAGGGGAAGAGAGAGAGAAGGTGGCTGGTTTACTCCATTTGGCCGAGAGAGAGAGAAGGTGAGAGAGAGAGAGAGAGAGAGAGAGAGAGAGAGAGAGAGAGAGTTCGAGAAAGAGAGGGAGAGGCCGAGAGGGAGAGGAGGCGGAGCCGAGGAGGAGCCGCCGTGCGCCGCCGCGTTCGCCGCCCTACGCCATTGACCGACTGGTCTAGAGGCAAGTGGAGTCCTCTAGCTTCTCTTGCATGCTTGTATGTTGTTTGCATGTTGAAATTTTGAGTGTTAGATGGGAAAAACCGAAGCATGGATGAGTGGTGTGTGAGTAGTGTGACTGTTTTCGTTCGGATCATGTGAGTCAGAAACTTGTTGAGCTTGCATGTGTGTTTGGAGTCAGATTTTGGATTTGATGTCTTCATGAAAGTTGTAGCTAAAATCTTGTACTATAACATACTAAATTTTCGTGGAAAATGATGGAGATTTGAGGGGTTAAAGTCTCATCCTATGGAGACCCCAGATCTGTAAAGTTTTTACTGACATCTTGCTGGATTCTTGATTTCATGTTGGTTTTTGTTGAAGATCTCACTTTGATGTCTTCATGAAAGTTGTAGGTGACATATTAAAATACAACATACTCAAATTTTAAGTCAAATGAACAAGTATAGCCTAGTAAATCGGCTAGATCTTAAAGACGATGATTCTGGTGATGTGTTCCGAGACACCCGAGACTTCAAGGACCTAAATGGTGACCATATTCTGGTTATTTGACCTAGATCTCTTCATGAAACTTGTAAAGGAAATTTTTATGCATAACATATCCGAATTTCAGAGAAAACGAAATAGAATAAGTAGGTTAAATCTCAATATTTCGGAGATGTGTATACTGGACGATGCGGTAATGGGTCCAGAATCTTCGTGAGATTGAATAAAATAATCTATAAGGAATGTGACTTGAAGTTCTTCATGAGAGTTGTACGAAAATGTCTTGTCTATAACCCAGTAAAATTTCATAATTTTTGGAGGCCATATAGATATTTTAATTGAGTTTATTCGGAAACCGTGCATTCTGGTTTCATCCGAGAATCATAGGTTGTTTTGTGAAAATTGTGAGATTTTGTTGAAATTCAATTTGGCCATGAATTTTGCAAGTAATTATCATCCTATGGGTTTGTTTAATAATTTCTTGAATTTTGATAATTTTGGGAATTTATTGATATTAAATAATAAAATAAAAATAAATAAATAAATAAATAAATAAAATAAAATAAAATAAAATAGATTTTTATTTGGCCATGGATTCGATTTAATTTATGTGGCATATGTGTGATAAAGTCTTGGTACATGTATTGAATTGAGATGTATATGTGATAAAGTCTTGGTACATGTATTGAATTGAGATGTATATGTGATAAAGTCTTGGTATGCGTATGACATTGAATTGAGAATGCAAGTGTGAGTTCCATGCCAAGTATGATTTGTTTGATGCCATGCCAATTGCCATGTTAAATTGAGATAAAGAAATGGTAAATGTGGATAATGGTAAATGAGGAAGTGGTTGTGGTGGAGGATGATGGCCGGAATGTATAGAGATACATTGCCGGATTGCCTTGGGAGATTCAGGATGCTCGGAATGTGGGGGGCCGGAAGCCCTGTCGGAGGTCTTTGCCCGAAGGGAATGCCTCGCGATGCCAGGATTGGGGTGCGGGATGCCCGGCCAGGGAGTGTAAATGCTGGAAGCCCTGTCGGAGGTTTATGCCCGAAGGGAGTGCCTCGTGATGCTAGTTGAGATCGAGATGCTTGGAATGTGGGGGGCCGGATGCCCGGTGGCCATGGGATGGCTGAATGTCGGAAGCCTCGGAGGTCTTTGCCCGAGGGGATGATTAAAATAATGATGATAATAATGCTGATGATATGCATGATGATATGCATGATAATGAAGATATGCATGATGAGATGCACGATGATGATGATGATGATGATGATGATGATGATATATGATATGGCATGATGATATGCATGATGATATGCATGGTAATGATGATAATGATGATGAGATGCATGATGATATGCATGGTGATGATGATAATGACGATGATATGCATGATGATATGCATGGTGATGATGATAATGATGACGAGATGCATGATGATATGCATGGTGATGATGATAATGATGATGATATGCATGATGATATGCATGATGATGATAATGATGATGATATGGTATGATGATATACATACTTGATATGATGATGCCATGGTGATGATGACGTGAATGATGTGATGATGTCATAATAATGATGACGTATATGTAATGATGATGATACACATGTATGTGTTATGACTATGACGATGATGCATGATAGTATGCGCATGGCTTGAATGTAAGTAACGCCTGCAATGCATGTATGATTTGTATGATGCATTGAATTGTTATTGGATTCCTTATCTGCTGAGTGGTTGTACTCACCCCTTTTGGGGATAAACATTTCAGATTAGCAGTATGCCGCTTCCTGCCGTCGAGCGGGGTGCATTTTACGGGTTACCGTCTGACGTTGAGGTAGAGTGTGAGGAGTTCAGCTGTCCTTCCGTGCCTGGACACACCTACATACGCGTGCGCTGTTTTGTCTCTTACGATATAGGCCTGGCTGGGGGCCTAGTTGTTCAGGAGTTCGTCTCTGTCCACGTTCGCCGTGATGGGGTGATGAGGGGGATGCTGCTGCCCCCACCGCCTGACGCACCGGACTGGGTGTGAGGCTCGAGCGTGACGAGTAGGGGCTGTGTTTTTTTTTGGGAGTTAGTTAGCCGATACATGTGATGGGAGGTTGTGTACATGTGATGTAGAGGGTCGAGGGTTCTTTTGAGGTTTTAGGCTGGACATGGCAGAGTCCTAGCTTTTCCTTGTTATGTATCGACCCAGAAGGAAGTCCCATCCTGAAAGAATATGTAAATAATGTGTTGTCGCTTGTTTATAAAATCCTGATGTTTAGCTGGTGTGTATTGGTATCATGGTTGGTAGGGGGAGAGATGGTGATGCTTTATTTTGCTTTCGCTAATGAGTTGCGCTGGGACCGTTTGTTTTAAAAAAAAAATGCTTGTGAATAACGACGCTTCTTTTAAGTATAAGATGCAAGGGTAATAAGGTGTAACATTGGTGCTTGTGGCGACCGCTGAAGGGTTCGGGGTGCTACATTGCCAACCCATTGTTTTTATCTTTCGATTAACACATGCGGAAGCGAATTAAATAAACACCCAATCAATCAACAAAATAGGGATAGTAAAACACAACAAATGATTTCCAAAAGCTGCACCTTTATTTATCCACTTGTTAACTCAAGGGGTTTAACATTTACATGCCTACAACAAAATACAACTCCTACACGACCTATGAGCAAAAAGGGTTAGAAAGGTCACAGTTAACTCTAGCTTCACTAATGGTAGGACCAGCTAAAAAGTGTCGCATCTGGCACCCACCATAGCCGCACTTAGTAGTTCCCCATGCTATGGCCCTGAAAATAGTTAACAACAATGGGGTGAGATAAAATCTCAGTGAGTTAACAGTCTAAACCTCGATTAGGACGTAAATTCCTTTCGGAGGCAGCCTAAACATGCAACTACATACAATCTTACCTCGCCTTGGCATACCCCTACATATTAGCACATCTCACATGACAATAATAGTGCAACACACATAAATAATAATCAGAACACAATCCATTATAGCCAAACGCATTGTCAAACATACGTGTTCCAATTATTACGACCCCTTGGGCCACGGCCAACACAAGAGTCGGCGGTCTTCTGGCATGACTGGGTATCGTCCCGCCCCATTGGGCACGGCATCGTCTAGAACCCCTGCCTAGACAGCATTCCATAAAGGAGCATCGGTCCGGCCTCAACCGTGACTCGGCATTCGGACCCCGTCGGGCATCCAATAAAAATCGGGCATCGCCTCCAAACTCTCGTTGGGTGATGAGTTCAATTAAATGACCACTCAAGTACATCATCAATCAAGCTAATTTTTGTTGCCATTAATTAGTCAATAACAAAAGATGTTGTTTTCAAATACTCACTTTGGAAAATTTTCACATTTAAAAATCCTAGTAAAATATTTATACGTGATCACGTATTTAAAATCAACCCGTCAAACTTTGCAAACTTCTATTTTAAAACCCCATTATTTTATTTAGTACGTAAAATTTGGCGTCCAAACCCGACACCTCAAACTTTGCCATTTAATTGCCTATAAACCTTCTTTTGTAATAATAAGTGAAACTTATCATAGAGCAATCAATAACATGTCATCGTACATGCAAATAATTGGAATTAAGCACAATTTCAAAATCTACTCAACGGTTAATATGTCATTAATTACACTAATCGCGATTAATTAAGCTAATCACAATTAATTAGGCTAATTAGGATTAATAAAACTAAACTCGATTAATTAGACTAAATTTAATTAATGAAAAATTAATTGACGTTAACTAAAATAATTACGATTAATTAAATAAATTACTATTAATTAGATAAATAACGATTAAATAAATTAAACTCAATTAATTAGTCTAACCACGATTAATTAATCTAATTGTAATTCCTTAATTGAGAACGCAATGCTCGCGGCTCAAGCGAAGGCTCGACGGAGGCGGTGGCGGCGGCTCTTGAAGCTCACGGCCAAAGGGGGGGCTCGGTTCGAGCGGTGGCTTGCGGCTCGAAGCAACGACGGCATGGATGGCCGACCGAGCGGCGATGAGAGGCGGTGACGGCGGTAATGACTTCAGCGGCGAGTAGCGGGGATTTGGGAGCTCGGTGGTGGAGATGGTGGTTCGGTGGTGTAGACGGCGAACGACACGGCTCCAAGCGGTGGATGAAGGTGGCATGGTGGTGAGTTGGGGGCGTGGGCGGCGGTGGGGTGGTGGGTGAAGCAGCAACAAGGAAAGGAAAGAAGAAGGAAAGGAAGAAGAAGAAGAAGAAGGGGGTTTGGCCGAGAGGGGGGGAAAAAGGAAAAGAAGAGAGAGGGAGAATGAGAGAGAGAATAAAAAGACAAAAAGAAAAAAAGAGGGGCTGCAGGGGTGGTGTGAGGAAGGAGAGAAAGAAGGGGGAGAGAGAGAGAGAGAGAGGAAAGGGGGGATGGATGGTAGAAGGGGGATGGGGGAGGGGGAGGAAACGTGAGGGAGAGGAGAAAGAGGAGAGAGAGAGGGGTGGCGTGAGGAAGGAGAGAGAGAGAGAGAGAGAGAGAGAGACAAAAAGAGGAAATGGGAGATGGATGGCGGAAGGGGGGAGGAAATGTGAGGGAGAGGAGAAAGAGGAGAGAGAGAGAGAGAGAGGAAATGGGGGATGGATGGCAGAAGTGGGGAAGGAAATGTGAGGAAGAGGAGAAAGAGGAGAGAGAGAGAGAGAGGAAGAAGACAAAAGAGAGGGGGGGGGGAGAAGGGGGACGTCACAACTCTTCCCCTCTAACAAAAATTTCGTTTTCAAGATATGAACCATTATAACTCTTCAACAAAAAGGTGAGGGCGTTGACGTCTCATCGACTCTTCGTTTTCCCACGTGGCTCCCTCCGTTTCATGGTGTTGCCAAACTACTTTGACTAAGGGAATCGTCTTGCTACGTAGCACTTGCTCCTTTCGGTCCACTATCCGAACCAGTCTCTCCATGTATGACACCTGCTCGTCCATGTCTACTTCCTCGAAATTTAGCACGTGGGTTGGATCAGGTTCGTACTTTCTCAACATTGACACGTGGAAGACGTCATGCACTTGAGCAAGTCTCGACGGCAACGCAAGACGATAAGCCAAAGTCCCAATCCGCTCCAAAATCTCAAAAGGACCAACGTACCTTAGACTCAACTTCCCTTTCTTGCCAAAACGCGAAGTACCCCTCATTGGTGACACTTTGAGGAATACGTGTTCACCTACTTGGAACTCCAAAGGCCTATGCTGTTTATCTGCATAGTTTTTCTGATGGCTTTGGGCGGTCTTAAGCCTTTCTCAAATGACTTTGATAGCATTCACGGACTGCTGAACCAACTCAGGGTCCGTAATCTTACGCTCTCCAACTTCATCCCAACATATAGGAGTTCTGTAGGCTCTGCCATACAATGCTTCAAATGGTGCCATCTTGATACTTTGCCGATAGCTATTGTTGTAGGTGAACTCAACTAGATAAAACTGTCCCTCCCAGCTTCCCAAGGTAGTTTGTAAACTCTTCCAAAAAGCTGCCATAAACTTTGGGTCTCGATTTGATGTGATTATCACTGGCACTCCATGAAGACGAACTATCTGTCGCACGTACAAATCAACATATCTGTCTAATGCAAAGTCCTTTTGTATGGCGATAAACTGCGCAGACTTCGTCAAACTATCAACCACAACCCAGATGGAATCATTACCTCTCTGACTCCTCGGCAATCCCATCACAAAATTTATTGTGATATGTTCCCATTTTCACTCGGGAATCTCCAGGGGTTGCAAAAGTCCACCAGGTTTGCAATGCTGTGCCTTCACTTGTTGGCACGTCAAACACTTGGCGATATGCTTAGCGATATCTACCTTCATACCATTTCACCAATACTACTGGCACATATTCTAATACATCTTTATGCTGTCTGGATAAATACTATAACGACTATGATGAGCTTCTAACAAAATTTCTTCTTTAAGCTCCATATCGTTGGGTAAGCATAATCATCCACGAAACTTTAGTATTCCGTCCTCAGTAACTTGAAAATCAGCTTTCCTCTTTTTCGTATCCTCCTGCAGAACTTTTTGGATTTTAGGGTCTGTTAACTGCAATGTCTTAATCTTTACTTGTACTTTCGGTTCAATTCTGAGGGTAGCCATGAGACTTGAAAGGTGGCATACCTCAAACTTGAAATTTTAATCTCAAACTCCTTCGAGTAGAATCCACTCCTAAATCATCATCCGTGCAATCGATGATTTCCGACTTAACGCATTTGCGACCTTATAAGATGTTGCAATCGTATTCCTTAAGAAGCTCCATCCAACGACGCTGCCTCATGTTCAACTCATTCGAAAGAACAAATACTTCAGGCCTTGATGGTTTGTAAAAATTTGGAACTTTTCTCCGCATAAGTCATGCCTCCAAATCTTCAGGGCAAAGATGATCACCGCTAGTTCTAAGTCATGCGTCAGATAATTCAACTCATGAGACCTCAACTGACGGGACGCGTATGCAACAACTTTCCCATGTTGCATTTAAATGCAACCTAATCCTTTATATGGCGCATCGCTATAAATCTCATATCCTCCAATATCAAATGGAATTGTCAACACGAGGTAGTCAGCTTATGCTTAAGCTCTTGGAAACTACACTCGCACTTATCTGTCCATTTGAACTTCTCTTCCTTCTTCCGCAATCTTGTCAAGGGCATGACTATCGTAGAAAATCTTTCCACGGACCGTCTATAATAGCCTGCCAATCCCAATAAACTTCGAATCTCCATAACCGTTGTTGGTCTCGGCTAGTTCATCACAGCTTCAATCTTGGTCGGGTCCACGAAGATCCCTTCACCAGAAATCATGTGACCCAAAAATGTTACACGAGTTAGCCAAAACTCACACTTACTGAACTTGGCGTATAGCTCGTGTTTCCGCATAGCCTGGAGCACAGTCCTTAAGTGTTGTTCATGCTCCTCAGGATTCTTCTAAACACCAAGATGTCGTTGATGAACATGATCACGAACTGGTCTAGGTACTCCTTGAAAACTCGATTCATCAAATCCATGAAAGCAGCTGGGGCATTAGTAAGACCAAACGGCATTACAGTGAACTCATAATGGCTGTAACGCGAACGAAAAGTGGTTTTCGGTATATCCTCATTCTTAATCCTTAGCTGATGGTAACTTGTCCTTAGGTCAATCTTGGAAAATATCGAAGCTCCTTGTAGCTGATCAAATAAGTCATCGATCCTTGGCAATGGATACTTGTTCTTGATCGTCATTTGGTTGAGTTGCCGATAGTCGATGCAAAGATGCAACGAACCATCCTTCTTCATTATAAACAGAATTGGCGTTCTCCAAGGCAATGCATTAGGACGAATAAATCCTTTGTCAACAACTCCTGCATCTGAACCTTTAGCTCTTTTAATTCTGATAGCGCCATACGGTAAGGAGCCTTAGAAATTGGCTTTGTCCTAGGGGCCAACTTAATCACGAACCCTATCTCCCTTTCTAGGGGCAAACCAGGCAACTCCTTAGGAAAAACGTTAGAAAATTCCTGCACTACGACAATGTCCTCCATTCTTGGCTCCTCAACTAACGTATCAACCACGATTGCCAAATAACCTTGGCAACGCACATCCAACAACCGGGTTGCCTCAAGTGACAAAATTAACGTAATCCAGGGTCCTTCTTGATTTTCAACAAACTCAAAACTTATATCCGCTAACGGGTTAAATTGAATCGCTTTACGATAATAGTCTATGGTAGCTTGTTGCTTGGGGAGCCAATCCATACCAACAATAACATCGAAATCAAACATCACCAGCACAATCAAATCTATTCTTTCATCTCGATCACTAATTACTAACTTGCAACCAGGACACCCTATCGCAAACAACACTTTATCCTTTAATGGAGTGGATATACTAATGACTGCTTCTAACGGTTCTGGACTTAACCCTACTAACTTAATGAACTTCTTAGCAATAAATAAATGCATGGCCCAAGGATTAGATAAAGCATAAGCAACATGGTCATTCGGCTGAGAGGGGGGGAAAGGAAAAGAAGAGAGAGGGAGAGAGGGAGAAAGAGAGAGAAGAAAAAGACACAAAGAAAAAGAGAGGTTGCAGGGGTGGCGTGAGGAAGGAGAGAAAGAAGGAGAGAGAGAGAGAGAGAGAGAGAGGAAAATGGTGGATGGATGGCAGAAGAGGGGGAGGGGAGGAAACGTGAGGGAGAGGAGAAAGAAGAGAGAGAGAGAGAGAGAGGAAGAAGACAAAAGAGGGGGGGGAAGGGGGACGTCACATTATAATTGAGCCTTGCTAGCATCTGGCAACAACATCACAACCTCCCGATCCATCCGACCAAAACCCATTAGCAACCTCCCAAGTGGTGCTGTGAGTTCCGGAGTGACGTTCCCATTAGGACTAGGGAGGATCATCATCAATGGAATATCTGCAGTACTTGAACGCAAAGGCACTGATATCCATAGCCGTGGTGGGCGTAATAGGAGTGTTGCTGAGGCTGTACAACACGCTGGTGGTGAAATTGGAAAGGTCGAGGTCCTTGTTGAGGAAACAAGGCATCAATGGACCGCCCCCCGTCTTCATGCTTGGCAACATCATGGAGATCAAAAAGGCGAGATCCTCCTCCTCTTCTTCCTCCGTTCCCATGACTCTGCTCGGCCAGCCCCCTGCCCGCCATGATTGCGCTGCTGTCCTTTTCCCCTTCTTTGACAAGTGGAGAAAACAATATGGTAGTTCACCTCCTGGCTGCCCTAACTCACAATTTCATCTCTTTTCTACAATTAATCTAACAATATTCACGTGTTTCGATTTTCCATGTTCCAAACTACATAAATTAGACGCAAGATTTTCGTACAATCATAAGAGAGTTTATGAAACTTAGAGATCGGTGCTACTCAGATTTCCTAGTCAGATCTGGATGACCACGTGCATCACCGTGACATATGTTTTCTCTACCTTAAGGCTGAACTTGAAGCCTATCATGGCCCCATTTGGTTTGGCTTTGGGAAAATGTCTTTGCAAAAATGCAAATACCTTTGGGTGAAGGGAGTTTTCCGAAATATAAATAGTGTTTGGTGAATTGTAATTTTAAATTGTATTGAAAAACAACTTTGGGCAAAATACTGTTTGGTAAAAATTGCATTTGTAAATGATTTTTATTAAATAAATAACAAAAAGAATTTGTATTTTTTTTTTGAATTCTGGCCACCGATAAGCCGGATCGCTCTTGGACCACCGGATTAGGTTGCCGGACGGCCAGATCTGGTTCTCGGATGCCGTCGCCTAAGGTCTTGCGACCCCAAGGTCGGCCAAACCTAGGCAGGCGACGTCCGGTGGGGGTCGGCCATCGTGTGACCCAGGCGTTGCCTGGGATTGTGCGACCTTAGGTAGCCGTCATTTGGGGTAGCTCGACCTTGGAGATGCAATTGTATTTTCCCAAAGTTGAGCAAAAACACGAACCGAATGGGTTTGCATTTGGCCATGGGACTTTAGAGTCCCAAAGCCCATTTCAAATGCCGAACCAAACGGGCCCATGTGGGTTGACACACCGTAGGCGGTAGACGTTGAAGGTTCTTTCACTGCCCGTTTCCATTTTTTAGAACTTGCAACCCCAACCAATGTCTGCTCTTTCTTTTTTGGGGTTATTGGTAGTTCTTTGATAATGACCGATGCGGGCGCTGGGTAGCTCCACTGGAGCTGGATCAGGATTGGACTAAACCAAAATGACTCCAGCGCCCCGAAATCACTTCTCACATTCACGCTAAATATCATTTGACACGTTGTCACTCATTAATAAAACAGGAGTAATTCACTACTCTTGAATCAGATCATTTCTCCTTCCCCCACTCTTAAATGAATTGGATTGATCGTTTGTGGTTCGGACATGGACAATCAGATCAGGCTGATGTCATGCTCTGATGTCTCATGATTTTTACAGGAGATACATATGCGTTCTCGCTGGGGAACACACAGATAATCTTTGTGAACCGACCAGACGTGGTGAGGGAGATTACCACCTGCACATCCTTGGACTTGGGTAAGCCCTCATACCAGTTCAAGGAGAGGGGTCCCTTGATGGGTCAAGGCATCTTAACTTCCAACGGCCCCCATTGGGCCCATCAGCGCAAGATCCTCGCTCCTGAGCTCTACATGAAGAAGGTCAAGGTATGTTATCTTAATTGATGTCTTTCAGTATCACCCTCACCCCCACCAATTTTTTCTTTTTAAAATTAACATTTCTGAGTTTGCCCGCTCGCAGGGAATGATAAACCTCGTTAACGAGTCCACAGAGACACTGTTGAAGTCCTGGAAGAACAAAGTGGACGCAGCCGGTGGAGTAGCCAGCATTAACATCGACCAGCACATGAGAAGTTTCTCCGGAGATGTCATCTCCAGGGCCTGCTTTGGCAGCAATTTTGCCAAAGGAGAGGAGATCTTCCACAAGTTGAGGGCTCTCCAAGAGGCCATGTCCAAAAAAGGTCTTTCCATTGGGATTCCTGGCATGAGGTGCGAAGTTAAATATCTCTTTCTCCCGAAAAACCTCCAATTAAGCCTTCCCTTCCATACCGCCCCCTTGAAAAGAAAGGGGAAACAAAAAAATCCACTGTCGCTTAGCTGCTTTAATCAATTCTGTTCATGCAATGACGCAGATACCTCCCCACCAAGACTAACAGAGAAGCCTGGGCACTGGAGAAGGAGGTCCGCAGTTTGATACTGCAGGTGGTGAAGGAGAGAATGGAAGCTGCATATGAGAAGGACCTTCTGCAGATGCTTCTCGAGGGTGCCAAAAACAGCGACTTGAGCCAGGAGACCATGGACCGCTTCATTGTCGACAACTGCAAAAACATTTACTTGGCTGGGTACGAGACCACTGCCGTCTCTGCGACATGGTGCCTCATGCTGTTGGCTTCCAGTCAAGAGTGGCAAAATCGTGTGAGTGCCGAGGTTCTTGAGGTTTGTGGGGACCGTCTTCCTGATGCCGATGCGATCCGTAAGATGAAACTGGTGCGCCTTCCCCATACCTTTAAGACAGGGTGCACATGATATAACGTTTTGATTTCCTGATCATCGGCATGTGTTAACCTTTCTGTCCTGGGTGCAGCTCACAATAGTGATAAACGAGTCCCTGCGGCTATACTCCCCCGTGCCAGTGGTGTCGAGGGAGGCCTTGACGGATATGAGATTCGTGGACCTGCAAGTGCCGGAGGGAGTGAACGTGTGGACGATGGTGTTAACACTGCACACGGACCCTGAGATATGGGGGCCAGACTCCTACTCTTTCAACCCGGGAGATTCGCCAATGGGATCACGGGAGCCTGTAAGCTGCCGCACTTGTACATGCCCTTCGGAGTAGGACCTCGCGTGTGCCTCGGGCAGAACCTGGCCATGGTGGAGCTCAAGATTCTCATTGCCCAGCTTCTCTCCAACTTCTCCTTCACCCTTTCTCCCAACTACATCCACTCCCCTGCTCTTAGGTTGGTTATTGAACCTGAACACGGCGTCGAACTCTCCGTCACCAAGCTATCTCGAGATTGATCCCTCCGAGAGATGGTTTTTTCTCACCCGTAAGCCCACTATACGGTTTCTTGTTGTATCCGAAAGCAACTTTCCCCTTCCCTTTAGTAACTTCTGTATCAGTTTATGGCAAAGTTTGTTCTTTCTCCATTGTATATGTCACAATTAATGTGGAAGGTGAATAAACGAAACAATTCAAGCAAAAAATAAATTGCAAAAATAACACATAAACATTGTGAATTTACGTGATTTGACAATGCGCCTACTCCACGTGAAGAGATCTATAAGGTTGTTTCACTATAATTGGTAGAATGAAGATTACAATAGCTTGGAATGCCCACATCCAAGTGATTCCAATTTTTAGCAACACCCTAAATCACAACAATCAATCACAATAAAGGAATTTTCTCACACTTTGAACTCTCTTGGATTGCGGAAGCTCTCGTGGCGTCGCAAGTTTCTAATCTTAAACAAACTTTGAAATTAAGGGTTTTTTTCTTAACAAGTCTGAATTGTGGCTGCCTTGCCGAGTGCTTGCCAAAATAGGCCCAAGCTGTTAACGATCGTGCTGGAAAACATAATAGTTATTAGGCGCTGTCCGAAGGCCTGGCCTGCTTGGACCTGGCCGTTAGCCTAATCACTCCTTGGCTCGGTGCTCGCCCGGTGGCCAAGTTCGTCCGCCTGCGAGGGGGCCCTTTCCTTCCATATCCAATCGTCCGCCTCCATTGTCATGCCCTCACAAACACCCCAGTGTCCAAAAATCATGAGCCCGTGTCTAATTCCATATAAATCGGAATGAACTTCTAGCCATAATCAACAAATCTCCAGCCTGACAAGAGTCTAACTTCATATGAAGATAGAGAACAATGCACTTCGAACTTATAATGGTTTGACTTAAGGTGTGACATCCCGGTTTTGACTAATGAGAAATGGTTGTGAATCTAGTGTGCTAATGAAAAGGATAGGTCATGGATCGTTCCAAGATTTGGTCATGTAACGATCATGGATCGATCAAAGGAACGTTCGAGGACCAATCCCATGACCACGATCATGGACCTGAGCGGTTTGGTCAATGGACGACTATCCAACCGTCAGGGTTGATCGAGAGATGGTCACAATCACCACGAATCAGTCAGTGATAATGGATCGGTCCAAACGGTCATGAGCCGATTGCGGGTGATTCCGCTCGGCCATGCACGGGTCATGAATGACCATGATTCGACTCGATACAGTTGTGTGTTGGGCATAAATCTGACCAATTTTCGAACATTCACATGACAATAAGGAGTCAGCTTGGATGAAGCCTATAGCTGATCCATAATTAAGTCCGATAAATCGACGTCGATCTAAAGGCCGGTCGTTGAGCTCGCGTCTTAGGTTGCTAAGCCAACAAAGGCAACTTGACCTACGACAACTACACTGAGAGAGGCTTAGCCACGAACCTCGGATGTGTTAAAATGATCGTTAGGGGATGTACACAAAAAGCCCTTACCCGATCCTGGTTACATTTTCAATGGCCTATTTCTTCATGATTGCCAAGTTGCCAAGAAAAGGACAAAATTGAATTCTCTTGCAGTTTAATTTGGCAAAAGTACGCTTCAAGTGCCAAAAGTTGGCACAAATGGACACTTAAGTGCCAAAATCGGAGAGAAATTGATCACTTAAGTGCTACTCCGGCTAAAATCCGGCCAAAATGCTAACGTGTCAATTTTTCAGAGAAGCGAGTGCAAAACGATGTCGTTTTGCATGCTGATGTAGCGAGATAATGCAAAAATGATGTCGTTTTGGTGTTGACGTGGTAAAAAATTAATATAAAAATTAATTAAATTGAATTTAAAACTAAATTTTTAAAACATTTAAAATTACAAATACAAATATAAAAAAAAATTAAAAAATTAAAAAATTAAAAAATTAAAAAAAGAAATTAAAAAATTAAAAAAAAAAGGGGGAGGCGGAGAGGGTTGAGCCCTTAGCCATCGCTGCCTCCCCACCGCCGCCGGGAAGGGTCGGCGATGGAGGGGGAGGGTCGGTTGGGGTTGCTTTGAGCCCGGCCGGGGCTTGTGACTGGTCGGCCGGCGGCGGGGCCCATGAGCTCGCCGGCCTGTGCCAAGGGCCATCGCCCGCCGGGGGTCGCCTCGGCAGGTGGCGGCCCTTGGCTTGCCGGTGGTGGGGGCCGCTAACCCTCGCAGATTTGGGCGAGGGCCGCGACCTCGCCTTAGATCGGGGTAAGGGGCTCGCAGCCCTCACCGTCGGTCGGCCGAGGTCGCCGGCCCCGGCAAGGGCCCGGCGACTTGGGTCGACCATCCCCCTCTTTCGTCGGGCCCTCGCCGCCTCCATTTTTTAAATATTTGTATTTGTATTTTTAAATGTTTTAAATAAATTAAATTAAATTAATTTTTATATTAATTTTTTACCAAGTCGCACCAAAACGACGCTAATTTACACTCGCTTTGCTGAAAAATTGACATGTCAGTGTTTTGATCGGATTTTGGTTGGATTGGCATTTAAGTGATCCATTTTGCTCCGATTTTGGCACTTAAGTGTTACTTTCGTAACTTTTGGCACTTAAGTGTCCTTTTGTACCAACTTTTGGCACTCCAGGGGTCCGGGTGTTGTTTAATTTCAAGATATTATCTAACCTAGATATCATCTAACCTAGATATCATCTAACCTAGATATCATCTAAACATGCATTCTAATATAATAAGTAATGTATCTAACTATTCTATCATACAATTTTATCTAGGAAATCAATTCTAATTTACATGATATGCAAATGTAATCTTTTTTGTATTTTTGGGTAAATAAAGCATTTAAAATAAGATAATCCCTGAATCACTCAAGATCATATATCATCCAATCAATGTGTTAAGGAAATAATATCCAACCAATTTGAAATTTCGTGAATAAAATCGATGAGTCGATCTTAAGCTTTAAAGATCAAAATATCAATTTTAAAGATTCTCGCGGAATCAATAATTCCATTTAAAGCCTTATAGATGGGATCAAAGATTATATGCGGTTGCGAATTAGAAATTGATGCAAGCCTAGGGTAGGCTTTCTCAAACAATAGGATCGGGAGAGTGACTCGCACACGGAAACAGGACAAACAGGAATTTCAGTACTGCGCGAGCTCAGGAGAACAGTCGTATCTTTGTCGATACAGATCGGATTGACCTGATTTCAAAGCCAAATGAACAAAGACTTCTGGATCTACAATTTCTATGTTTTGGGTTTTCTGAAATAAGCACTGTAGGATGGTCGAAATTGGGTTGGAAATAACGAACAGAATATGAAAAGATAGAAACTTCGTTGGTTGCTCTTCTAGGCCTCCAAGGAAGTTGAGGGGGCACCGATTCTTCTAGATCGATGACTGCAACTCTTCAAGGATGCAGATTTCGAAAGCTCCGACTCTTCAAGGACGGAGTGAAAACTCTTCTAGGTTTTCAAGGTATGAACTCTACAAGGTTCAAGATACTTGCTTCAAGCAAAGCTTTTCATTCATCAAAAGTCGTTTGTCTTCTACAAGGGATTGGCTTATATCATCAAAGAAATAAAAACAGAACGTTGAAACTAGGAGAAATAAAGACAAAGCGTTGAAAACTAGGAGAAATAAAAACGGAGCATTGAAAATAGGAGAAATAGTAAAGAGCATGGAAACTATAAACTAGTAAAAGCGTCACGCGAGCTTCCAAGGTGTCTTTCAAGCTTCCGGGATGGACTCAAGATGTCGTTATGGCTTCTCGGTTTCATCGAGTTTTAATGCGGGCCGATCTTCTTGGTCGAGGGAGCCGGTCTTCAATGTGAGCTGCATCAGAAATAAATCCTAATTGAGAGATATGTCTATCACTCATGATATGCATGTTAGATATTAATAGACATATATTAGGCTATAAAATATCTAAATCAAATTTATTTAAGATAATTATCTAATTTCGCTAGTAACATTGCCAAATTTGAACTCAACGGAATTGGCTCAACGGATGATTGGTAATGGCTTGTGGATGAAGCTTAGCATAGTGGTGCTCGGTAAAGTATGACCGTGGGCTCACAGTCAATGAACTTGCAAAAATAAGAACTCCGCAGAATCGACTCGGTCCGGATACGAACAAGAACGGCGGCTAGTGTCAGAAGGTGGGTGATTCACAATTGAGGTGCAGGAAGGAGTCGTAGAGATCGTCTAAAAATTTCTCCTGGGATGGCAATAAGTCATTGCGGAAGTTGTTGAACAAACGTTGAAGGTAGCGTCGAGATTCGACTGCAATTTGACTTAAGAAAACCTGCAGCAAGAAATTCAGGTGGGGCTAAAGCAATGACATGACAAGGACAATCTCTGACACGTTGGGAAATTGGTGAGTGCTGGTGCTTCTGGGAAGCCATGTTTCCCAGAAGATTTCTAACAGTCGCGGTTTTTCATGCAAAAAATGTATGGAAAGCGAATTTTCTATGGAGAAAAGGGGAATTTTATTTGTCGAATGTTCGTTCTCTGATTTTGCTGGGCCTTCAGGGTGCTATTATCTCCAAAATGATGGGTCGTGCAGAAATAAAGCTTCTGGAAGCCATGTTTCCCACCAGATTTCTAATTGTCGGGGTTTTTAATGCAGAGAATGGCCGGAAAGGGAAATTTTTATGGAGAAAAATAGAATTTTCTCTGTCAAATCTTCGTTCTCTAGTTTCGCCTGGCCTTCAGGGTGTTGTGATCTCCAAAATGATGGGTCATATGGAAATAAAGCTTTTGGAAGATATGTTTCCTTGCGTGATTTCCAACTGTTGGTGTTTTTAGAGCAAAAAATGGTCGGAAAGGGAATTTTCGAGGAGAAAAAGAGAATTTTCTTTGTTGAATCTTCGTTCTTTGGTTTCTAAAATGATGGTTTGTACGGAAATAAAGCTTTTGGAAGCCATGTTTCCCAAGAGATTCAACTGTCGGTTTTTTTTTTTATGCCAAAAATGGCTAGAATGGGAATTTTCTATGGAGAAAAAGGGAATTTTCTCGACGAATCTTCGATCTTTGCTTTCGTTGGGGCTTCAGGGTGGTCTTTGTGATCTCCAAAATAATGGGTTGTACGGAAATAAAGCTTTGGGAAGTCATGTTTCCCTGCAGATTTCCAACTATCGGGTTTTTAAGGCAAAAAAGGTCGAAGTGAAGTTTTTGTGGAGAAAAAGGGAATTTTCTCTGACGAATCTCCGTTCTCTGGTTTCGCCGGGCCTTCAATGTGCCGTGATCTCCAAAATGATGGGTCGTATGGAAATGAAGCTTTTAGAACACATGTTTCCTAGTAGATTTCCAACTGTGTGGATTTTTCAGGTAAAAAATTGCCGGAAAGGGAATTTTCTATAAAGAAAAAAGCAATTTTCTCTTTCGAATCTTTGTTCTCTGCTTTCACCTAGCTTTCAGGGTGCTGTGATCTCCAAAATGATGGGTCGTGCGGAAATAAAGCTTTTGGAAGCCATGTTATCCAGCAGATTTCCAAATGTTGGTGTTTTACACGCAAAAAATGGCCGGAAAGGGAATTTTCTATAGAGAAAAAAGGGAATTTTCTCTGACGAATCTTCATTCTCTGGTTTCACCTAGTCCTTAGGGTGCTGTGATTTCTAAAATGATGGGTCGTACGGAAATAAAGCTTTTGGAAGCCATGTTTCCCAGTAGATTTTCAATTGTCTGGGTTTTTTTGGCAAAAAATGGCCGGAAAGGAAATTTTCTATGGAGAAAAAGGGAATTTTCTCAGCAAATTTCTAACTGTCGGGGTTTTTCATGCAAAAATGGTCGGAAAAGGAATTTTCTATGGAGAAGAAGGGAATTTTCTCTGATGAATCTTCGTTCTTTGGTTTCGCCTAGCCCTCAGGGTGCTGTGATCGCCAAAATGATGGGTTGTACGAAAATAAAGCTTTTGGTAGCCTTGTTTCCCAGAATATTTCTAACAATTGGGTTTTTCATGCAATAAATGGCTGGAAAGCGAATTTTCTATGGAGAAAAGGGGAATTTTCTATGGAGAAAAGGGGAATTTTCTCTATCGAATCTTCGTTCTTTGGTTTCACCGGGACTTCAATGTGCTGTGATCTCCAAAATGATAGGTCGTACACAAATAAAGCTTTTGGACGCGATGTTTCCCAGCAGATTTCCAAATGTCTGGATTTTTCAGGCAAAAAATTGCCGGAAAGGGAATTTTCTACCAAGAAAAAGGGAATTTTCTCTTGCCAAATCTTTGTTCTTTGCTTTTGCTTGGCCTTTGGTCTTTGTGATCTCCAAAATGATGGGTAGTACGAAAACAAAGCTTTTGGAATCCATGTTTCCTAGCAGATTTCTAACAGTGGGGGTTTTTCATGCAAAAAATGGCAAGAAAGCGATTTTCTTTGGAGAAAAGGGGAATTTTCTCTGTCGAATCTTCGTTCTCTGGTTTCGCCGGGCTTTCAGGGTGCTGTGATCTCCAAAATAATGGGTCGAACGGAAATAAAGTTTATGCAAGCCATGTTTCCCACCAAATTTCTAACTGTTGGGGTTTTTTTAATGCAAAAAATGGCTAGAATGGGAATTTTCTATGGAGAAAAAAGGAATTTTCTTTGTCGAATCTTTGGTCTCTGTTTTGTCGAGGCTGTGGGGTACTGTGATCTCCAAAATGATGGGTCGTACTGAAATAAAGCTTTCGGAAGCCATGTTTCCCAAACAGATTTCCAACTGTTTGGGTTTTCAAGCAAAAAATGGCTGGAAATGGAATTTTTTGTAAAGGAAAAGGGAATTTTCTCTTTCGAATCTTCATTTTCTCGTTTTGCCTGGCCTTCAAGGTGCTGTGATCTCTAAAATGATGTGTCGTTCGGAAATAAAGCTTTTGGAAGCCATGTTTCCCATCAGATTTGCAACTGTCGGGGTTTTTAAGGCAAAAAAAGGTTGTAAAGGGAATTGTCTATGGAGAAAAAGGCAATTTTCTCTATCGAATCTTCGTTCTTTGGTTTCATGGGGTCTTCAATGTGCTGTGATCTCAAAAATGATGGGTCATACGGAAATGAAGCTTTTAGAAGCCATGTTTCCCAGTAGATTTCCAACTGTCGGGGTTTTCAAGCAAAAAAAGGCCGAAAGGGAATTCTCTATGGAGAAAAGAGGGAATTTTCTTTGTCAAATCTTCGTTATCTGGTTTTGCGTGGCCTTCAGGGTGCTGTGATCTCCGAAATGATGGGTCGTACGAAAATAAAGTTTTAGAAGCCACGTTTCCCAGCAGATTTCCAATTGTAAAGGTTTTTAAGCAAAAACTGGTCGGAAATGGAATTTTATGAGGAGAATAAGGGAATTTTCTTTGTCGAATGTTCATTCTCTGGTTTTGCCTGGCCTTTAGGGTGCTGTGATCTCCAAAATGATGGATTGTATGGAAATAAAGCTTTTGGAAGATGTGTTTCCTAGTAGATTTCGAACTGTCGGTGTTTTTCAGGTAAAAAATGGCCGGAAATGGAATTTTCTATGGTGAAAAAAAGGAATTTTCACTTTCGAATCTTCTTTCTCTGGTTTTGTCATGCCTTCAGTGGTGTTGCGATCTCCAAAATGATGGGTCATATGGAAATAAAGTTTTGGAAAACATGTTCCCTAGCAAATTTCCAATTGTACGGATTTTTCAGGCAAAAAATTACCGGAAATGGAATTTTCTCTTTTGAATCTTTGTTCTCTTCTTTCGCCTGACCTTCAGGGTGCTGTGATCTCCAAAATAATGGGTCATACAGAAATATAGCTTTTGGAAGCCATGTTTCTAAGCAGATTTCTAACTGTCGGGGTTTTTAATGAAAAAAATTGCTGGAAAGCGAATTTTCTATGGAGAAAAGGGAAATTTTCTCTGTCGGATCTTCGTTCTCTGGTTTCACCGGTCTTCAGGGTGCTGTGATATCCAAAATGATGGGTCATATGGAAATAAAGCTTCTGGAACCCATGTTTCCTATCGGATTTCTAATTGCCGGGGTTTTTAATGCAGAGAATGGCTGAAAAGGGAATTTTCTAAGGAGAAAAAGGGAATTTTCTCTGTCGAATCTTCGTTCTCTGGTTTCTCCTGGCCTTCAGGGTGTTGTGATCTCCAAAATGATGGCTCATACGGAAATAAAGCTTTTGGAAGCCATGTTTCGCAGTAGATTTCTAATTGTCGGGGTTTTTCATGCAAAAAATGGCTTGAAAGCGAATTTTCTATTGAGAAAAGGGGAATTTTCTCTGTCGAATCTTCGTTCTCTGGTTTCGCCTAGCCTTAAGGTTGCTGTGATCTCCAAAATGATAGGTCGTACGTAAATAAAGCTTTTGGAAGCCATGTTTCCTAGCAGATTTTTATTTGTCGGGGTTTTTCATGCAAAAAATGGCTGGAAAGCGAATTTTCTATGGAGAAAAGGGGAATTTTCTCTGTCGAATCTTCATTCTCTGGTTTCGCCAGGCCTTTAGGGCACTGTGATCTCCAAAATGATGGGTTGTACGGAAATAAAGTTTCTGGAAGCCATGTTTCCCACTAGATTTCTAATTGCCGGGGTTTTTAATGTAGAGAATGGCGGAAAGGGAATTTTCTCTGTCGAATCTTCGTTCCTTGGTTTCGCTTGGCCTTCAGGGTGCTGTGATCTCCAAAATGATGGCTCGTAATGAAATAAAGCTTTTGGAAGCCATGTTTCCCAGTAGATTTCTAATTGTTGGGATTTTTAATGCAAAAAATGATTGGAAAGTGAATTTTCTATTGAGAAAAGGGGAATTTTCTCTGTCGAATCTTCGTTCTTTGGTGTCGCCTGGCCTTCAGGATTCTGTGATCTCCAAAATGATTGGTCTTACGGAAATAAAGCTTTTGGAAACCATGTTTCTCAGCAGATTTCCAACTGTCAGGGTTTTTCAAGCAAAAATTGGTCGGTAAGGAAATTTTCTAAGGAGAAAAAGGGAATTTTCTTTGTTGAATCTTCATTTTGTGGTTTCGGTTGGCCTTCGGGGTGTTGTGAACTCTAAAATGATGGGTCGTATGGAAATAAAGCTTTTGGAAGCCATGTTTCTAGCAGATTTCCGTTGGGGTTTTTTATGCAAAAAATAACTAGAATGTGAATTTTCTATGGAAAAAAAGGGAATTTTCTCTATCGAATCTTCGGTCTTTGGTTTTTCCGGGGCTTCAGGGTGCTGTGATCTCCAAAATGATGGGTTGTATGGAAATAAAGCTTTTGGAAGCCATGTTTCCCAGCAGATTTCTAATTGTCGGGGTTTTTAATGCAAAAAATGGCTAGAAAGCGAATTTTCTATGGAGAAAAGGGGAATTTTCTCTATCGAGTCTTTGTTCTCTAGTGTTGCCTAGCCTTCAGTGGTGCTGTGATCTCCAAAATGATGGGTTGTACGGAAATAAAGCTTTTGGAATCCATGTTCCCAAGTAGATTTCTAACTGTCAGGGTTTTTCTTGAAAAAAATGGTTGGAAAGCGAATTTTCTATAGGGAAAAGGGGAATTTTCTCTATGGAACTTCTCTGGTTTTACCAGGCCTTTAGGGTGCTGTGACCTCCAAAATGATGGGTCGTACGGAAATAAAGCTTATGGAAGCCATGTTTCCCACTAGATTTCTCACTGCTAGGGTTTTTAATGCAGAGAATGACTGGAAAAGGGAATTTTCTATGGAGGAAAAATGAATTTTCTCTGTCGAATCTTTGTTCTCTGGTTTCACCTAGCCTTCAGGGTGCCGTGATCTCCAAAATGATGGCTCGTACGGAAATAAAGCTTTTGGAAGCCATGTTTCCTAGTAGATTTCTAATTGTCGAGGTTTTTTTATGCAAAAAATGGTTGGAAAGCAAATTTTCTATGGAGAAAAGGGGAATTTTCTCTGTTGAATGTTCGTTCTATGGTGTCGCCGGGCCTTCAGGGTGCTATGGTCTCCCAAATCATGGGTCGTTTGGAAATAAAGCTTCTGGAAGCCATGTTTCCCACTAGATTTCTAACTGCTGGGTTTTTTAATGAAGAGAATGGCCGGAAAGGGAAATTTTTTATGGAGAAAAAGGGAATTTTCTCTGTCGAATCTTCGTTCTCTGGTTTCGCCTGGCCTTCAGGGGTTGTGATCTCCAAGATGATGGGTCGTATGGAAATAAAGCTTTTGGAAGCCATGTTTCCCAGCAGATTTCTAATTGTCGGGGTTTTTCATGCAAAAAATGGCGGGAAAGCAAATTTTCTATGGAGAAAAATGGAATTTTCTCTGTCGAATCTTTGTTCTCTGGTGTCGCCTGGCCTTTAGGGTGCTGTGATCTCCAAAATGATGGGTCGTACGGAAATACAACTTTCGGAAGATATGTTTCCCAACAGATTTCTAGCTCTCGGGGTTTTGAAGGCAAACAAAGGCCAGAGAGGGAATTTTCCATGGAGAAAAAATGAATTTTCTCTTTCGAATCTTCGTTCTCTGGTCTCACCGGGCCTTCAATGTGCTGTGATCTCCAAAATGATGGGTAGTATGGAAATGAAGCTTTTAGAAGCCATGTTTCCCAGTCGATTTCCAACTGTCGGGTTTTTTAGGCAAAAAATGGCTAGAAATGAAATTTTCTCTGGAGAAAAAGGAAATTTTCTTTGTCAAATCTTCGGTCTCTGGTTTCATCGGGGCTTCAGGGTGCTGTGATCTCCAAAATAATGGGTCGTATAGAAATAAAGCTTGTGGAAGCCACGTTTCCCAGCAGATTTCCAATTGTTGGGGTTTTTCAAGCAAAAACTGGTCGGAAAGGGAAATTTCTAAGGAGAAAAAGGGAATTTTCTATGTTGAATCTTCGTTCTCTAGTTTCACTTGGCCTTCAGGGTGCTGTGATCTCCAAAATGATGAGTTATACGGAAATAAAGCTTTTGGAAGATATGTTTCCTTGCATATTTCAACTGTCGGTGTTTTTCATGGCAAAAAATGGTCGGAAAGGGAATTTTCTTTGTCGAATCTTAGTTCTCTGGTTTCGGTTGGCCTTCAAGGTTTTGTGAACTCTAAAATGATGGGTTGTATAGAATTAAAGCTTTTGGAAGCCATGTGTCCTAGTAGATTTCAACTGTTAGAGTTTTTTATGCAAAAAATGGCTAGAATGGGAATTTTCTATGGATAAAAAGGGAATTTTCTCTTTCGAATCTTCGATCTCTGCTTTCGCCGGGGCTTCGTGGTGTCCTGTGATCTCCAAAATGATGGGTCGTATGGAAATAAAGCTTTGGGAAGCCATGTTTCCTAGCAGATTTCCAACTATCGGGGCTTTTAAGGCAAAAAAAGGCAGGAAAGCGAAGTTTTTATAGAGAAAAAGGGAATTTTCTCTGGCGAATCTTCATTCTCTGGTTTCGCCGAGCCTTCAATGTTCCATGATCTCCAAAATGATGGGTTGTACGGAAATGAAGCTTTTAGAAGCCATGTTTCCTATCAGATTTCCAACTGTCTGGATTTTTTAGGTAAAAAAATGTAGGAAAGGGAATTTTCTATCAAGAAAAAGGGAATTTTCTCTGTCAAATCTTTGTTCTCTGCTTTCGCCTGGCCTTCAGGGTGCTGTGATCTCTAAAATGATGGCTCGTACAGAAATAAAGCTTTTGGAAGCTGTGTTTCCTAGCAGATTTCTAACAGTCGGGGTTTTTCATGCAAAAAATGGTTGGAAAGCAAATTTTCTATGGAGAAAAGGGGAATTTTCTCTATCGAATCTTCGTTCTTTGGTTTCACCGGGCCTTCAGGGTGCTGTGATCTCCAAAATGATGGGTCAGACGGTAATAAAGCTTCTTTAAGCCATGTTTCCCACGGATTTCTAACTGTCGGGGTTTTTTATGCTAAAAATGGCTAGAATGAGAATTTTCTATGGAGAAAAAGGAATTTTCTTTGTTGAATCTTTGTTCTCTGATTTCGTCGGGCCTTCAATGTGCTCTTATATCCAAAATGATGGGTCGTATGGAAATGAAATTTTTAGAAGCCATGTTTCCCAGCAGATTTCCAACTGTCCGTGTTTTTCAAGCAAAAAAAGGCCAGAAAGGGAATTTTCTCTGTGAAATCTTCGTTCTCTAGTTTTGCCTAGGCTTCAGGGTGCTGTGATCTCCGAAATGATGGGTCGTATGGAAATAAAGCTTTTGGAAGCCACGTTTCCCAGAATATTTCCAATTGTTGGGGTTTTTCCGGCAAAAATTGGTCGGAAATGGAATTTTCTAAGGAGAAAAAGGGAATTTTCTTTGTCGAATCTTCATTCTCTGGTTTCACTTGGCCTTGGTGCTATGATCTCCAAAATGGTGGATTGTATGGAAATAAAGATTTTAGAAGCTATGTTTCCCAGCAGATTTCGAACTGTTGGTGTTTTTTAGGCAAAAAATGGCCGGAAAGGGAATTTTCTATGGTGAAAAAATGAATTTTCACTTTCGAATCGTCTTTCTCTGGTTTCACCTTGCCTTTAGGGTGCTATGATCTAAAAAATGATGGGTCATATGGAAATAAAGCTTTTGGAAGCCATCTTTCCGAGCAGATTTCCAATTGTTTGGATTTTTCAGACAAAAAATTGCTGGAAATGGAATTTTTTTTCAAGAAAAAGGGAATTTTCTCTTTCGAATCTTTGTTCTTTGGTTTCACCTGACCATCAGGGTGCTGTCATCTCCAAAATGATGGGTCCTACGGAAATAAAGCTTTTGGAAGCCATGTTTCCAAGCAGATTTCTAACTGTCGGGGTTTTTCATGAAAAAAATGGCTGGAAAGCGAATTTTCTATGGAGAAAAGGGGAATTTTCTCTGTTGAATCTTAGTTTTCTGGTGTCACTTGCCCTTCAGGGTGCTGTGATCTCCAAAATGATAGGTCGAATGGAAATAAAGCTTTTGGAAGCCATGTTTCCTAGCATATTTCCAACTGTCAGGGTTTTTCAAGCAAAAATTGACCGGAAATGAAATTTTTCAAGGAGAAATAGGGAATTTTGTTTGTTGAATCTTCGTTCTCTAGTTTCGGTTGGCCTTCAGGGTGTTGTGAACTCTAAAATGATGGGTCGTCAGAAATAAAGCTTTTGGAGGCCATGTTTCCCAGCAGATTTTCAATTGTTGGGGGCTTTTATGCAAAAAAAAAGCCGGAAAGTGAATTTTCTATGGAGAAAAAAGGGAATTTTCTCTGTCGAATCTTTGTTCTCTGGTTTCGCCGGGCCTTCAAGGTGTTGTGATCTCCAAAATGATGGGTTGTATGAAAATGAAGCTTTTAGAAGCCATGTTTCCCAGTAGATTTCCAACTGTCGGTGTCTTTCAGGCAAAAAATGGCCGGAAACAGAATTTTTTTTTTTATCATTTTTAACTTTCATTTTTTTCTTTACCAAAAAAAAAATTCTATTTTTTCTGTTGAACCTTCGTTCTCTGGTTTCTTCTAGCCTTCAGGGTGCTGTGATCTCCAAAATGATGGCTCGTACGGAAATAAAGCTTTTGGAAGCCATGTGTCCCAGTAGATTTCCAACAGTTAGAGTTTTTTATGCAAAGAATGGCTAGAATGGGAATTTTCTATGGATAAAAAGGGAATTTCCTCTTTCGAATCTTCGATCTCTCCTTTCGCTGGGGCTTCGTGGTGTCTTGTGATCTCCAAAATGATGGGTCGTACGGAAATAAAGCTTTGGGAAGCCATGTTTCCTAGCAGATTTCCAACTATTGGGGTTTTTCATGCAAAAAATGGCCGGAAACGGAATTTTTTTATGGAGAAAAGGGGTATTTTCTCTGTCAAACCTTCGTTCTCTCGTTTCTTCTGGCCTTTAGGGTGCTGTGATCTCCAAAATGATAGGTCGTGCGGAAATAAAGCTTTTGGAAGCCATGTTTCATAGCAGATTTCCAATTGTCGGGGTTTTTCAAGCAAAAACTGGCCGGAAAGGAAATTTTCTAAGGAGAAAAAGGGAATTTTCTTTGTTGAATCTTCGTTCTCTGGTTTCAATTGGCCTTCAGGGTGTTGTGAACTCTAAAATGATGGGTCGTATGGAAATAAAGCTTTTGGAAGCCATGTTTCCCAGATTTCAACCGTCTGCGGTTTTTTTATGCAAAAAATGACTAGAATGGGAATTTTCTATGGGGAGAAAGGGAATTTTCTCTATCGAATCTTCGGTCTCTGGTTTCGCCAAAGCTTCAGGGTGTTGTGATCTCCAAAATAATGGGTTGTACGGAAATAAAGCTTTTGGAAGCCATGTTTCCCAATAGATTTTCAACTGTCTGGGTTTTTTAAGCAAAAAATGGTCGCAATGGGAATTTTCTCTTTTGAATATTCGTTCTCTGGTTTCGCTTGGCCTTTAGGGTGCTATGATCTCCAAAATGATGGGTCGTACAAAAAGACGGCTTTCGGAAGCCATGTTTCCCAAAAGATTTGCAACTGTCGAGCTTTTTAAGGCAAAAAAAGGTCGAAAATGGAATTTTCTATGGAGAAAAAGGAAATTTTCTCTTTCGAATCTTCGTTCTCTGGTTTCGCCGGGCCTTCAGTGTGCTGTGATCTCTAAAATGATGGGTCGTATGGAAATGAAGCTTTTAGAAGCCATGTTTCCAAGTAGATTTCCAACTGTCGGGGTTTTTTAGTCAAAAAATGGCTAGAAAGGAAATTTTCTATGGAGAAAAAGGAAATTTTCTTTGTCGAATCTTCGAGTCTCTAGTTTTTTGGGGCTTGTGGTGCTGTGATCTCTAAAATAATGGGTCGTACAGAAATAAGCTTTCTGAAACGATGTTTCCCAGCAGATTTCCAACTGTTTGGATTTTTCTAGCAAAAAAATTACTAAAAAGGGAATTTTCTCTTTCGAATCTTTGTTCTCTAGTTTCGCTTGGCTTTCGTGGTGTCTTTGTGATCTCCAAAATGATAGGTTGTACAGAAATAAAGCTTTTGGAAGCCATGTTTCCTCGCATATTTCTAATAGTTGGGGTTTTTCATGCAGAAAATGGTTGGAAAGCGAATTTTCTATGGTGAAAATGGGAATTTTATCTAACAAATCTTCATTCTCTGCTTTCGCCGGGCCTTTGGGTGCTATGATCTCCAAAATGATGGGTCGTGCGGAAATAAAGCTTCTGGAAGCCATGTTTCCCACAGATTTCTAACTGTCGGGGTTTTTAATGTAGATAATGGCCGGAAAGGGAATTTTCTATGGAGAAAAAGGGAATTTTGTCTGTTGAATCTTCGTTCTCTGGTTTTGCCTAGACTTCAGGGTGTTGTGATCTCCAAAATGATGGCTTGTACGGAAATAAAGCTTTTGGAAGCCATGTTTCCCAGCATATTTCTAATTGTCGGGGTTTTTTTATGCAAAAAATGGCTGGAAAGCAAATTTTCTGTGGAGAAAAGGGGAATTTTCTCTGTCCAATCTTCGTTCTATGGTGTCACTTGGCCTTCAGGGTGCTGTGATCTCCAAAATGATAGGTCTTGTGGAAATAAAGCTTTTGGAAGCCATGTTTCCCAGCAGATTTCCAACTGTCGGGGTTTTTCAAGCAAAAACTCGTCGAAAAGTAAATTTTCTAAGGAGAAAAAGGGAATTTTCTTTGTTGAATCTTCGTTCTCTGGTTTTGGTTGGCCTTCAGGGTGTTGTGAACTCTAAAATGATGGGTCGTATGGAAATAAAGCTTTTGGAAGCCATGTTTCCCAGCAGATTTCCAACTGTCGGGGTTTTTTATGCAAAAAATGACTAGAATGGGAATTTCTATGACGAAAAAGGGAATTTTCTCTGTCGAATCTTCGGTCTCTGATTTCGTCGGGGCTTCAGGGTGCTGTGATCTCCAAAATGATGGGTCGTACTGAAATAAAGATTTTGGAAGCGATGTTTCCCAGCAGATTTCCAACTGTTTGGATTTTTCAAGCAAAAAAATTGCCGGAAAGGGAATTTTCTCTTTCGAATCTTTGTTCTTTGGTTTCGCTTGGCTTTCAGGGTGCTGTAATTTCCAAAATGATAGGTCCTACAGAAATATGTGGGGAAGCCATGTTTCCCCGCATATTTCTAATAGTTGGGGTTTTTCATGCAGAAAATGGTTGGATAGCGGATTTTCTATGGTGAAAATGAAAATTTTATCTATCGAATCTTCATTCTCTGCTTTCGCCGGGCCTTTAGGGTGCTATGATCTCCAAAATGATGGGTCGTGCGGAAATAAAGCTTCTGGAAGCCATGTTTCCCACTGGATTTATAACTGTCGGGGTTTTTAATGTTGAGAATGGTTGGAAAGGGAATTTTCTATGGAGAAAAAGGGAATTTTGTCTGTTGAATCTTCATTCTCTGGTTTCTCCTGGACTTCAGGGTGTTGTGATCTCCAAAATGATGGCTCGTACGGAAATAAAGCTTTTGGAAGCCATGTTTCCCAACAAATTTCTAATTGTAGGGGTTTTTCATGCAAAAAATGGATGGAAAGCGAATTTTCTATGGAGAAAAGGGGAATTTTCTCTCTCGAATCTTCATTCTCGTGGTTTCACTGGGCTTTCAGGGTGCTATGATCTCCAAAATGATGGGTCGTGCGGAAATAAAGCTTCTGGAAGCCATGTTTCCCACTAGATTTCTAACTGCCGGGGTTTTTAATGAAGAGAATGACAGGAAAGAGAATTTTCTATGGTGAAAAAGGGTATTTTCTCTATCGAATCTTCGTTCTCTGAATTCGCTTGGCCTTCAGGGTGTTGTGATCTCCAAAACGATGGCTCGTACGGAAATAAATCTTTTGGAAACCATGTTTCCCAGCAGATTTCTAGTTGTTGGGGTTTTTATGCAAAGAATGGTTAGAAAGCGAATTTTCTATGGAGAAAAGTGGAATTTTCTCTGTCCAATCTTCGGTCTCTGGTGTCACCTAGCCTTCAGGGTGCTGTGATCTCCAAAATGATAGGTCTTGTGGAAATAAAGCTTTTGGAAGCCATGTTTCCTGGCAGATTTCCAACTGTCGGGGTTTTTTCAAGCAAAAACTTGCTGGAAAGGAAATTTTCTAAGGAGAAAAAGGGAATTTTCTTTGTTGAATCTTCGTTCTTTGGTTTTGGTTGGCCTTCAGGGTGTTGTGAACTCTAAAATGATGGGTCGTATGGAAATAAAGCTTTTGGAAGCCATGTTTCCCAGCATATTTCCAACTGTTGGGGTTTTTTATGCAAAAAATGACTAGAATGGGAATTTCTATGGCGAATAAGGAAATTTTCTCTGTCGAATCTTCGGTCTCTGGTTTCGCTGGGGCTTCAGGGTGCTGTGATCTCCAAAATGATGGGTTGTATAGAAATAAAGCTTTTGGAAGCCATGTTTCCTAGCAAATTTCCAACTGTCTGGGTTTTTCAGGCAAAAAATGGCCGGAAATGGAATTTTCTATAAAGATAAAAGGAATTTTGTCTTTTGAATCTTCGTTCTTAGGTTTCACCTGGCCTTCAGAGTGCTGTGATCTCCAAAATGATGGGTCGTATGGAAATACAGCTTTCGGAATACATGTTTCCCAATTGATTTCCAACTGTCGGGCTTTTTAAGGCAAAAAAAGACCAGAAAAGGGAATTTTCTATGGAGAAAAAAGGGAATTTTCTCTGTTGAATCTGTTGGAGAAATCTTCCTGGAGTGTTTTGTAGACTCTACTATTTAAAGTCTGAAGACCTCTGGACTGCCAGACTTAAGACTCAAAGTCTTTTCTCATTGACAGTTTCTAGTCCGTCGAAGAAGGCCTATCCAGGACTGGATGTTTCGTTAAGGATTTGACCTTATCGACTGGAGAATATCTCTTGGCTAGATATGACATAATGGAATCCTTTATTCGGATCAAGATTGATTCAGAGATTGAGAATCCAATGATTGGCGAAGTATACTTGGAAGGTTCTACTTATAGAAATCGAGATCCTGATTGTACGGGCGAGCAGGATTAATGGGCTATTGTCATGTTCCTTAAATAGTTTGAATGATCTTCCTATTTGATTCTGTCCAACGGGAAGATTGGAAGAATTCATTTGGTAAGTGCCAACGAGTATGATGGCATAAAGGAGTATATATGGAAGACGTTCCAGTTGTTCGAGTGTGTGCGCGATAAAAGAATTCCAAAGTCTGAAGCTTTTTGTTCTTAGTCAATTCATTTATTGAGTGAAATCTTCTACGAAAAAGAGAGTCTATATTCTTGAGAAACCTTGAGGAAGTGTGGTAGAGTATCTACACTGTGGAATCAAGGGAGAGCTTTGCTGTAACAACTCTTTTGTTCATAGTGAAATCCAGCCGGTGGGCTGTCGGTGTGGAAGAGTGGACATAGGCTTAGAATAAGCCGAATAAGTATAATTTTTGTGTTCATTTTCTCTTCCCTACTCTCCTTTACTTTGATCATAATTCGTTTTGTTAACAAAAGGAGAACTTCATTTTTATTGTTTGTTTAGTATTGCTCACTTATCACGAGAAACTATTTTTACACCTATTCACCCCCTCTAGGTGCTTATACTAGCTATCTCAATTGGTATCAGAGCCTGTGTACTCACTTTGTTTGAAGTGTTTTACTTCAGAGTTAAAGATCCATGGCTAGTATGTTGGCTCTAGGGCTTGTAGAAGGGCAAAGCAATACCAGACTGCCTTACTTTGAGGGAAAGGAATACAACATATGAAAAAACAAGATGAAGGCGTTCCTAAGATCAAAGGATCCTCTGGAATGGGACGTGGTAGACAAAGGAATCATTCCTAAAGCTGCACCCTTTTGTCTCGAGAGAGGAAAAGAAGCTGTTGAGTCTAGTGAAATGACTCAGGAATAGATAACCAAGAGACAAGCTCTTGATGCAAAAGCAATTTATTTTTTATATTGTGCTTTGTCACCTACTGAATATAACCGAATATCTTCTTGTGTTATAGCCAAAGAAGTTTGTGATAGATTACATATCACCTATGAAGGAACCGATCGAGTGAAAGAAACTAGAATCAACATTCTCCTCGGTCAATACGAAGCCTTCAAAATGAAATCAGGAGAATCTATAACTGACATGTTTAGTCGTTTTACAGAAATCGTGAATGGTCTTAAAAATCAAGGTCAACCAATTTTTGATCCCATGAAAGTAAACAAGCTACTGCATGGACTCTCCAAGGATTGAAATCACATAAATACCTCAATAAGGGAGACACAAAGAATTATGCCACTATCTGTCGATGAGTTGGTTGGGACTCTTTAGTCTTATGAAGTGGAGCGAATCAATGAAGACGAAGATCCTAAAGGTAAGAAATCCATTGCGTTAAAATCCAATGATGATTATGATGTTATAGATTCTGAAGACGATATGGATGATGAGGAGCTTGCTCTCATGATAAGAAGATTCAGAAAGCTGGACAGAAAAGGAAGAAGATTCAATCCAAAGAAACAGAGTTTTCAAAAGCAATAGACTAAGTCTATTGAGGATGACGAATCCAATAGAGATGTAGTCTGCTTTGAATGTAAGAAAAATGGACACATCAGACCCAACTGTCCCCTTCTGAGGAAGAAGAAAGGAAAAGCTAAAAAGTATTGAAAGGCTCTCAAAGCCGAAACCTAGAGTGATACATAATGTGAAGAAAGTGATGATGATTATGCCAATATATGTCTAATGGCATAATCGGATTCAGATTCAAACTCCGAGACAGACTCAGATTCAGATAGTGAATTTGAGGTGAGTAACTTTAAAATCCCTATTAAAGTTTCCCTGTACATTGATGAGTTGTGTTTTAGTCTCAAGAGTTCTCTTAAAAGGATTTCCGAACTTAAAAAAGAAAATTCTACACTAAAACAACAGGAAAATGTTTTGAAAGAAAATGTTAAATGTTTAGACATGAATGTTTCTACTCTAAAAGAAAGTGAAGATGACATTTCGAAAGAAAATGCATTTTTAAAAAATGACATATCAAATATTTCCAAAAGATTTTCTATAGGATCTGAGAAACTTGATAAAATTCTTTCAGCACAAATACCTTATTTCAATAAATCTGGTTTGGGAATGACTGTGGAAACCATTCCTTTAATTGATTTTCCTAAAGTGAAGGAAAGAATTAAGTAAAGACCCACAAGAGATGCTTACAAAAATCATTTCAAAAAGGTTTTTGTAAAACCAGTAGGTTGTAATGCTCTTAGATGTTCTAAGTGCAATAGTTTAGATCATTTTGAGAAAGAATGTCTTATGGTTTGGAAACTTGTTAAGAAAGTATGGGCAAAGACCGCATATCATGCTAACACCAATGGACCCAAGAAAATATGGGTACCAAAGAAAGTTTGAGTCTCTTTTTTAAATGCATGTCACTATCAAGAAGAAGGTAAAATGGTATTTGGATAGTGGATGCTCAAGACATATGACAAGAGATTCAAATTGCTTCATAAAGCTCGTTCAAGTAAATGGTGGAAAAGTTTCATTTGGAGGAAACGGCAAAGGAAGAATTGTGGGATTCGGAACTATAAAGATTGGAAACCTCACAATCAGTAATGTTTCCTTAGTGGAAGGACTCAACTACAATTTGCTTAGTATCAGTCAGCTGTGCGATACCGGTTTCAAAATCAACTTTCAAGAGGGAATATGTTCAGGAACCAGTAAAGATTATACTTAGTCATTCATGGGTTGAAGACATGGAAATATCTACCTCTTGGATGTCAAACCAGATGAATCGCAATGTCTAATCTCAATTCAAGACGAAGCAAACTTATGGCACAGAAAACTTGGCACATCAGTATGAAGCAAATAGCCAAAATTTCAGCAAAGAAGCTTGTTCGTGGTCTACCTAATTTGTCATACCAAAAGACTGATCTATGTACACCATGTGTATTGGGAAAGCAGGTAAGAAACTCCTTTAAACCAATAAATCAAGTTTCCACTAATCGTGTACTGCAACTTTTGCATATGGATCTCTTTGGACTAACCAAAACTCAGAGCATTGGAGGTAAGAAATATTGCCTAGTAATTGTGGATGACTACTCACGATTTACTTGGGTATATTTCCTAGCAAGTAAGTCTGAAATCTTTTCTTACTTTGAAAAGTTTGCTAAAAAGGTCCAAAATGAGAAATGTCATGTTATTTCAAGTATATGAACAGACCATGGAGGTGAATTTGAAAACCAAGATTTTACAAAATTCTGTGATGAATCTGGTTTTTAGCATGTGTTCTCCTCTCCATGTACTCCAGAGCAAATCGGAGTTGTGGAAAGAAAGAATAGGTCGCTTCAAGAAATGGCTAGAACTCTTTTAATTGAAAGTAATATCTCTTCACGTTTTTGGGCTGAAGCAGTTTCTACAGCATGTTATATCATTAATAGAGTTTTTCTAAGGCCTATTCTAGAAAAAACCCCCTATGAGTTATTCAAAGAAAAGAAGCTTCTTGTTTCATATTTTCATGTGTTTGGATGTAAATGCTTTATATTGAAAAATGCAAATGATCGAGTTGGCAAGTTTGAAGAAAAATCAGACGAAGGCATCTTCCTTGGATATTCAACCACAAGCAAAGCCTATAGAGTCTACAACAAGAAGACTCAATCTGTGGAGGAATCAATGAATGTCAAATTCCAAGATTCTATGCAAAATGAATCTATTCAGACTCATCTTGAAGAATCTGAATCTGTTCCAGACTCTACAAAGTCTAAATCTCAAGAAGCAGCTTAGACTTCGAAAGACCAACAACAAATGATTATTAAAGATTCAAATGTAGAAAAAGATCAACAACTTGACAAATCAACCAGCAACTGGAAGCATAAGTCCAGTCATCCTAAAGATCTCATTATTGGCGACATTAATGAAGGAATTCGCACAAGATCCAAAAGGTACAAAGAGTCTAGTCTTTGTGGCTCTTATTTGAAATAGAACCCAAAAGCATAGAAGAAGCTTTATATGATGAAAGCTGGATTGAAGCTATGCAAGAAGAACTCAGGCAATTCAGTATTAATGATGTCTGGGAATTGACTCCTAAACCGAAAGGTAAATCTATTATTGGAGCTAAATGGGTTTTCAGGAACAAGATGGATGAGAAAGGAAAGGTCGTAAGAAACAAAGCAAGACTCGTGGCCAAGGGATATACGCATGAAGAAGGGATAGACTATGATGAGACTTACGCACCAGTAGCAAGGTTAGAAGTAATTAGATTATTACTTGGTTTTGCTTGTTATAAGAATTTCAGGTTATTCCAAATTGACGTTAAAAGTGTTTTTTTGAATGGATTTATCCATGAGGAAGTCTATGTGGAACAACCACCTGGGTTTGAAGACCCAAGGAAACCAGACTCAGTTTTTAGACTAAAAAAGGCTTTATATGGTTTAAAGCAAGTACCTCGAGCTTGGTACGACATGCCGAGTAAGTTTTTAATTCAAGACGGCTTTGTCAAAGGTAAAGTAGACACTACACTGTTTATCAAAAGAGAAAGCAAAAGTTTTCTGCTTGTTCAAATATATGTTGATGATATTATTTTTGGATCCTCTAATGAAAGTCTGTGCAAGAAATTCTCTAAGTCAATATAGGATGAATTTGAAATGAGCATGATGGGTGAGCTAACCTTCTTTCTTGGGCTTCAAGTGAAACAATTGAAGGAATGAACTTTTATTCATCAAGAAAAATATGCTAATGATCTTGTCAAAAAGTTTGGATTGGAAAATTGCAAAAAGACTGATATACCAATGTCAAGTTCCTTGAAGATAGACAAAGATGAAGGAGGAAAGAAAGTTGACTAGAAGCTATACAGGAGTATCATTGGTTCACTTCTTTATCTTACTACTTCTAGACCTGACATTTTGTTTAGTGTTTGCATTTGTGCCAGGTTTCAAGCAAACCCTAAAGAATCTCATCTAAGTGTTGCAAAGCGTATTATCAAATATATTGCATCAATTTCAAACTTTGGTCTTTGGTATCTTAAAAATGGAGATTTTACTCTTCTTGGATACTCAGACGCAGACCTAGTCGGATGCAGAGTTGATAGAAAGAGCACTTCGGGTATCTGTCAACTACTTGGAAGCAGGACAGTGTCTTGGGTTTCAAGGAAGCAAAATACAGTAGCTCTTTCTACAGTAGAAGCAGAGTATGTAGCTCTTGGAAGTTGTTGTTCACAAATTCTGTAGATAAAACAACAGCTAAGAGACTTTGGAATCGAAGATTCATGCATGGAGATTAAGTGTGACAACACCGGCGCAATAAATTTCACCAAGAATCCAATTCTTCACTCAAGAGCAAAACATATAGAGATTCGACATCACTTCATTAGAGATCATGTTCAAAATGGAGAAGTTTCGATTCAGTTTGTTGACTCAAAGAATCAACTGGCAGATATATTTACAAAGCCTTTGGAGAAAAATCAATTTGAAGTTATTCGTTCCAGACTCAACATCTTAAGGTTTGAAGAAGTAAAAGTCTAGAGAATCTCAGACTCAGGCAATCAAGAATTTTGACTGTAAGTTATATTATTCTCTTTCAGATTAAATCTCGAAAAGCTACGATCTTCTATCCATAATTGATTTTTGCTATTTTCAATTTCCGTGATTATTGCAATCTTTCTTTTTCGAAAGTGGAGTTATTTTTAAATGGCAGTTATCTAATTTTTGAAAAAAGGCAGTTATTTTTTAAAATGCATCTTTTTACTTTCCTTTACGACGTTTTGTATGCCTCTCTTCGACTGTCCTATATATTGTCGGTTTCTCTTCGTTTTACTCCAAAAACCCTAAAAAGCATTGATTTTCCACTTCTGTCTTCTTCTCTTGTTTAATCTTCGAAAAGTTGTCATCTTTCTTGGGAAAAACAAGTTTGGAATCTTTCAAAGACTGTGAAAGATGTCATCTCAAAGGAAGTCTTCGAGGATCGTGAATAGGGGACCGCAGCAAATGCGTGAGGGGCCTACGCACTTTGATCTCACTGAGGAAGAAGAGTCTCCTAGTCAGCAACAGAGCCCACAACATTCTCAGGAGCGTCCATCTCCTCCATCTAGACTATAGGATGTTGCTCATCAAGAAGAGGAAGAAATAATTGAAGATGCAGAACCCGTAAGAACTTTTAAGCCCTCTTTTACCTACAAGCTTTATCGTGCTTTGAAAAGGGGTGGAACTCCTTTGAACTAAATTGATGAATTTCTGAAAGACAAAGGGTATAAAAATGAAACCTTCTTTTTACGCATAATGGAACGGTTGGGAATTACCTCTGCTGGGTCGGCGGAAGAGGCAATGGCAAATATTCCAAGCGATCCACGTGTTGGAGGGTTGAATCAGCCAGATGGGAATGATGATGACAAGTTGTATAGTTAGTTTCAACTGAGAATGGGTGTTGCGGCAAAAATTCGGAGCAAAATGACAGACTTGTTTCGATAAGAGGAACACAAGCATCTATACTCTAAGTTGTTGAAGCGTGGGGTGATAAACCCTAGAAGTGTGGATTTTGATTTCCTTGACTCCATGAACATTAATTTGAGGGAAAAATTCAGTCTTCTTCAACTTGAACAGTTTTGTTCTGAATTTACAGAAGCCTATGTTGAACTCACTGCTTATTTCTATTCGAATCTCAGTTTCTTGGATACGAATAGATTCTCTTTTAGTGTCCGAGATCAAAACTATGTGGTGGATGTAGATATGTTGGCTGGTGTGATTGGGGTTGAAAGAGGGAGATATCAACCTATCAATGTGTCTATTGCTCGTGCTACGTTGGAACTTGTTAAGGATAGAAGGACAGAGGGAAAGATTTCCTACTTGAGGATGAGTGCGTTCAATATTCTACTTCACAAGATTGTGATTAACTGCCTTAGACCAAAATCTACTTCAAAGACTGATGTTTCAAACTCAGAGGCAAAGCTGATGTATGCCATCAATGCTGGGAAAAAATTCTCTCTTCCTCACACTATTATGTTCCACATGTATAGAGCAGTGGTGAAGGACAAAGGTCAACTTCCTTATCCGGCTCTTGTGACCAAGTTATTCAGACATTTGAATGTTTAGCCTCCCTGGATTCTCTGTGTTAGAACTTGTGATCAAATGGTAGTGGGACAGAAAATGGTGTCTAAAATGCGTATGAAGGAACTCAACAAGGCATTGGAGAAATTCAAGGAGAAAACCCTTGCTAAGACTCATCAAATCTCTTTAGTAGCAAAAAGAAAAAGGAAGGAGCCCATGGTTGCTCCATCCAAGAAAAGAAGAGCTCTCATCGTTGAGGATGAAGAAGATGAAGATGACATCACCATTTCTGCAATGGCATTGAAGAACTGAGTCGTTCAGTTCTAGAATCAACAAAACGTTAAGAGAAAGACACATATGAGATAGAACAGAGGACTGGAGAAAGAGAAAATTTGGAAGCAGAGGAGAAAGAAACAGAGGAGAGAGAAGTGGAAGAAAGAGATGTAGAGGAGGAAAGAATTGAAGAAGGAGAAGAAGAGGAGAGAAGAGATCAAGAGGAAGCAGAGCATGAGGAACACTCTTCTCCACCTGAAGGCATGGAAACAGGGGGAGATCGTGAGAAAAGATGAATGTCCTCATATTTTGCCACCAGTGAAGGAGTAAGCCGCTCTCCAGCAGATCCAGAGGACATCTATGCCTCTCAATTTCCTAAGGAGGAACATGATGTTTCATCGCCTAATCTGCGTGACTATGCTGATTTGCCATCGTTTGCCTTTACTCTATCTGATCGTGCAGAAGCCAGTACGCAGACTGATAATTTAGCAGATTTTTAGAATTCTTGATATTCTCTTAGAGATGCGGGGTCAGATATATGCTCTGGGATGTGAAGTACATAATTTGTAGACTGCAGGTCAAGCTTCTTCAGTTTCTTTGAATGATCAAATCTAAGCCCTTGCTATTTAGATTCAAGCAAATGTTAAGGGTGAAGATGTGGCTCATCTGAAGGAAGAATTGAAAAAGCTGGAAGGCATTGTCCAGTCAATGGGAGATTTCCAGCTTGTTCATGTTCCCAAGCATTCTTGATTCCATTCTCTTTCCATCTCTACCTTTTTAATCATGACAAAAAGGGGGAGAGATGTGATGCGGATTTGAACTTTGAACTTTTTGAACTCTTGATTTGTTTTGATTTGTTTTGATGTGTTTGTTTTGACTTGACTTTTGTGTCTAGCTGTGGATTGGATTTGGGTTTGACTGTTTAAACATTTGTTTATCTTAAGTACTATTGATATCTTATGGCTTTACTCATCTACAAGACTAACCTATTTTCTATGGTTGCAGATTCTAGTGTTATCATTAAGCCATTTATCTTTATGAGATATCCAAATTTGTAAGAAAGTTTTGTCACCATCAAAAAGGGGGAGATTGTTGGAGAAATCTTCCCGGAGTATTTTGAAGCTGAAAAAACGTTTCCATCAGTCTAGTTTGAAGATTTGCAGACTCTACTATTTAAAGTCTGAAGACCTCTGGACTGCTGGACTCAAGACTCAAAGTCTATTTTTATTGACAGTTTCTAGTCCGTCGAAGAAGGTTTATTCAGGACTGGATGTTTCGTTAAGGATTTGACCTTATCGATTGGAGAAGATCTCTTGGCTGGATATGACATAACATAATCCTTTATTCGGATCAAGATTGATTCAGAGATTGAGGATCCAATGATTGGCGAAGTATACTTGGAAGGTTCTACTTATGGAAACCGAGATCCTGATTGTATGGGCGAGCATGATTGATGGGCTATTGTCATGTTCCTTAAATAGCTCGAATGATCTTCCTATTTGATTCTGTCCAATGGGAAGATTGGAAGAATTCCTTTGGTAAGTGCCAACGGATATGATGGCATAAAGGAGTATATAAGGAAGACGTTCAAGTTGTTCGAGTGTGTGCACGATAGAAGAATTCCAAAGTCTGAAGCTTTTTATTCTTAGTCAATTCATTTATTGAGTGAAATCTTCTACGCAAAAGAGAGTCTATATTCTTGAGAAACCTTGAGGAAGTGTGGTAGAGTATCTACACTGTGGAATCAAGGGAGAGCTTTGCTGTAACAACTCTTTTGTTCATAGTGAAATCCAGCCGGTAGGCTGTCAGTGCGGAAGAGTGGACGTAGGTTTGGAATAAGCCAAACCACTATAATTTCTGTGTTCATTTTCTCTTCGCTACTCTCCTTTACTTTGATCATAATTTGTTTTGTTAACAAAAGAAGAATTTCATTTCTATTGTTTGTTTAGTATTGCTCACTTATCACGAGAAACTATTTTTACACCTATTCACCTCCTCTAGGTGCTTATACTAGCTATCTCAAAATCATCGTTCTCTGGTTTCGCCGGGCCTTCAATGTGTTGTAATCTCCAAAATGATGGGTCGTACGGAAATGAAGCTTTTAGAAGCCATGTTTCCCAAAGATTTCCAACTGACGGGGTTTTTTTAGGCAAAAAATGGTTAGAAAGGGAATTTTCTATGAAGAAAAAGGAAATTTTATTTGTCGAATCTTCGGTCTCTGGTTTCGCCGGGGCTTCAGGGTGTTGTGATCTCCAAAATGATGGGTCGTATGGAAATAAAGCTTTTGGAAGCGATGTTTTCCAGTAGATTTCCAACTGTTGGGGTTTTTCAAGCAAAAACTGGTCGAAAAGGGAAATTTCTAAGGAGAAAAAGGGAATTTTCTTTGTCGAATCTTCAGTCTCTGGTTTTGGTTGGCCTTCAAGGTGTTGTGAAATCTAAAATAATGGCTCGTACGAAAATAAAGCTCTTGGAAGCAACGTTTCCCGGCAGATGTCGAACTGTCGGGGTTTTTTTTGCAAAAAATGGCAAGAATGGGTATTTTCTATGGAGAAAAAGGGAATTTTCTTTGTCGAATCTTCGATCTCTGGTTTTGCTAGGGCTTCAAGGTGCTGTGATCTTCAAAATGATGGGTCGTACAGAAAAATCCAGCTTTTTATCCTTCTAGCGAAAATCCAACTATTTAGGTTTTTCAAGCAAAAAATGGCTGTAAATGGAATTTTCTATAAGGAAAAAGGGAATTTTCTCTTTCGAATCTTCGTTCTCTGGTTTCGCCTGGCCTTTAGGGTGCTGTGATCTTGAAAATGATGGGTGGTACCGGAATAAAGCATTTGGAAGCCATGTTTCCCAGCAGATTTCCAACTGTCGGGGTTTTTAAGGCAAAAAAAGGCTGGAAATGGAATTTTCTATAGAGAAAAAGGGAATTTTTTCTGTCGAAGGAGAAAAAGTGGATTTTCTGTCGAAGGAGAAAAAGTGGATTTTCTCTCGTCGATTATTCGTTCTCTAGTTTCGCTGGATCTTAAGGGTGCACTAATCTCCAAAATGATGGGTCGTACGGAAGCAAAGCTTTTAGAAGCATTGTTTTTGACTAAATTTCCAACTGTTGGGGTTTTTCAGGCAAAAAAATACCGGAAATGGAATTTTCTATAGAGAAAAAGTGAATTTTCTCTATCGAATGTTTGTTCTCTAGTTTCGCTGGACCTTAAGCATGCTCTGATCTCCAAAACGATGGGTCATATGGAAAAAAAAGCTTTTGGAAGCCATGTTTCCCAGCAGATTTCCAACTGTCGGGGTTTTTAAAGCAAAAAATGGCTGGAAATAGACTTTTCTTTGGAGAAAGAGGGATTTTTCTCTATCGAATCTTCGTTCTCTAGTTTCGTCGGACCTTAAGGGTGCTCTGATCACCAAAATGATGGGTCGTACGGAAAAAAAGCTTTTGGAAGTCATGTTTTTCAGCAAATTTCCAACTATTGGGGTTTTTTAAGCAAAAAATGGTCGAAAATAGAATTTTCTATGAAGAAAAAAGGAATTTTCTTTGTCAAATGTTCGTTCTTTAGTTTCGCCGGACCTTAAGGGTGTCGTGATCTCCAAAATGATGGGTTGTACGAAAACAAAGCTTTCGAAAGCCATGTTCCTAAGCAGATTTCCAACTGTCGGAGTTTTTTAGGCAAAAATGGCTGGAAAGGAAATTTTCTATGGAGAAAAAGGGAATTTTCTCTATCGAATCTTCGTTCTCAGGTTTTGCTGGACCTTAAGGGTGCTGTGATCTCCAAAATGATGGGTCGTACGGAGACAAAGCTTTTGGAAGCCACGTTTACCAGCAGATTTCCAATTGTCGGGGTTTTTAAGGCAAAAAATGCCTGGACTTTCCGAGCATTTTTTACATTTTTCATCTCCTGAGATGAAAAATTTATCTCTAGGTGGAGCTGTAGCCCCAAGCTGTGCCAATGTCAGAAGGATGTAGCCCGCAAAACTATTATAACACACATAGGTATGAGGGATTCCCTCGACGTCGAGAATGCAGCGGATCTTGCCCTTGATGGCAAGAATAGCTTTTGCTGGCTCCACAGAATAGACGCGATCCACATCATTTCGAAACTCTGAAGGCAAGAATCTCTAAAAATTGTGAAAGCTAGTATGAGCACCTAGAAGGGGTGAATAGGTGTAAAAACAATTTCTCGAGATAAGTGTGCAGCACTATTTGACAATAGAAAGGAAATTCGTCTTTTGTAAACAAAACGAATTACGATCAAAGTAAAAGAGCGTAGGGAAGAGAATATGAACACATAGATTATAGTGGTTCGGCTTAATCCAAGCCTACGTCCACTCTTCCGCACTGACAGCCCATCGGTTGGATTCCACTATGAACAAAAGAGTTTTTATAGTAAAGCTCTTCCTTGATTCCACAGTGTAGAGACTCTACTACACTTCCTGAAGGTATCTCAAAGATATAGACTCTCTTTTGTGTACAAGATTTTGCTCAACAATTTAATTGACTAAGAACAAGGAGTTTCAGACTTTGGAATTCTTCTATCGCGCACACATTTGAACAACTGGAACGTCTTTCTTATATACTCCTTTATGCCATCATACCACTTACCAAAGGAATTCTTCCAATCTACCCGTTGGACAGAATCAATTAGGAAGATCTTCGAGCTATTTAAGGAACATGATGATAGCCCATCAATCCTGCTCGCCCATACAATCAGAATCTAGGTTTCCATAAGTAGAACCTTCCAAGTATACTTCGCTAATCAACGGATCCAAAATCCCTGAATCAATCTTGATTTGATTAATGGATTCCAACATGCTACATCCAGCTAGGAGATCTTTTCCAGTCGATAAAGTCAAATCTTTAACGAAACATCCAGTTCTGGATAAGCCTTCTTCGACGGTCTAGTAAACTGTCAATGAGGATAAACTTTGAGTCTTGAGTTTGGCAATCCGGAGGTCTTCAAACTTTGATGAAAGAGTCTACAAGTCTTCAAAGTAGACTGATGGAAACGTTTTGTCAGCTTCAAAACACTCAAGGAAGTTTTTTCCAACAATCTCCCCCTTTTTGATGGTGACAAAACTTTCCTGCAGATTTGGATAACTTTGACCTGCAAAACATTACTCAAGCAAATATGGATATCTCACAAAGATAAATGGCTTAGTAATAATACTAGAATATGCATTCACAGAAAGTAGGTTAGTCTTGTAAATGAACAAAGCCATGAGATATCAATAGTACTTAAGATAAACAAATGTTCAAATAGTCAAATCCAAATCCAGTTCAAATCCAAACAACCAAACACAAAAGTCAAGTCAATCAACACAAAAGTTCAAAGTTCAAAGTTCAAAGTTCAAATGAAATCTGCACCACATCTCTCCCCCTTTTTGTCATCATTAAAATGGTAGAGATGAAAAGAGAATGGAATTAAGATTGCTTGGGAACACGAACAAGCTGGAAATCTCCCATTGACTAGACAATCCCTTCCGACATTTTCAAATCCTCCTTCAGTTGTGCCACATCTTCACCCTTGGCATTTGCTTGAACTTGAAGAGCAAGGGCATGAATTTGATCATGCAAAGAAACTGAAGAGGTTTGACCTGCATTTTGCAAGTTCTGTACTTCGCATCCCAGAGCATAAATCTAGCCTCTCATTTCCAAAAGAACATCAAGAATTCTATGAAAGTCTGCTGAATTGTCTGTCTGAGTACTTGCTTCTACACGATCAGACGGAGTATTGGCAAATGATGGCATTTCAGCACGATCACGCAGATTGGGCGACGAAACCTCATGTCCTTCTTCAGGAAATTGAGTTGCATAGATGTCCTTTGGATCTGCTGGAGAATGACTTACTCCTTCACTAGTGGCAGGGAATAAGGACGTTTCTCTTTTCTCAGGATCTCCCCCCTGTTTCTATGCCTTCAGGTGGAGAAAAGTGTTCCTCATGCTCTACTTCCGCTTGATCTCCTCTCTCCTCTTCTTCTTCTTCCTCAATTCTTTCCTACTCTGCATCTCTCTCCTTTGCTTCTTTCTCCTTTGCTTCCAAATCTTCAGTCCTCTGTTTTGTCTCATCCATGTCTTTTTCTTGTCTCTTCGTTGATTTTGGAACAGAATGACTCAAGTTCTTTAATACCATTGCAGAAATGGTGATATCATCCTCATCCTCTTCATCCTCAATGATGAGTACTCTTCTTTTCTTGGATGGAGCAACCATGGGCTCCTTCCCTTTTTGCTTTGCCACTGAAGAGACTGAATGAGTCTTGACAGGGGTTTTCTCCTTGAACTATTCCACAGCCTTGGCAAGTTCCTTCAGACGCATTTTTGAGACCATTTGCAGTCCCACCATCATTTGATTGCCCGTTCGAACACAAAAAATCTTGGGAGGCTGAACGTTCAAATGTCTGAATAACTTGGTCACAAGAGTTGGATAAGGAAGTTGACCACCCTTGTCCTTCACCACTGCCCTGTACATGTGGAACATAATAGCGTGTGGAAGAGAGAATTTTTTACCAGCATTGATGGCGTACATCAACTTTGCCTCCGAGTTTGGAAGGTCAGTCTTTGAAGTTGATTTTGGTCTAAGATAGTTAATCACTATCTTGTGAAGCAAAATGTTGGACGCATTCATTCTCACATAAGAAATCTTTCCTTCCGTTCTTCTATCTTGAACAAGCTCCAACATTGCACGAGCAATAGACACATTGATAGGTTGATATCTCCCTCTTTCAACCCCAATCACATCAGCCAATATATTTATGTCCACCACATAGTCCTGATCTCGGACACTAAAAGAGAATTTATTCGCATCCAAAAAATTGAGATTCGAATAGAAATAAGTAGCAAGTTTAGCATACGCTTCTGTAGATTCAGAACAAAACTGTTCGAGTTGAAGAAGACTGAATTTTTCTTGCAGATTAACATTCACAGAGTTAAGAAAGTTAAAGTCCACACTTCTAGGGTTTATCACCCCACGCTTTAGCAATTTGGAGTACAGTTGCTTGTGTTCCTCCGATTGAAATAAATCCATCATTTTGCTTCGGATTTTCGCTGCAACACCCATTCTAGGTTTAAATTGACTGTAGAACTTGTCATCATCGTTCCCATTTGGTTGATTAAACCCTCCAACCCGTGGATCACTTGGGATATTAGCAAAGGTTTCTTCCGCTAACCTCGCAGGGGCAATTCCCAAACGTTCCATGGTACGTAAGAAGAAAGATTCATTTCTATACCATTTGTCCTTAAGAAACTCATCAATGTAGTTCAATGGAGTACCGCTCCTCTTCAAAGCACGGTAAAGCTTATAAGTAAAAGAGGGCTTATGAGTTCTTATGGGTTCTGCGTCTTCGATGATTTCTTCCTCTTCTCAATGTGCAACATCCTGAGGTCTAGATGGAAGAGATGGATGCTGCTGAGAATGTTGTGGGCTCTGCTGCTGTCTAGGAGATTCTTCTTCTTCGGTGAGATCAAAGTGCGTAGGCCCCTCTCGCATTTGTTGTGATCTCCTGTTCGCGATCCTTGAAGACTTCCTTTGAGACGACATCTTTCACAGTCTTTGAGAGATTCCAAGCTTGTTTCCCAAGAAAGATGAAAACTTTTCAAGGATTAAACAAGAGAAGAAGAGAGAAGTGGAAGATCGGTGCTCTCTTAGAGTTTTTGGGAGTAAAACGAAGATGAACCGACAGTATATAAGGCAGTCAAAGCGAGGCATACGAAACGTTGTAAGAAGAAAAGAAAGTATAAAAATACCTTTTAAAAACAAATAGCTGCCTTTAGATAACTGTCATTTCAAAAATAATTTCTTTTCCGAAAAGGTAGGTTTGTAGTAATCACGGAAATTAAAAATAGCAATAATCAATTATGGATTGATGATCGTACTTTTTCGAGATTTGATCCGAGAAATAAATAGAAATAACTTACAGCCGTAGATCTTGATTGTTCGAGACTAAGAGTCTTTAGACTTTCAGTGCTGAGTCTGAACTTCCTCAAACCTTAAGATATTGAGTCTGGAATGAATAACTTCAAATTGATTTTTCTCCAAAGGCTTTGTAAATATATTCACTAGTTGATTCTTTGAGTCAATAAACTAAATCAAAACTTCTCCATTTTGAACATGATCTCTAATGAAGTGATGTCGAATCTCTATATGTTTTGCTCTTGAATGAAGAATCGGATTCTTGGTGAGATTGATTGCGCTGGTGTTGTCACATTTGATCTCAGTACATGAATCTTCAATTCCAAAGTCTCAGCTTCTATTTTATCCACAGAATTTGTGAACAACAACTTCCAAGAGCTACATACTCTACTTCTGCCGTAGAAAGAGCTACTATACTTTGCTTCCTTGAAAACTAAGACATTGTCATGCTTCCAAGTAGTTGACAGGTGCCCGAGGTGCTCTTTCTATCAACTCTACATCCAGCTAGGTTTGTGTCTGAGTATCCAAGAAGAGTAAAGTCTCATTCTTTAGGATACCAGAGACCCAAGTTTGAAGTTGAGGCAATGTATTTGATAATATGTTTTGCAGCACTTAGATGAGATTCTTTAGGGTCTGATTGAAATCTGGCACAAATCCAAACACTAAACAAAATGTCAGGTCTAGAAGCAGTAAGATAAAGAAGTGAACCAATAATACTCCTGTATAGCTTTTGGTCAACTTTCTTTCCTCATTCATCTTTGTCCAGCTTCAAGGAACTTGACTTTGGTATATCAGTCTTTTTGCAATTTTGCAACTCAAACTTTTTGATAAGATCGTTGGCATATTTTTCATGATGGATAAAGATTCCTTCCTTAAGTTGTTTCACTTCAAGCCCGAGAAAGAAGGTTAGCTCACCCATTATGCTCATTTCAAATTCATCATGCATAGACTTAGAGAATTTCTTGCACATACTTTTATTAGATGATCCAAAAATAATATCATCAACATAAATTTGAACAAGTAGAAAAGTTTTGCTTTCTCTTTTGATAAACAATGTAGTATCTACTTTACCTTTGACAAAGCCATTTTGAGTTAAAAACTTACTTAGTCTGTCGTACCAAGCTCGAGGTGCTTGCTTTAAACCATATAAAGCCTTTTCGGCCCGAATACTAGTCCGGTTTCCTTGGGTCTTTAAAACCGGGTGGTTGTTCCACATAGACTTCCTCTTGGATAAATCCATTTAGGAAAGCACTTTTGACGTCCATTTGGAATAACCTGAAATTCTTATGACAAGTAAAAGCAAGTAATAATCTAATTGCTTCTAACCTTGCTATTGGCGCGTAAGTCTCATCACAGTCTATCCCTTCTTCTTGCGTATATCCTTTGGCCACGAGTCTTGCTTTATTTCTTACGACCTTTCCTTTCTCGTTCATCTTGTTCCTAAAAACCCATTTAGCTCCAATGATAGATTTACCTTTTGGTTTATGAGTCAATTCCCAGACATCATTAATGCTGAATTGCCCGAGTTCTTCTTGCATAGCTTCAATCCAGCTTTTATCAGTTAAAGCTTCTTTTATGCTCTTGGGTTCTACTTCAGAAATAAGAGCCAAAGCATTAGACTCTTCGTGCCTTTTGGATCTTGTGTGAATTCTTTCATTAATATCACCAATAATGAGATCTTTGGGATGACTGGACTTATGCTTCCAGTTGCTAGTTGATTTATCATCTTGTTGATCTTTTTCCTCATTTGAATCTTCGACGATCATTTGTTGCTTGTCTTATGAAGTCGAGCTCCTTCTAGAGATTTAGACTTTGTAGAGTCTGGAGCGAGTTGATTCTTGAAGTTGAGTCGATTCATTTTGCATGGAGTCTTGAAGTTTAACATTCATTGATTCTTCCACAGATTGAGTCTTTTTGTTGTATACTGTAAGCTTTGCTTGTGATAGAATATCCAAGGAAAATATCTTCATATGATTTTTCTTCAAACTTGCCAACTTGATCATTTGCATTTTTCAATATAAAATATTTACATCCAAACATATGAAAATATGAAACAATGGGCTTCTTTCCTTTGAATAACTCATAGGGAGTTTTCTTCAGAATAAGCCTTAGAAAAACTCTATTAATAATATAGCATGCTGTAGAAACTGCTTCAGCCCAAAAATGTGAAGATATGTTACTTTCAATTAAAAGAGTTCTAGCCATTTCTTGAAGCGACCTATTCTTTCTTTTCACGACTCCATTTTGCTCTGGAGTATATGGTGAAGAGAACACATGCTGAAAACCAGATTTATTACAGAATTTTGTAAAGTCTTGATTTTCAAACTCACCTCCATGATCTGTCCGTATTCTTGAAATTACATACCCTTTCTCATTTTGGACATTTTTAGCAAACTTTGTAAAATAAGAGAGAGTTTCGGACTTACTTGCTAGGAAATATACCCAAGTGAATTGTGAGTAATCATCCACAATCACTAAACAGTATTTCTTACCTTCAATGCTTTGAGTTCTGGTTGGTCCAAAGAGATCCATATGCAGAAGCTGCAGTACACGATTAGTGGAAACTTGATTTATTGGTTTGAATGAGTTGCTTACCTATTTTCCCAACACGCATGGTGTGCATAGATCAGCCTTTTGGTATGACAGATTCGGTAGACCACGAACAAGCTTCTTTGTTGAAATTTTGGCTATTTGTTTCATGTTGATGTACCCAAGTTTTATGTGCCATAAGTTTGCTTCTTCTTGAATTGAGATTAGACATTGGATTTCATCTGGTTTAACATCCAAGAGGTAGATATTTCCATGTCTTCGACCCTTGAAAGACTGAGAGGAGTCTTTACTGATTCTTGAACATATTCCCTCTTGAAAATTGATTTTGAAACCGGTGTCGCACAGCTGACTAATACTTAGCAAGTTGTAGTTGAGTCCTTCCACTAAGGAAACATTACTGATCATGAGGCTTCCAATCTTTATAGTTCCGAATCCCACAATTCTTCCTTTACTGTTTCCTCCAAATGAAACTTTTCCACCATTAACTTGAACAAGCTTTATGAAGCGATTTGAATCTCCTGTCATATGCCTTGAGCATCCATTATCCAGGTACTATTTAACCTTTTTCTTGATAGTGACCTACATTTAGAAAAGAGACTCAAGCTTTCTTTGGTACCCATATTTTCTTGGGTCCATTGATGTTAGTATGATATACGGTCTTTGCCCATACCTTCTTAACGGGTTTCCAAATCATAGGACATTCTTTCTCAAAATGATCTGAGCTATTACATTTAGAACATCTAAGAATCTTTGCGACCTACTGGTTTTACAAAAACTTTTTGGAAATAATTTTTATAAACATCTCTTGTAGGTCTTTGCTTAATTCTTTCATTTACTTTAGGAAAATCAATTAGAGGAATGGTTTTAGCCGTCATTCCTAAACTTGATTTGTTGAAATAAGGTCTTTGTGCTGAAAGAATTTTTTCAAGTTTCTCAGATCCTATAGAAGATCTTTTAGAAATATTTGAGATGTCATTTTTCAAGAATGCATTTTCTTTTGAAAGATTGTCTTCATTTTCTTTCAAGGTAGAAACACTTTTGTCTAAACTTTTGACATTTTCTTTCAAAACATTTTCCTGTTGTTTTAGTGCAGAATTTTCTCTTTTAAGTTCGGAAATTCTTTTAAGAGAAGTTTTGAGACTAAGACACAATTCATCAATGTATTTAGAAACTTTAGTAGGGATTTTCAAATTACTTACCTCAAATTCATTGTCTGAATCTGAGTTTGTCTCGGAGTTTGAATTTGAATCCGATTGTGCCATGAGACAAATATTGGCATAATCATCATCACTTTCTTCACATTTTGTATCACTCCAAGTTTTTGCTTTGAGTGCCTTTCGATATTTCTCTGCTTTTCCTTTCTTTTTTCTCAGAAAGGGACGGTTGGGTCTGATGTGTCCCTTTTTCTTATATTCAAAGCAGACTACATCTCTATTGGATTCATCATCCTCAACAAACTTAGTCTGTTGCTTTTGAAAACTTTGTTTTTTTGGATTGAATCTTCTCCCCTTTCTATTTAGCTTTCTGAATCTTCTTATCATGAGAGCAAGCTCCTCATCATCCATATCGTCTTCAGAATCTGTGATATCAGAATCATCATTAGATTTTAATGCAATGGATTTCTTACCTTTAGGATCTTCATCTTCATTGATTCGTGAGATAGCTAGTATAAGCACCTAGAGGGGGGTGAATAGGTGCACAAAAAATTTATCGAGATACTGTCGATACCTACCCTCGGGGGGAGGGAGCTGGTTAAGGGGTATTGCCTAAGGGACGGGCCTAAGGCCCAAATTAGGCGTGGGCTCTCCCAAGCCCATACCCCGCGTGACGTTGGGATATTCTTAAGAAATTTTGTACAAAAGGAGTCGCCACTAGCCTATTGGGGTCGGCTAGAAACCAAGTGAGACATGGGAGCGTGCCTCACTTCCTACGCAACCAGAGAGTCTAGGATCGGGGACTTGATTACACTAATTGACTAATTAGTGCCCTTTCTATACCTAATCTTGTTCATTTTAACAAAACGATTTTTATCAGGCAGTTTAGATCGATTTCATACCTATCCACTAACATAGGAGGTGAGCATGCAGGTGCACAATCAATAAAGTAATAATTATACCTACCAAGATCCTATTTGCCCTAAAATTAAACACGTGCAAATTAAACATAAAACACGCAAATTAAACATACAATAAAAACAACATACAAGAAAAAAAGGCTTAATTACACTAAAGTGGTAATACATAGCAATTCCTAACCAAACCCTATCATTCTTGGATTTTTGAAATTTTTATTTTTTTTTTATAAAATTTTTAATATATTTTTAATACTTCAATAAAATGGGTTCGGACCGGGTAAACCCGATCCGGCCCGCGGACCAAACCTAAATCCAGCTCCAACACTTTTGGATTAAAATAAAATTTAAAATTTAAAATTAAAAAAAAAACCTTTCCGCTGGTCTTTTCTCGCTGCACACCTTTTCCCTGCACCATCTGCTTCTGCGATTCCTCTTTCCCGAAGCCCCTTTTACTTGCTTTTTCCATATTTTGTTTTACTTTTCATTTTTTTCTTTACTTCTCTTTTTCTCTTTCCCTTATTCTTTTTTTTTTCTTTTTGATCTTTCTTCTCTTTCGTACTTGCCCCCTGCACGCCTTCAACCTTTCTACTTTTTTTTCTTATTTCTTTTCACTACCCTTTTATTTCTTTTATTTCTTGTTTTTCTTTTAAGCCCCTTTTTCAGGTCGTCTCTCTGCGTGCTTCCTTCTTCACCCGAAACTTCCATTAAACACCCAAGGCTTCCTCTGCCATTTCATTGTTTCCTTTTATTATTTATTTATTTCGTTTTTCTTATATTTCTTTTTCTTTTCCTTGCTGGTTTTTCTTTTTATTTATTTATTTCTTTCCCTCATCCCTTTTGACCTTCTTCCTTCGTGCGTTTTCACGCCTTGCTCTCCAGCGACGTCTTTTACCGAAGCCTTCCACCGATGAACTCCACCCCGGAATTTCGCCCCACGGACCCACAGCAAAAATTTATCGACAACAACACCCAATGCTGCCGGCCGTCTAACTCCGAGGGTTGCTACACCATTTTCGGATGCAAACACTCGCAGCTCAAACACACATGATTATTTCACGAAAATCGCATGAAATTGCGATGAAAACATGAGAGACAGACATGGTCCAACATATATATGGACAAGCGCAAATTAAACCGAGTTTGAACGCGGGTTTTTCCTCGGTTCTCTTTGAGACATTTTGTCAAACCTTGAGTGTGTAGCAGCTAAAAAGAGGGCATACGGGCTCACTTGAGGTTCGAATCCGAGTAAAGATCGACACAATATGCACAAGCAACACTCAAGATCTACGGGACATATACCACACTCAAGCAGATGCGAACACAGCAAGTAGTTTCAGCCACAACATTCTCACAGATTTGAATCTCTTTCAGGCATTTCATCAACCGGGTAGCATACACAGCAGAAACGAAGGGTCTTTGGACTGGTATAGACTCAAGGACAAGCTTGGATGTCTATCAACATGCATTAGGACATCTATGAACTTTCATGGAGGACTGGTGAAGCCGAAGCTCGCGTGAACAGGTCGGCCGTGAGCTCCGGCCCGAGACCTCGAAGTGAAGCGAGAAGCCTACTTGGTTCGGGTGGCGAGCAATGAGCGTACTTCAGGCGACGGCGACGCGCTCTCTCCCCAATCGTCTCTCTCTCAAGCTCGCCCTCTAGTATTCCTTTTCTCTCTTGACCAAAAAACAGCCGTGAACCCCCTCTACAGTTTGCTCTCTTCCTCGCTTGTGTGCTCCCCTCGTTTTTCCTCCACTTTCCTCTGGTTTTATACCCGGCCAGCAAGCGTGCATGGCCTCTGCGGCTGCCAGCTTGCCGGCCGAAATGCCCCCTCCGACCCGCGGATCATGCTGGTCGCCTGCAATCCCGATCCCCTGCTCCCGGTCGTTGCTCCATTTTTCTGTTCTCTGCAGGTCTTCGCGCGAAGGACAGCAGGAGGGAGACGACCGGTTCGTGCGTGGGTTGGGCTAAAGGGAAAAGGTGGATGGGCCGAGCTGGTGGGCCGCGTTAGGGAAAAGGAAAAAAAATAAAAAAAAGGAGAAAGGGGCTAGCCTAGGGTTTGTCTAAACCCAGGCCCAGCTACCCCCCTTTTTTTTCTTTTTTTTTTTTCTTTTCAAAATTTTTTTGTATTAATTTTTTTTGATAAAAATTTTAATTGATTATAAGACTAGTGACACAAATTCTCCTAATGTCTACGTGTGATGCAATTTTAATGAAATTTTTTTGTTGAGGGGTTGTAAATCAATCCTCAATTTTTCAATGCAATTAAGAAACACTTAAACAAATTGCCAAAATTTAGGTGTCAATAGATACGGAAGCGATTCTTGGCAAACGATAGAAAGGAAATTCTTTCTTGATTAACAAAATCAAATACGATTAAGGTAAAGAGAGTAAGGGAGAGAAAATTAAACACAGGGTTTATAGTGGTTCGGCTTATTCCAAGCCTACGTCCACTCTTCCACACTGATAACCCACCGGCTGGATTCCACTATGAACAAAAGAGAAGTTACACCACAGCTTTCCCTTGATTCCACAGTGTAGATGTTCTACCACACCTCCTCAAGGTTTCTTACAAATATAGACTCTCTTTTGAATACAATGTTTCGCTCAAAGAAAATTGTCTAAACAACTGGAAGCTTTCAGATTTTGGAATTTTTCTATCGCGCACACCTTGAACAACTTAGAACGTCTTCCTTATATACTCCTTTATGCCATCATACCCGTTGGCACTTATCAAAGGAATTCCTCCAATCTACCCGTTGGACGGAATCAATTAAGAAGATAATTCGAGCTATTAAAGGAACGTGTCGATAGCCCATCAATCCTGTTCGCCCATACAATCAGGATCTCGGCTTCTATAAGTAGAACCTTCCAAGAATAATCAGTCAATCAACGGATCTTCAATCATCGATTCAATCTCGATCAATCAAAGGATTCCGTTATGTTTTTTCCAGCCACGAGATCTTCTCTAGTTGACAAGGTCATACCCTTAACGAAACATCCAGTTCTGGATAACCTTTCTTCAACGGATTAGAGACTATCAATGAGGATAGACTTTGAGTCTTGCGTTTGGCTGTCCGCAAGTCTTCGGACTTTAAATAGCAGAGTCTGCAAACCTTCAGACTAGACTGATGGAAACGTTTTGTCAGCTTCAAAACACTTCAAGAAGATTTCTCCAACAATTCGCTCCACTTCATAAGACTGAAGAGTCCCAACCAATTCATCGACAGAAAGTGGCATAATTCTTTGTGTCTCCCTTATTGAGGTCTTTATGTGATTCCAATCCTTGGAGAGTCCACGCAGTAGCTTGTTTACTTTCATGGGATCAGAAATTGGTTGACCTTGATTTTCAAGACCATTCACGATTTCTGTAAAATGACTAAACATGTCAGTGATAGATTCTCCTGATTTCATTTTGAAAGCTTCGTATTGACCGAGCAGAATGTTGATTCTGGTTTCTTTCACTCGATCAGTTCCTTCATAAGTGATGTGTAATCTATCCCAAACTTCTTTGGCTGTAACACAAGAAGATATTCTGTTATATTCAATAGGTGATAATGCACAATATAAAGAATAAATTACTTTTGCATCAAGAGCTTGTCTCTTGGTTATCTCTTTTTGAGTCATTTCACTAGACTCAATGGCTTCTTTTCCTTTTTATGAGACACGTGCAGCTTTAGGAATGATTCCTTTGTCTACCACATCCCATTCCAGAGGATCATTTGATCTTAGGAATGCCTTCATCTTGTTTTTCCATATGTTATATTCATTTCCTTCAAAATAAGGCGGTCTAGTATTGCTTTGCCCTTCAACTAGTCCTGGAGCCAACATACTAGCCATGGATCTTTAACTCTGAAGTAAAACACTTCAACTTAAGTGAGTACACAGGCTCTGATACCAATTGTGAAAGCTAGTATGAGCACCTAGAGGGGGGTGAATAGGTGTAAAAACAATTTCTCGAGATAAGTGTGCAGCACTATTTGACAATAGAAAGGAAATTCGTCTCTTGTAAACAAAACGAATTACGATCAAAGTAAAAGAGTGTAGGGAAGAGAATATGAACACATAGATTATAGTGGTTCGGCTTAATCCAAGCCTACGTCCACTCTTTCGCACTGACAGCCCACCGGCTAGATTCCACTATGAACAAAAGAGTTGTTACAGTAAAGTTTTTCCTTGATTCCACAGTGTAGAGACTCTATTACACTTCCTCAAGGTATCTCAAATATATAGACTCTCTTTTGTGTACAAGATTTCACTCAACAATTTAATTGACTAAGAACAAGGAGCTTCAGACTTTGGAATTCTTCTATCATGCACACACTTGAACAATTGGAACGTCTTCCTTATATACTTCTTTATGCCATCATACCCGTTGGCACTTACCAAAGGAATTCTTTCAATCTACCCGTTGGACAGAATCATTTAGGAAGATCTTCAAGCTATTTAAGGAACATGACGATAGCCCATCAATCTTGCTCGCCCATACAATCGGGATCTAGGTTTCCATAAGTAGAACCTTCCAAGTATACTTCGCCAATCAACAGATCCAAAATCCCTGAATCAATCTTGATTTGAATAATGGATTCCGACATGCTACATCTAGTTAGGAGATCTTCTCCAGTTGATAAAGTCAAATCCTTAACCAAACATCCAGTTCTAGATAAGCTTTCTTCGACGGTCTAGTAAACTGTCAATGAGGATAGACTTTGAGTCTTGAGTCTGGCAGTCCGGAGGTCTTCAGACTTTGATGAAAGAGTCTATAAGTCTTTAGACTAGATTGATGGAAACGTTTTGTCAGCTTCAAAACACTCAAGGAAATTTTCTCCAACAAAAATAAACACAATGAAATCAGAAGAAACATCTTTGTTAGAAAGCATAAAAAATTTAGAGCATATTCCCCTTAACCAAAAAACATGTATGAGTTCCGATGAAAAAAGGAAGACAAACTTATATGAGACTGAATTCAAGTTGTTTCAATAAGTTACTATAACATAGTAGAAAGTGATCATAGGTGAATCAATAAATTCAACAATTCAGCAAAGTCGACCCCAAGTGCTATAAGAAAAATAGAAGAAATAGAGCAGTAGCCAGATAACTTTGTCAAATGTAGAATAGGTAGACATTCTACTTGCTTGGACACTTTCACAAGTAACAAGATATCAGGTAAGATGAATGCCTTTTGTGAGCATGCTGAGTTCCACTCGCCATTGACTGTCAACCACCAACGCAGTGACAACTACTAAGTACCATTTCAAGGATTAACTAGTTCATGTTTCCCACACTCTCCTATAGTTGAATTCAAAATAGTTACTCTTGAATTTCACTGATGACTTCTACACAAGGTTATGACCATTTTAAAAAGAAAGAAGTTGAAGTCTACAGATAGATAAGTCCATCCATCCCATTTCATTAAAGCAAAGCTTGCAAGGAGATCGCGATGCACCTAAACCAGTAAGACAAGAATCAGCTATCACCCATTAGTCAAATGCTAAACCAACAATAAGAACTTGAAATGAAATTACTAGGCACAACACCACCTTGATATTCCCAGCTGCTTTAATGGCAGCAACAATCATGTCTTGGTCCTTCACTTGTTCTCACCCCACAGCAGAGATTACCACATCTACTTGCTTAATCACAATAGACGCTCTTGATTGTATATGTCTCCCTGAGAATCAAATAACTAAGAGCATGGACAAACGATCAATGAAATCGGCAATCATCCGCAAGATTTGTCTACACAGCAAAGCGCAGCCACGTAGCTATAGCTGTCTCAGAAACAACTAAAGCATATCGAAGTTTCCACAAGATTTTGTCTGAAAATGTGCACGTTCACATCATCATGCAAAGCTGAAATTTCGTTAGGCATTTGAAAGAGGAGAGGAACGTGATTTTTGATTTCAACCATGCACAAAGACAAAATATCAGAGAAGAGAAAGAACAAGGCCATATCGTAACATGACTCCATCAACTCGATCAAGTGAGAGATAGATATAAAAATCAACTCCGATCCTACTGATAAAAACATTTCTCAGAAGGGCGAACGAACACAAGCGCATGGGAATAACTACTCACCTGGAATATATTGATGCTTGAGCTCTTGAAATCTTCGACGATGCCAGCCTTGGTGGGGTCGGAGAGAGCGGACTCCCTCACGAGAGTGAAGGTAGGGTGGATTTGGACTTAGCACTCACCTTCATGACAAACTTTCCGATGTATCTAGTGCCTCCGATCACCATCACTTTGCTCTTCTCGGCCATCTCGGAGGGTTCTTTTACGGCGGAGGCGCGATTCTTCCCAGCGAACTTGCTCGGTCTCGTGCTACAGCTGTTGTTGCCTGGTGGCACGCATCGAGATGAATTGTCATTTTATTTTTGTTCCAAAAGGGCATAATTGTCTTTTCGGTGAATTGATAGTTATGCCTGTTGGGAAAAACAGATTCCCTAAGACGGATCCGATACTCAATCGCACCCCTAAAATGAACGTGGAAGACGAGCCCAGAAAACACATGTATCGCCGATCAAAGATACACTACGGAATCAACGTACCTTATTCGTCACAGATTAAACACAAATGTTGAATTTCAAGAAAGAATCCTGATCCCGTTCTACCGAGGAGTGTGCTGTTGCTATTAGGGGGAGAAAAACTTTGAAAAGACGTATGTTCTTTTTTGGGAGAGGGAGAAAGTGAAAACATTCCTACGTAAAGTTACGTTCTCTTTTTCTTTCTGTCTCTTAAAATGTCTCTCCGAAAAGACGTAACCTCTCAATGTAAAACACCTCTTTCAAAAGACGCAACCCCTCAACGTACCCTTTCATATCTCAACCCTTCATACATGGGCCCTTAACTTGCGAGCCGGGTTCTTAGGCCCATCATGGGCAGACGGGCCTACTTAGGCTCATCTACACATAGAAAAACCCATCATCTCCCACTGGCACATGGTGGGCCGAACATGATCCTCTTTACCTCTCTGCAACATTCATACCGGTGAATAATCCGTGCGACCAGCATACTTTGAGAGCTCGTTGCCATACATCTGTTAGGAATATATAACAGCTCATAATGGGCATCACACTCTTATTAGATTTAGTATGCAGTATCCTAGATCGATTGATCAAATTTATATCTATCTCTTGATCTATTTTTAAACAATGATATATTGTATTCACACTTATGATTATCCCAAAAACAATCATAATTGGTCGACCAACGAATACAAAACTAGAATGTGATTCTTCAAATTCAATCTTCCTCTTTCCTTCAAACTCCCAATTTCAGTTTAGCTTGTTTTTCTAGAAATGTCCCATTAGATCGAATCAATTCATGATCATTGGCAACATCCTAAGATAGCAAACACTAAATAGAGATTTTGAGAATAAGTAAGAGTCATGAGGGCACTAAATTGAAGAACTCTTTTCCTCAAGAGTCTCACACGGTATAAAAGTTGAGATCAAACTTTTGCCACTCTTATTGGTCGTCTCATGCATACGTAGTATGAAATACGTATTACGGTATTAACTCATTTCTCATGGAGCGTATGTCTACACCATCAATATCGTACAGATGATAGTTCAGACATACTTAATGTCTAACTTGAGTTCATATATCTACTCATTCACAGAATTCATCTGTGGCACCCCTTGATGGCCCCCGATCCGTTAGGGTCACCATAGGTACTTATCACTCATCCCACTACATACCGGTAAGGTAATTTTTTTTTTTATTAAAATGAAACCATAGTTCATGGGGGTGATCAGTAGAATTCTTTTCTATTATTTTTTTTTTTGTAAAGGTCTCAGCGCAATTCATCAGCGGAAGCATAAACGTATCTCACCAATCCTCACTTCAATAACAATAATGCAATGCACACCACATACGCTCCAAATGAAAAGACAAAGCTGAGTCACTTTTATTTATATTTTCACGATGGATATTTCGGGTCGGTACAACAAAAAGCCAAGATTTTTAACTATACTTGGCTATAACTCAAAAGAGAACTCGACCCTACATCAAACATGTACACCCCTCCATCAACAAGCGTCGGCTATCCCTAAAAAGTGTCAGCTCCCACTAGCTATACGTGCCATCACACCCAACTCGGTGCATTGGGCGGTGGCGGCGGCAGCATCCCTAGCATCACTCCACCACGCTGGACATGAACATACAAAAACTCCTAGATAACCGGGCCATCATCAAGACCCACATTGTACATCAATAAGACACGGACTCAAACATACACCAGACCAGGTACACTAGTATAGGAATGCTCTGTGCACTCCACCTCGACATTAGATGGCAATCCATAATAGGTACCGTGTGCAACTGGTAGCAAAGGAATCTTTCTAATTTGAAATGTTAATCCCTAAAAAGGGGTGAGTACAACCATTCAGCAGTAAAGATCCACCAAACTACATAATGCGTCAAACAGAACAATCAAGGTATCAAGAATAAAACACATATCATTCATGCATTCAAGCATACCTTACCTTACAGCCATGCATATATCACCATACAACATGCATAAATCACCATGCGCTTGTACTTATATCATCGAGCAGCCATGCATATCATCATGCAACGTGCATATACCACCATGCACTTATACATGTATCATCAAGCAGCCAAACTTATATCACTAAGATTCATATCATCTATGCTATCAAGCATACATCCATGCACATGATTCAATTCTTGATCTTTATCTTTCAATTAGATCACATCATTTTTCTTTCTAGGGACTAATGTTTGCATCCCACAATTTATCGCTTGCATCCAATTTGGCATCGCGAGGAACCTCCGGCACACACACTCCGGGCATCTCGAAACTCCCGAGGCATCGTCGGCTCACACCTTCGACGGTCTTGTTATTATCTCAATTTATATTTACACATATATTTCAATTCCAATATAGCATTTGATGCAACAATATCAAGTCTTTCAGCCAGCATTTGATGTCATATAACATGCCATATGTCACCACATATGCAGCATACTCAACCACTCAAAACATTATATCACATGGAACAATTTCATTTATTTTTGAAAATACAAAAATTTCGGATAAAAACAGATTGCACTCCTTTGGTCCTTGAAAATTTAGTAAACAGCCTTAATAAATTCTAAAAATTTGACATGTTATATACAAGATCTAGAGGAAAATATTCCGTGATAAGAATATCATACAATTCGGTATAGTCCACACATCACAGTCTTTACAATTTTGAAATATTGCCATACACAGTTTTATTCACAAATTCAGTAAAAATCCTAAATCAATTCCAAAAATTATGAAATTTTTATAGGTTATAGAAGAAATCCAGAAGTAAATATTTCATGAAGAACTCGAAACCATATTCATGATAGATTAATATATATATATATATATATATATATATATATATATATATAATAACCATAACCGGCTATAACCCTCGGCACCGAATTCCAGTTCTAACCGTTTTGAACAAAAATTGTTTCACCAACCTAAACTCATCCATTTCATCTAAATTTTTAATATGTTACTTCTTAACATGTCATCTTCAACTTTCATTCAGAACGCAAGATCAAATTTCAATCGGAGAATTTTATAGAATTCACAGAATCACACTAGGTCAGAATTACGATTTCCAGATCTAACTTCTTCAAAGAAAAATAGTTTTACCGGTCTATACTTGTTCATTTCTTCTGAAATTTTGATATGTTACTATACAAGAATTTCTCTACAACTTTCATCAAGAAGTCAAAGTGAGATTCCAACTAAAAAATCACATGCAGCTCAAGAATTCATCAAAGGTCGGACTGCCTTTCTAGAAAACAGAATGCATGGCTACCATATTTTCCCTAAAGTTTCGAATTCCTTCACTTCTACCACAACCAAAGTTTATCATCCCTTACAATACATTTCACAGCAAGCAAATGGTAGGTTTTAGGACTCTACTGGCCTCTAATCTGAGCACAAAACAGTGAGCAAAGATGGCGGGGCAAGGCGGGACTCGGCAGCTCGATGGCGGTGATGAACAGCAGCGATCGGCCTCCCTCTTCCCCTTCTTCTCTCGCTCGCTCGCTCTCTCCCTTTCTCTCTTCTCTCTTTCTCTCTTCTCTTCGTGCGACACACCCTCTCTTTCTCTCCCTTTCCTCGCTTAATCCGCCCCCCTCTTCCTCTCTAATTTTCTTCCTTTCAATGATTAACAATCATTGATCTTGCATGCCGGCGCCACTTGGCTCTAAGGGAGAAACACTTGGCAATTTTCATGCAAGAGGGGCTTCATCCGGCTAGGCTTGGGCCAGCCTTGATCGACGGCAGCTCCTCCTCCTTTGGGCTTCGCGGGCCAGGCCTCGATGGCCGAATGGGGGGCTAATCTTGGGCCAATAAAATTCAACCCACTCTTCTAATTTTTTTTTGCTTTTAATCATCACCTAATTACCCATCATATAATTACCTAATTACACTTATTCACTTGGCCATAAAGCTTGCAGCATAAATTAATAAATTCCAGCCTATAAACCACATAGCCAAGAATAGAATTTTCTTTCCTATCAAATAATTATCCATTAAAAATTTGGCCATAAATCTTATTGTAAATTATGGATTATATGAATACAATACAACTTGATGGTACTTCCATCACCTATTCATAGGCCTTAATGTATCCGGAGGTCGCCATGAATTTTGGGATGCCACATCATTAGAACTCACATCTGGCATCATAGATAGATAAAGTAAAATATGTGGGTTATTTTACTTTCGGATATAGTAAATATTATGTCCTCATCTTAACACTCAGTTAATGTGACATATGTATTTTAAGCTTGAACTCTCGATTATCACCTAGATAATAAGCTTAAAAACCGTCTCATCTCTATTTATCACATAGTAAATAGAGGCAATTACCCGTGTGAGTAGGCTAATCTTTTATCTACCCGACATACTTTCTCAACTTTATATAATGCATTGAGCATTAAGATGCATAAATGTCAAACAAAGATTCATAGGTATTAATAATGAAAAACACAAATTCATTAAATGTGAACACTTCAGGGAAATTGCAATATTTAGTACATCGGCCTATACGTAGTCCTAGAGATTTTACATGACCACAAAACACATCTCTAGGTATTGGCTTTGTCATAGGATCTGCTACTATTCTATGCATAGATATATACTGTAAGTTCACATCTTTTTGTGCAACCATATTATTGATAAAATTATACTTGGTATCTATATGTTTGGTCTTGCCATGATATTTTAGATCTATGGTGTACGCTATAACTGCTTGGCTATCATAGTTAACTAATAATGGATTTGCAGCATACTCAATAACACCTAAATGATCCAAAAATCTCTTAAGCCAAACACCTTTTTTTACTGCTGCCAATAATGCCACGAACTTAGCTTCCATCGTGGACAATGCTATACACGTTTGCTTCTTACTGCTCCAAGATATGACGCCATTGTTTAGTAAGAAAGCAAATCTAGAGGTATATTTCATTTCATCTAAACCTCCTTCCTAATTAGCATCTGAATAGCCTTCAAGTCGCAGATCCTTTCCTTGGTAATTCAGCTTGTAATCAGCAGTTTCCTTTAGATACCTCAATTCTTTTAACAGCTTTCCAATGTGCTTGACTTGGATTGGATTTGTATCTACTCACCATTCCAACTGCAAAACATATGTTAGGTCTTGTACACATCATAGCGTACATTAAGCATCCCACAGCACTAGCATAAATAACATGTTTCATTTGTTCCTTTTCTTATTGAGTCCTTGGACACAGTTTATGGTTTAATAATTCACCTTTTGCAATAGGAGTATCTATGGGTTTACAATCTTGCATACGAAATCATTCAAGAACATTATTTATGTATGTTTCTTGCGAAAGAGATAATGACCTCTTCGAACGATCTCTTGAAATCTTAACTCAAGAATGTATGTAGCCTCACCCATATCTTTTATCTCAAAGTTGGAAGATAACCAACTCTTGACAATATTAAGAAACTCTATATTGCTTCCGGCAATTAAAGTTATAGTCAACTTCTATATGCTTAATTCGCTCTTGAAAAATAGGATTTCCAACAATATTAATTGTTGCCTAATTATCACACATCATATTGATTGGTTGATTATTAGAAAATCCAAACTCCTAAAGAAGGCATTTCAACCACAATAATTCAAGCATAGTATGTGCTATAGCACGAGATTCAGTCTCCGCACTAGGTCTGTCAATGTTAGTCTATTTCTTATTTTTCCAAGTAACCAAATTACCACCAAGAAAAGTGCAATATCCAGTCATAGACCATCGAACACATGACCCGGCCCAATCATCATCATAATAGTCAACTAGAGTGGAAGAATTGTTTAGTTTATAAATCAGTCCCTTACCAAAAGCGCTTTTAAGGTACCGAAGAATGCGATAAACAACATCCTAATGAGCCTTCTTGGGTGACTCCATAAACTGACTCACCATGTCAACAACAAAGAAAATATTGAGAAGTGTAACAATAAGATAAATTAGTTTCGCAATTAGACGCCAACATTGATGCTTATCTTCAATATCATATCCATCATCAACTCCAAACTTTTGATTTGGATCCATAGGATTATCAATTGGCTTGTAAGCTAGTATACTAGTTTTAGACAAAAGATCAAGAGCATACTTTCCCTAAGATAAACTATTGAGTTTTGACTTTCAAATTAAAAAAAAGAAGGATATTTTAGACCATGTACCTTTATTTTAGGGATTTTTGAAGGAAGACTATAAAAAGAACATGTTTTGAGTTTTTGGATTGTACTCTCGTATTTTTTTGTTGAAAATAGTGAGACCTCCCTCTCTCCCTATGATTTTTACCGTTTTGGGTTTTCCACGTAAATCTTGCAATTCATGTGATTTTGATTTTACTTTCATCCTTTGCTAATTGTACTTTGATTGGTGCATCTTTTCATATTTTTCCGCAACAAATTAGTATCAGAGCTAAGGAATTTCGGTCTTTTTGTTCAAGATGGCATCTATCAAGTTCAAAGTGGCACTCTTCGATGGTCAAAAACATTTTAGGTTATGGAGGATCTAGATGAAAGCATTATTGCATTGAGAAGGTTTAGTAAGAGCCTTGGATGAGAATTATTCTAACGATATGATTGCGGTTGAGATTGAGTAGATGGAAGAAAATATGCATATCACCATCCAATTGTCGTTATATGATAAGGTGTTTTGTGAAGTCGTGAATGAAGAAACAGTTTCAAGATTGTGGAATAAGCTTGAGAGCATTTACATGAAGTCTCTTATGATAAGATTATTCTTGAAGTAACGTCTTTACATGCTAAAGATGCAAGAATGTACTCTTATCCAAGAACATCAATATGAATTTAATAAGATTGTTATAGATGTGGAAAATTTAGATTTGAAGTCAGATGATGAAGATCAAGCTTTGATTGTGTTATGCTCACTATTGAAATTGTAAGAAAATTTTGTGAATTTTATGAGATATGAAAGAAAATCCATAACTTTTGAGGATGTGAATACCTCGTTGAATTGTGGAGATGCATACAAAATTGAATGCGAGTAGTAGTGATGATAAAGTTGATGGCTTAGTTGTTAGGGGCGGGTCGAATCATTATGATAGATGCAATAATAGTGAATGACGTTTGAAGTCTAGTTAAGTCAGAGATAAAAAGTAAGGTAGAGTGTTACTATTGTCATAAATTCAAACATTACAAAAATGAGTGTCTAGTGTTCAAAGTTAAGGGGAAGAAGTTGATGGAGAGTTCCGATTCAACTAGTCTAGTGAAAAATAATGAGTCAACCAATGTATACAATGTTCTTATTAATTTGTCTTTAGATTGTCATGTCGATGATGAATAGACTTTAGATTCAGCATGTTCATATCACATATGTTTACATAGAGATTGATTCCACACCTATGAAAAAGTCAATGGTGGTACAATTTCGATAGGCAACATACTGTTTGCCAGATTATGGGTATTGATATGGTGTAGAATAAATATCATGACAATGTAGTAAGAACTTTGATAAATGTTAGACATATTCCATATTTGAAGAAAAACCTTATTTCATTGAGCAGTTTAGATTCCATTGAGTGCATATACATAGATAAAGGTGGAGTTTTCAAAATTTCAAAAGGCTCATTGATTTTGATGAGAGATAACATAAAGAAAAATCTTTACGTTTTGCAGGGAAGTATCGTTGTGAGTTCTTTAAATATATCCTCCTCCTTAGATTCTAAAAAAATCAATGTTATAGCATATGTGGTTGGGCTACGAGCAAAAGAGAAATGACTATCCTGAGTAAATGTGGTTTATTTTGTGGGAATCATATGGTCTCATTTGGCTTTTGCGAACATTATGTTTTCAAAAAGCAGCGCAAAGTTAGTTTCATTATTGAGGTGCACTCAATGAAGGGCACAACTGACCATATTCACTCCAATTTGTGAGGACCAGCATAGATAACATCTAAGGGTGGTGTAGTTTATAATTTGACATTTATTGATGATTTTTCTAGGAAAGTCTAGGTTTATTTCTTGAAGCATAAAGGAGACATTTTTAACACGTTCATGAAACGGAAGATGGGGTGAAGATAAAACGTCTCGGAATGAATAATGGTTTTGAGTTTTGTGAAGGTAATTTCAACAAGTACTATGAAGATTCGGGGATTGTTTGACATCGAACAATTAAATATACACCTAAACAAAATGGGGGTGGCGAAGCCCATGAATGTAGGGGAATCTGTTTGGGAAGTAAGAAGCCCCTTTGACATCTCTTCATCTGCAAAGAATTCTCGATGTGAAAACACAGAGACAAAGGGCTGATCTTTGAATGGACAATTCCTCAATATCTTGTTCATTCGCAACAAACTGGATACTTTTAGAGAAAGTTAGGTGTGTGCTCTCTAGACTAGGCAAAGACTTTTGGACGGAAGCCGTAAACAAGGTGTGTTATTTAATGAATTGTTTTCCTTTAACTGCAATTGAATGCAAGACTCCTAGTGAGGTATGGTTAAGTAAACTTTTTAATTATTCTGATTTAAAAATATTCAAATGTCCTGCTTATTATCATGTAAAAGATGGTAAGCTTAAACCTAGGGCTAAGAAGTGTATTTTTGTTGGTTATGTAGATGGAGTTAAAAAATATAGGTTATGATATTTTGACCCTTAGTCATCAAAGTTTATAATTAGTATGGATGTTACTTTTGATGAAAATTTTTGCTTGAATCGAGAAAAAGTTGTTACTAAGTCCACAAGTGTTCATGAGGAGAATGTTTGGAAAGAGGTAGAGCTTCATGTAAAGCATCCATGAAAAATAGTTGAAGATATTCCTATTCAGCCAAAAAGTGACTATGAGCAATAAGACTTAGATTCCATCAAAGAAGAACTAGAAGAAATTGAACAACCTCAAAATTTAGCTACAGGGAGGGCTAAACAACAAATTAAGCCTCCCCAAAAGTATGGTTTCGTTAATTTGGTAGCATATACTAAAGCTTGGTATTGAAGAACCTTCTACCTTGCATGAAGCTATTATTTGTTCTAAATTTGAAAGTGGCTTGTTGCGATGAATGAAGAGATGGAGTTTCTTCATAAGAATCAAACTTGGGATTTTATGAAATTACCTGAGGGCAAAAGAGTTGTTGGGTGCAAATAGGTCTTCAAAAGAAAAGAGAGAATTCCAAGGGTTGAAGATGAAAGATGTAAGGCTCATTTGGTAGCGAAAGATTTTAGTTAGAAGTGGGAATTGACTTCAATGAAGTGTTCTCTTCAGTTGCGAAACATAATTCCATTGGTGTGTTCTTCGCGTTAGTAGCCTTTTATGATTTGGAACTTGAACAACTTGATGTCAAGATTGTTTTTCTATATGGTGAGCTTGATGAAACAACCTATATGTCTTAAACCAAGAAATTTGTTGTTGAGGGTAAAGAAGATCACGTTTGCAGGTTGAAATGTTCTTTGCATGATCTCAAGCAATCTTCCCGACAGTGGTACAAGAGGTTTGATAGCTTTATGTTAGGTCATGGCCACTTTTGAAGTGCACATGACAATTGTGTGTACCATAAGAGATTGCATGATGATTCTTTTATTTATTTACTATTACATGTGGATGACATGCTTACTGTAGTGAAGAACATATTAGATATACAAAATTTGGAGATGCAACTTAGTAGCGAATTTGAGATGAAAGATCTTGTAGTTGCCGAGAAAATTCTAGGTATGGAAATTCGTAGAGATAGATAGGTTGGGAAGTTATATACCTCTTGCAGAAGGAGTATATTAGAAAGTACTTGAGCGATTTGGTATGAAGAATTTAAACTGGTAAGTACTTTGTTAGCGTCCCATTTTAGGCTTTTAGCTTTTTGTCACCTAAAACTAAAGAAGAGGAAGATGAGAAGTTTCAAGTTCCATATTTAGCGCTATGGGCAGTCTTTTGTATGCTATGGTTTGCACTTGTTTGGATATTTCACAAGCTATTAGTGTTGTGAGTAGGTATATGTCACATCTAGGTAAAGCTCACTGGCAAGCTATGATATGGATTCTTTGGTATATTTGGGGCACCTCAGATGTGGATTTGGTCTTTGATAGATGTGTTGTTATAAGACATTCAATCGTTGGTTTCATTGATTTTGACTATGTAAGCAATCCCGATAAAAGGAGATCTTTGACAAGTTATGTTTTTACACTTGGTGGTTTTGCGGTTAGTCGGAGAGCAATTTTGTAGGATACAATTACTTTGTCTCCCACCGATGTGAAATACATAGTGGGGAAAGTAGTAAATGAAGCTCTTTAGTTGAAGCATTTGGTTATAGAACTTGATGTGAATAAGAAAAGAGCATTCATTATCTTTTGCAATAACTAAAGTGCGAACCAGTTGACCAAGAACATGATATATCTTGAGAATACAAAACATATTGCCATATGGTTTCACTTTATGTGTGATGAGGTTGCTAAAGATACAATTATGATGAAAAAAAATACCTACCATGGATAATTCGGCAGATATTTTAATGAAATTAGTTCCTTTGACTAAGTTCAAGCATTACTTGGACTTGATTGGGTTTTCGCCATTTGAGTTGCTTAGGCAGAGTTGATAGCGTTTCATCCCTTGTTTCCTACACCGAGTATGCTCACATAGGCTTAAGGGTGTGCATTGTTGATTCCGCCCTTTTGGGGGTAGTCTTGTGTGGTCACTTTTGGTGGTGAGAGAGAGGTCTTGTGGTGTTTGGCATAATGCTCTTTTGAAGATTTAAAGTTAATGTGGATATTTGTTGAGTTTTGACTTTTAAATTGTGAGATAAGGGAATTTTATGCCACGCACCTTTATTTTAGGGATTTTTGAAGGGAGACTATAAAAGAAAAGTGTTTAAAACACATCTTAAACCCTAGCCTCCATATTATTTCTTTTATTTTTTCCTATCTCGTTATTGGATCTCTTAGATCCTATCGCTCACCAAGTGATTTTTTGAGCTTTTAGATTGTATTTATTTATTTATTTATTGAAGATAATGAAATCCCTCTCTCTCTCCATGATTTTTCTCGTTTTGGGTTTTCCACATAAATCTTGCGTTTCACGTGATTTTAATTTTGCTTTCATTCATTGCTACTTGTGCTTCGATTGGTGCATGTTTTGGCATTTTTCCACAACACAAACTAATACCTTTCCTACTTCATAAAACTTCACTACCCAAAAGATACCTAAGATCTCTCAAGTCATTAATTTGAAATTTCTACTGAAAAAAGACTTAACTTCAGAAATGTCGGTCACATCACCACTAGAGACAATCATATCATCCACATATACAACAAGAATGAGCACCCTTGATTCCTTCATGTGAACAAAAATAGAATGATCTGAATAACATTGGTGAAAACAACACTTGAAAATCACTGGATTGAATTTCTCAAACCGTGGTCTATGAGACTATTTCAAACCGTAAATAGTCTATGTAGCTAGCATGCTTTATTACCATTCTCCCCTTAAGCAACATACTCAAGGTAGTTGCTCCATATATACTTTTTCGGGCAAATCACCACAAAGAAAAGCATTTTTCACATGCAGTTGATGGTCAATCAAAATTCACAGTAAGAGAAATAATAACACGAACAAAATTGATGTGTGCCATAGGGGAACATGTCTTAAATTGCCTACTCCATAAATTTGAGTAAAACCTTTAGCAACAAGCCGAGTCTTAAGATGCTCAACCGAGCCATTTGTGTTGTACTTGATAGTGTACACCCATTGACACTTCACCACTTCTTTCCTGAGAGGAAGATTAACGAAAGACTGGGTAAGAATTATGTAAGTATGTAATGATAAAGCAAAATCATGTAATAGGAAAGGAAAATGTGAGAGAGATCGAGCAACTTCTAGAAGGCGATGGTTCTTTTTCTCGGCCACACCATTTTACTAAGGAGTATAAGTACAATTCATTTCATGTATAATGCCAAAATTAGAACAAAATAAAGAAATTGATCTCTATGAATGTTCTAGAGCATTATCTATTCATGAAATGTTAAGGGATATATCAAATTAATTAGTAATTTCATGATGAAATAATTGAAAAATATATACAAATTCAGAATGATCATGAAATATATACAGCCATGGTAGATGGACTTTTTTAGGCCTGAAAATAACAGAGAATAAATGATTTTAGTTAAAATGATATTTAGATATAATGTTTGTGTGAGACTCACATATAAAAAGCTAAGGGGTTCGAATTTGTGCAGAGGACGCCGTTACTTTGTAGGTGGTGGACAGAACATCCCCTCAGTCGGATAAATAAAAGAGGAGACGAAAATCAATGGAACACCTCCAAAATAAATAATAACGATAAAAACAACAAAATCAGCAGAGAATCTATCTTGGATAAGAAGGGCCCGTTTGTTTATGTTTTTTTTTTTTTTTTTCTGTTTTTAAACACTTTTTCTGTTTTTTTTTTGTTCTGTGAACAAAAAAAGGAACAGAAACGCGTTTGGAGTGCGTTTCTGTTCCTTTTTGTTTTTTTGTTTTGAGGAACAAAAAAAGAAACAAACAAAAACACAAAATTTTGTGTTTCTTGTTTTGAAACACTTTTGAGAAACACTTTTTTTTTCTTTTTTTTTCTTATTTTCTTGTTCTTTTTTTCTTTTGGCCGGTCGCCGGCTCGGCCATGGCCGGCGACCGGCCGACGAGGGCGGCGGCCTCGCCCGGCCACGGCGAGGCTCGCGAAGTAGCCGGGCAAGGGTCGGCCTTGCGCCGGCCCGGGCGAGGCCGAGGCTCGCCGGCCGGGCGAGGTCGGCCTCGCCGGATCTGGGCGAGCTCGAGCTCGCCCAGCCATGGCGAGGTCGACCTCGCGCCGGCCTGGGCGAGCTCGATCTCGCCGGATCCGGCAAGGCCGACCTTGCCCGGCCGGTCGGCGAGCCTCGGCCTCGCCCGGTGGTGGCCGGCGAGGCCGCGCGCCCGCCGCCGGGCGAGCTCGGCCTCGCCGGATCAAGGCGAGGCCGACCCTCGCCCGGCCGGTCGCCGGCCATGGCGAGGCCGGCGACCGGCCAAAAGAAAAAAATAAAAAAGGAAAAAGAAAAAAAAAAAAAAGAAAAAAAGGAAAAATAAGAAAAAAATAGAAAAATAAAAGAAATAAAAAAATTATCCAAATTTACCAAACATGTTTCGTTTATTTTTTATTCCCGGAACAAGTTTACTAAACGAGTTTTTTTGTTCAAAAATTGTTCCGGAACATAAATACTTTTTCTATTTCGTTCCCTCGGAACAATTTTTAAACGAAACACAAACAAACGCACCGAATTCATGTCCGGAAGCTGTACGGGAACACTTTCCCCCGCCTCTCTGCCCCTTCTTATCTCATTCTTCTTCTTCGGTTTGTCTCTGTCGCATCCTCATCCTTTCCCCCGTCTTCTTCGCATTCCAAGAGAAACCTTTGACTTCCCTTCTCTCTCTGTACGGACACACCTCTCCCCCTGTTTCTTCTTCGCATCCTTCCGTTTGAGGTCCGAAGAGAAACCCCGAAGGGTGTCCATGGAAGCCCTTAACGACGCCATCACTCTCGTAACTCCGTTCCATTTGAGGTCCGAAGAGAAACCCCGAAGCGTGTCCACGGAAGCCCTCAACGACGCCATCACTCTCGTGACTCCCTCCCTCCCTCCATCTCCTCTCTCTCTCTCTCTCTCTCTCTCTCTGTTGCTGGTAGAGCGGAAGCTAGTATTCACTTTATCACACTCGCTTGATTAGAAAACGAAAAAGTATCGAACTTTTTCGATGGCAAAGGAGCGTTTCATTGTGCATGTTCTGATCTTTGTTTGCCTTGAATCTGCAGTTATATTCTTCTGTAAAATGACGAGTGAGATGCAGCCAAGTATAGCACAGGGTCTCGGAAGTGAGGGATCGTTCTCTTCGCATTCCTCACCCCTCACTATTTGATTCTACATTCATTCTCGATTTTGCAACCCCGTGAGTTAGTCGAAATCCACTCCCTGAAACATTTCCCCACCCCATTCTTCCCCGAGAAGGTGGGGATTTTTAACCTCCTCCTTCCATGTTGGAATCATGAACTTTGCACCCCTCACGTGATGGCTCCGATTTTGCAACCCCGTGAGTTACATGCATTTATGTTAACATCATGAACTTTCCTCGTCCTGCAACCCGAGGATCATTTGTGGACTTCTCGGCAGTTAACTATTCGTTTCCCTTTTTTTCTCATTTTCTGTACTTTCCTTTACAGCCAAAATGATTGTTGATGTAACGTTTACTATGATGTAAAAATTGATGATTCAACAAGTATGTTTTGAGGAAAGATCGAAAACAGACAACTAAGAAGATTAAAAAACCAACTACGGAATTTAAAGTGTAATAGAACAATCTAACGTCCGGGCAAGTCTAGTCATAATCTCTCAAATCTGACTATTACCTCACGAAAAGAATTGTCTGCCAATTGTCAAGACTTGTGCAAACATGGATATGATAAATTTATGCAAATGTTGACATTGTATAAAGTGAACTCATAAATCTCTCAGCCTAGATCATCCTCTTGTATGAATAGGAAAATCTACTCATGGTGAAAAATGGATTTTGTTTGCATCATCTACCCTTCACATTTAAGTAGTGTTTTCAGTATCAAGCATGAGTAGGCAGGTGAAACAAACTGCAGGTGATGAGCCAATAAAGCACCGACAGAAAATCAGTGTAGATCTTAGAAATCAGGGTATTCCTAGTAATTTCTGCTGTCAAAATGTTACCTATGTCTTTTCAGTAGGACCTTAAAAGTTTGATATTCAAGTGCATATGGTTCACCAAAAAAACCGGATAAAACCAACACGTTTATTCTGCCTCTCGTGGAATCTCAAGTCTCAAGTAAAGGCTATTTATGCAAACTCAAACAAGAATATGATTATTATGACCAAAAAACATAAAAAGAATATGATTGTTGAAGGCTTAAAAAGATTCTACGTGCCCACAACTATATATATACACCTGAATTGATGATTTGCAACAAAGATAAAACTAAGTAAGGATACCGTGTGGTAAAATGAAGTGTTTGGCACCATCATTTTTACTCATTCGCATTTCCCTGTCATTCATGAGAATCTAAAGTTTGCATAATATACGGCCTAATCTTAAATTTGTGGAATTTTGTGAGATTGATCAATATTTGTAGAGTTGATCTTATCTATCGAAGCTAATCAAGATGTGAGGTTTTCTGTAAAACCGTTAGTGTCTACTGTAGATAAAGCAAGTTATGTGGACTTAGGCATTTTGTGTGGATGAGGCTTTATATCAATTGCGAAATAGTTGTTTTTGGCATTTGAATTTTGAAATGAAGAGAGAAATACTAGTTTTTGCTAAACCGTTAAACAATGAAGCTTAAGAATGGTTTCTCTATTATCGAGGTCCTTTGCAACATTAAATTGGGTGAAAACGTATCATAGAAAATTTGCATCATAATTTACATCCTAGCAAGTTACCGGTTCTCATTTTCAACATTTTCTAAATTGGAGTTGGCATGGCCCCGTGTACATGGGCTGCAAGTGCTTGGACAGTACACTTTGAAAGTGCAGTTTGATATGGTTGTATGCAAATGTATGGATATGTCTATGTCATGGATATGTGACCATGAGGGCGTGACATTTGAAATTTTGTCGAAGTGTGGAGACATGTACAAACTTCTTCATGAGCATTTTGAATAATCTCAAAACTTGATAGGCATACGGCACTCCTGGGTTAAAATGGGGAATTGTCATCAACACTACTAAGATTACTATCTATCCTCCTGCATAAATGTTTTTTCAGTCTCAACAAACATTAAATTTTAAGAAACTTCATGATTATAATGTGATGTTGAGTTATTTCAGGATGATTGATATGTCTAATAAATGCAGTTTGCTTTTGATATGGAGACAGTGCAAGCCTCTTAAAATTTCTTTAAGAATTTTTACTTGTAGTTCTGTATGTCTATGTAGTTTCTGGAAAACTTTATAGTGCTGATCATGTCATCAGTGGATATGAACTGGTAAAGCTTTTATCCATTCAGCTATCATTGGGTGATGTTGATGTTGGAGAGACCTTGAATGAACTAGGTATAATCTTTGAGCATCACTATGGTTCCCATGCAGCAGCTGTGCTTCCATATCTTAAGTCATTTAAGAGGGAAGCGAGAAAATTGTGTGAGTTGGAAGACTCTTGAAGGTGTCAAGCATGGCAGCTCTAAACTCGATCTAAAGGTCTTTTTTCTCCTCTCTAGAAAATTAATATTTCTAAAATTTCCACATTTGTTAATGTGATTTAGTGGTGGATGGTGGGTATATTTGTATAGAATTAGTGGCCATGAACCCTTCTGAAAATACCAAATTCCAAGGACCAACTTGCAAGAGTAGAAGCTCGCTTTATTTGCAAAAATGACAAACACGTGCCTTTCTATACTGTTGCGTTTGGAAGGTTTTTGGGGACCGATTCAATCCCCTTCAAGAGAGCGAGTCTTGGGGGCAATTGCTTCAATCATTGAAATAACCCCTCCTTGTTTTTAGCTAAAGTTGTCACCTTCGTCCTTTTCGGAACTCTGCAAAGGCAGTACTCAGTCATGGGAATTATTGAAAGATAAAAATTCCAAGGACCAAACTATCTACTTATAATAAATCTCAAAGGTCAAAATTACAATATTACTTTATAGCCCCTATACATAAAATAATAAAGGAAATAGACAAATATACTCCTATCAACCAATTACTCCCAACATTCCCCCTCAAGTTGGAGCATACATATCATGCATGCCCAATTTGACTAAAACAAGATGAAACGATTTAACTCCTAGTTCTTTAGTTAACACATTAGCGAGTTGATCACTAGACTGAACAAATGGTGTACAAATTAAACCACTCTAACTTCTCCTTGATAAAGTATCTATCAATCTCAACATGTTTCGTATGTTCATGCTATATAGGATTGATTATTTTGTACAGGATTGTGAGCAATACTAATAGTAGCCTAATATAGCATCATAGGATCATGGATAGATAGACCAAGATCTTCAAATAATCTTTTAAGCCACAACAACTCACAGAATTCCAGTGCTATTGCACAAAACTCTACTTTAGCAATAGATCGGGCAAATTACATTATGCTTTTTATGATGCCAAGTAACAAGATTCCCAGCTGGGAATGAACAATACCTAGAAATAGACTTTTGATCTGGGGATCCAGCCCATTCAGCATCTGTATTGGCTTCAACTTTCCAGCCATCATGAGGAGACAAAATAAATCAACTTGCCCACTAATAATCGATAACGACTTTTATACACTAGATCACGATCCTTTTCTTAGAAACGAGTATTGGCCTCAATAGGTGTATTAGAGGGATGATATCCCAATAACCCAACTTTGTCAAAAGATTAAGGACATACTTCCTTAGGGATAAAAAGATACCTTTTGAAGATCTAACAACTTTAATCCCAAGAAAGTACCGGAGCTTTTTAATATCCTTTATCTCAAACTCTTGTCCTGTAAACTTTTTCAACCGGTTGATCTCATCATTATTATTTCCTATGACAACAATGTCGTGTACATAGACAATATGAATAGTGACTTTAGCACCCCATCTCTTCACAAACAAAGAATGACCAACATAACCTTGTTTCTACCCAATGGAAGCTGTAACTTTTCGAAATCTACCAAACTATGCTCGAGGTGACTACTTCAAACCATAAAGTCTACGTTTCAATTTATACACTTTACCTTAAGTTTTGTCACAAGAAACACCTGAAGGAATCCCCATTTATGCTTCCTCTTCTAGCTCTCCATGAAGAAAGGCATTTTTTCATCTAACTGCTAAAGATCTCATCCCGTGTTAAAAGTACAAGAAAGTAGAACTTGAATCATATTCAACTTAGCATCAGGAACAAAGGTTTCTTGATAGTCAATACCATAAGTATAAATAAACCCATTTACGGTACCAGTCATCTTCTGTTTGACTATGAACACCCACTTAAATCTGATCGGTTGTTTCCTAGGAGGAAGGAAAATAATATCACACTTGTCATTTTTCTTCAAAGCATGCATCTCCTCCACCATTGCTGCCTTCCACTTCTCATTTATAAAAGCTTCCCGCCAATACCATGGGATGGAAGCAGAAGATAGAGAAGACATAGAATTACGATAGGAGCTAAACAAATAGTCACATGAGACGACATGAGATATAGGGTGTTGAGTACAAATTCTATTACCCTTTCAAAGTGAAATAAAAGATTAGAAGAAGAAAGCTCAATGGGAATAGTAGAATCCAATTTTGGAGATGATGATTGAACATGCAATGTATTAGTGGTATTAACCTGATTGTTGATAGCGAGATCCTTATGATGATATGTCTTCAACGTCTCCCCCTGAAGTGGTTCTTTTGGTATCTCCCTCTGAGGTATTATACTATCATTTTCTTGTGTTGCATTATTCTTCTGATTTCGATGAGATAAAATGGGCTTTTCATCGACGCACCTATAGCTTTATTCTTTGAGTTGGCCACTCAGGAGATAACTAACCTGATATAACTAGCCTATTAGGTGAAGCCATTAAGGAATCTAAACGCAATAGATTTGAGAATTCGACTAGGAATCGATTGCTCGACTGTGCTAATTTGCAAGGGTCATTACAGCACCGTCAAAATTGATTAGAGACCGAAGATAGGTCGATTCGATAAAGATATGTGATTAGTGTCTGGGTAATTTAACCTAATTGCAAAATTTCTATAGAACGGCACTAAATTGATTTTTCTATCATTTTCGTATTTGTGTCCGTATTTGAAATTTTGAGATTTTCACGACAACTGAGAGTCACAAATGTGTCGAAGATGTATAATGTGGCTTGAAAATAATCAACTACGGGTCAATTGCACTAAAAATTCTTAAAAGCTACCCGGTAGGTTAGGTCATGCTAAAATCGTGCGAGATCAAAATTAACTGCAAATTTGAATTCGATTTCAGAAATTGAAAGTTCTATTAAGTCATGATTCATTTTAAAAACGTTGATTCATCTTTTGAAGAATTTTTGGTGAGTTCAAGATTTTTACGGAAAATCAATTCGGACGATTCGGAAAAGAACAGAAATTCGGATTGGCCAAATTAAAGGGATTTTTGGCCTCCTTAGTGAGCTATTTGATGATGGGAACTTGTGGAAATTGTGTGGGATTTTTCCTTAGCAAAATTGAACATCAAATTGAGGAAATTTGGTAAAGAAATTGAAGTTCAATTAGTGAAATTCGGAGCCATGGATGGGGGGCTGCAACATTGGCATAAAAAATTGATTAATTGTGGAATTTTCTTGTTAGAAAGTATTAGGGGACTAAGCTTTCAAGTGAGGAGATAAGTGTGTTGACTTTCTCCCCTTTTCCTTGGCTTCTCGAGCACGCCTATGCCGGTCCCCTTCTTCTTCGCGCGAGCGTCCCCCTTCACCGAAGTCTTCAGCTTCGGTCTTCTTTTTCCTGCAACCCACCATCGCTTGTTCCCTCCGAATCCTGCCACTCCACCGAAGCCCTCCATTTCTTTGCTCTGCCGTGCGCCATCTCTCTGCACGAGTCAACCAGCGAAGCCAGGAGTTGACCCGCCAGCTCCCATCTTCACCGAACGCTGCTGCTCTAACAGCGTGTCCCCACTCCACCGACTTTCCATCCTTGCTGCCAGCCGTCCCTCACGATTTCAGTCCATCTCCACGTCATTTCCCTCCCCGAGCAATCAGATTTCTCCCCCTGCAGCTGCTCCACCACCGCTTGTCTCTCCACTGAAGCCAACTACTCCTTCGCTGCTTCTGTTTTCCCAACTCGCTGGCAGCAATCGACGCTTCCTGCACTCACGCCCGCGGCCCGCACGTTTCAGTCTAGCCCAGCCAGCCGAAGCTGCTCTTTCGCTGGCTCTTCCCTGCTGTAGCCTAGCCATTTCCAGCCCGTTCCGTTGCTCGGCCTAGCCATTTTGGTTCTTGGACGGAATTGAAATTCAGCAAGGGCTTGGAGGCTTCTAGGCCCGTTTTGAGGTCCGTTCCATCTCCACTTGGTGTCGCTGCTTCGGAGTTTGTCGCCCGTCTCCACATTGCCGTGAACTCATCGGAACGTTAATCCGGTGAGTTTACTCATTAAATCTTGCTTAGGAGGTTAACTATATTTAGGGGGTGTTTAGTTTAAGTTAATTAGGGATTAAGTGGTTAGTTAGATTAAATTAATGATTTAATTATTCAATTATGCATATTAGGTGGTTAGATTATATTAATTAAGGCCTAGATATGATGTGCTATTTATCTAGACAGGTTCGAGAATTTTTCCTAGCCCGTTTAGGTGGTAAGTTTAGTAATTATGGCGTAAGTTAGTATTTTTGGTATTTAAATTGAATTAATTAATTGATTTTGGTAATTATTTAATTATTTATTATTTTTTAAAAATTAGACTGGGATAGCCGGTGACCAGAATTTCGTGTTGATTGCAATGGTGAGTTCAGTTTATGCAATTTGATGTTAACTTGTGTAAATTGAGTGCTGATTGGATTTTTGGTCATTTATTCCAAAATTTGGGAAATTTCAACATTTATTCAGAAAATTCCGGGTGTCAAATTTTAACATCGAAAATGGTTTTATATACTATATAAAATAGTGGGATTTTAAATGGGAGAATATGAATTTTTAAGGATCGATCTGATCGTGTACTTACACACAACTATTTTCTGGGATGTTTTTAATATAAAGAAAATAGGCCTAGATCACTATTTTAATTGAGGCATTTGAGTACAATGTATGGTGCTTGGGCCGAGATTGAATGGTCGTGTGTTGGTTAAGAGAACCCATCCCAAGCGTTTACGCTGGACGTTACCCTATATGGGTAACCCATTTAATGGGATTTAGGTCGCAATAGATTTGGACCTATGTTCCTTCGGGAAAGTTGTCTTTGGAGACAAAGCCATGCTCAATGGTGGTGAGACGATGCCTAGCTACGTTAGTAGACCGCCGAACTTAGGAGTAGGCCGTACCTTGATGGGCGAAATTAATAATTAGTTGCGCCTGATTATAAGACAAAACTGGGTGGCATGGTATGGGACGTGTCATAATGGTTTGGCCTTATAATCGGGATCCCTGTGATTGATTGAGTTGATGAAGCGTTTCAATTGTTGTGTGCTGTGATTATCTGTATTGTGTATATGAACTGTGCTAACATGCATGAGGGAATTGAGGGGATGAAAGTTCTTTGTATTGTGTGGCTAGGTCACCCTTGGATGTATTTCTTTCTAATAGGGGTTTAGGGGGTGAACTTGCTGAGACAATATCTCATCCCGTCGTGGACTTAACTTTTCAGGTCCTTAAATGGCGGTTGTGGAAGACCTGAAGCTCATAGTCTGTGGAGGTGGAGAATTTGTGGAGGTAGAGTCTGAAGGATTGACGTATGTGTCCGTCTAGTTTGTGTTAGGACAGCTTTTTTTTAGAGTCAATATTTTGTAGACTTTTGTCCAGACTCTTTTGTACCTAAACCTAGTTGTTTATATAAAGTTGGCTTTTGTGAAATTTGCCTTGCTTTCCTATGCCATGTTATTGATTGTCAGGAATTTATTATTTGCTTCGCATGCGTATTAAGATGAATGGGTAGGCGACGTGTTCTGAAAATGTCACATTTGTATCGACCATTGAGGGATGGGCGCACGCTCGAGGATCAGGGCGTGATAATTCTCCTCTTGAGAAAGAGGAGAACCATAAAAGGCTATTGGAAGAGAAGTGTAAGTGATATCCTTCGGAACATTTAAAATGGACAGCACCTTTACAATAGGACACTATTCCTAAAGATGTGGAGCAAAATAGTATGAATTAGACTCATAAAAAATCACATCCTTGGACACAATTGTGCACCTAGAAAGGACATATAACTCTTTTGAGTAGCTGAACACCCAAAAAAAAAAAAAAAAAAAAATACAGCGAAGATCATGGGGTTCCAAGTTACTCTTGGAGGTGGTGTTACAAGCAAAACAAACATAGCCAAAAATTCTAAGAGGAAGAATAAAAGTTTATGATCCTTGTAAACATCAATAAGTGTAGAGGAATTAAGAATTCTAATTGACATCCGATTATTAAATAAGCAGTAGTTAAAATACAATCACTCCAGTATTGAGCTGAGACATGATGAGCTAACATGAGACCCAGTAACCTCTAACAAATGTCGATTCTTTCTTTCGACAATGCCATTTTGTATTGGCGTATCAACACAACTGGTCTAATGATAATGCTGGATTAGAGAGAGATGTTGAAATTGACCTTCAATGTCCTCAATGCTATTGTCATTGTGAAGAATTTTCACATTAGCGATGAACTGAGTTTGAATCATTTTGTGATAGATTTGAAAAGAGCGAAAAAAAGTCACTCTTATGTTTTAATGGATATATCCAAGCTGTACGAGAATGATAATCAATAAAAGTGAAACCGTCGATGGTTGAAAATAAAAGTGCGACAGGAAGGACCCTATGCATTAGTATGAATCACATGAAAAAGGGAAACAACTTTTAATACTTGAAGATTGATATGTTGAATGAGATTATTTAGCAAAAATACAAGCTTGACAAAAAAAAAAAAAAAAAAAACTCATCTTTATTACAAGCTAAAACGAGACTAGGAAAAACTTTTTCTAAAGTTCCTAAATGGGGATGACCTAATATGTAATGCCAGTGGGGGAGATTCGTCAATGCTGAATTAACTTGATGAGGCACAGAAGACAAAAGTTGAATTAGAAGCCCCACTACCCTAGAGCTTGAGCAGATAAAGACCACCATCGAATATACCATATCCAATCTCCTCCTTTAATAGATCTTGGAGAACACACTAAGATGGGAAAAAAATAGTACTTTACATTTTAAGTCTCGAGTTAGATTAGTAATGAAAAGGAGATTACTAGAAAAATGGATATGTAAAACAAAAGATGAGGCAAAAGTGAAGGAACATTTGATAGACCATTTTGCATGCAATGGAAGAGAGGGTCCATCAGCCATGCGAACTTTCTCTGCTAGAATGAGGGGTGTATTTATGAAAAGAGACCAGAAGAGCCTGTCATGTGATTAGTAGCCCTGTATTGGAGACCATGGATCCTTGATACATGGGCTGAAAAAATTGACGTATTCAAACCTCCCAATAAAAATACTTGAAGTGGCTAGGTTTGAAACAGAAGGAAAATGCAAATTGGCAATTGTGGAGGAGGTAGTAGTAGCATAAGCTTTGAATAGACATCGAAATGCCTAAAGTTCTTCCTGTGATAAATTGATATCAATACTAGGTGCATCGAGAAAAAATTAGTATGGTTTGCCTTGTCTTTTTTTCCTTTCTTTGTGCCCTTTTTGCTTTTAAATATATAGGTTTTCCATGTATTTTCCAATCGGTAGCCTAAGTATGATATGACCTATGATAATGCTCACACTTCATAACGTAGTATCGTCAGATCGAGTAGATGAATCGGATTTGACAACAGTGCCAATATTGGTTTGTAGAGCAGATCGATCTACGATAGATAGATAGATAGAATATCGCTATCCAATGGCTTTCTTTAAAGTGAACTAGTGCATAGGACTGTTCCAAAGTAGGGAATGGAGATTGTTCCAAAGTAGGGAATGGAGACTGACTAGGACTTGAGCACGTATTTGATCATATTCAATATTCAATCTTGCCAGGAACTCATGAACTCTACTCTTGTCCATGTCTCTTGTATGCAGTAGTATCTATAGCATTGGTTGGGTGGCAATTGGCATAATGATCTAGTTCTTGCCATAAGCCTTGAAGCTCAACATAATATCAATATATTGTCTCATTTTGAATGATGTCATGAACCCATTTTCGAAATTCATACACCTATGCATCATTTTCAGGCAGACATAAGTATCTTAAAGTCAACCAAATTTGTGTGGTAATATCAAGAAGCATATATCCTTTTGCAATTTGTGGTCGCATTGAATTAAGCAGAAAAGACATTATCAAAGAATATTCGAGATCCACTTATCTTGAGCATTACGTGATGTATTCAGCTTTATAGAAGTGCCATTGCCATTGATATGTTTTGTAAGCTCATGGCTTGTGATGGTAAAAAATGTGGATCGAGACCATATCAAATAACTTATGTTGTGAAGCTTCATAGAGATCGTAGCAAACGTGATATGATCTGAACATCCATCTATTATAGGTGGAGGAGGGTTCACAACTGGACCGTCAGACATTGTCTCGAACTTTTCCCCTAAAAGTGTAAAAGAAGCAATTGAACCACCAAAACTTGCTAGAAACGGCCAAAAATTTGATGGAAGTCCTCTCGTAATGAGTTGAATCTATCCAAAAATCAGCTAAATTAGATCTAGCGAAGGCAAAAAATCAATTTTCAAGGTTTTTGAAACTTGAAAAAAATTGATAATTCTAATATTTTCCAAGAACTCTAGAAAGAAATGAATATGGTGGTCCACGAACTGTGGTACTTTAATCTTCACACGTTAGATAATTGTAGGCTAGTGGCAGGTAAAAACAAATCTCGAACAAGAAGATCCAAAAAATCACAAAAGAAGTGGAACCACCTATCGCTGACTAAAACCAAACTTTAGTTTATCTCATAGAGGTGAGATTTAGGGTAGACACTAGATTCAAAGAATCACCTCATTAGTGCTACCTTACACTATGAAAGAAAGCAAAGGAGAAGGTGAGAAGGAACTGCGGTGGGAAGGACTACACATTGAAGAGATTGGGGTTAGGGTTTTAGTTTGGCCTTGGCTTTGATATCATGTTAGAAAGTCCAACTCAAAAGCTTAAATTTATATGTGGAGGGATATGATATGAATATAAAAAGCACGTGGGATTTGTTGTCAATGCACATCCATGTGAATTTTTTTTTAACTACAAACCTTCTCATGAGGGATATTGGCTTTGATACTATGTTGAAAGAGAAAAATTGAACTTAATGCTTGGTTAGGTCAATGTGACCACAAGCTATTTATTTATAATAAAGCGCAAAGGCCAAAATTACAATATTGTCTTTATTGCCCCCATTTATAAAATAATAAAAATAAATAGACAAATATACCCCTATAGCCAAATATTCTCGACATCATTTGGAGGGGTGATGCTAATTCCAATCCTTTTTCTTCTCGATATAGAAGATAGGAGGCGACTTAAAATCTAGAACATAGATATCCAAATAGAGAGTTTCCAAATCTTTGGATACTTAATATGCTAAGTTGGCTACTTTTGCATGTATTGTGTGGATTACATTTTGCAGATGAGTGTCAAATGAGCTATCAATCACTTGCTTCTCCATAGGGTTGCTTGGTGTCTGCCTACCAATTACTTGAACAAAAGCCAACAACATGATTAGTCTGAGAAGCATAGGTGGATGTGGTCATTTATTTGGCCATGATTGGTTGTTTAAAGCATGTTTGGGCCATATTATTTAAAACGTTGGATATGAAACTTAATGTTACATGACCATATAATGGCTAGATCGAATACCTTATATTAAAAGTGATTGATATTCATGCTGCCATTGGTTGAGATGTTAAACATGCTTGTGTGTGGTAAGCTAAGCTATGAGGATCCCTTCATAGCCCCTACATAAACACTCAACATGGGTCACATACTCTAAATTGCATAAAAGCAAGAAATACAATCTCAAAAATCCAAACAACCTTTAAAGAAACTAATAAGTCTTCCTGCCATAACTTATAAGCCTTTTGGAGTTGTATCAATAAATGACATCTAAACTTCTCAATACACTCGACGAATTATTAGATAAACCTAATATCCTAGATATAGCATAATTCCAATATAACATGCATAGTATAGAAAATCAAGAATATAACACCTAAACTCAAAAACAAAAAGGTGACGATTATTTTTTATCTTAAAATAACCCATGAACTTGAATAATCCCCATATCATCCTAAAACCATAAACAAATGCTCAGTATTGAAATAAATCCAAAAATGAAAATACCCACAAGTAACAATTATTTTGAAATAAGCCCTACATGTAAACCAAGAAATCTCAAAACGAGCATCAAATGACCTTGATATGACCCGAAAACCATTAAATTATCTCAAAGAATTGCTAGTAACATCAAAAGAAAGAAAGACTAGTAATATAACACCAAAACCAAAAATAAATAATACAGTAATGTAATCATGAAATAACTCCCATAACCAAAAACAAATCATAAGTAACTCAAAATGAGTCTAAAATAACCCCGATTTACCCCTTCAACCATTAATAAATGCTCACCATTTAAATGAGAAAATGCAAAAAAATCCGTGCCACAGGTACGTTTCGAGTTTTGGGCGTTGGGGGTTTTGGGATTGGGGTTAACGGTTGGGGATTGGGTTTGGGTTAGGGGTATCAAGCTATAGGGTTTTGTGTTTACATGGTTTGCGGGTTGGAGGTGGGGCTTGGGGATTTGGGGATTAGGGTTTAGGGTTTTAGGGTTTTAGGGTTTAGGGTTTAGTATGGTGCCTGTTTAGGCCGCCATTTGAGATGAATTTGCGTTCTAATCGAGGCTTAGGTTGTTGACTCAGCTGAGATTCACCCCGTCGTGGTTAACCTTTTTCAAGGCCGTAGTGTGGAGATCTGCTAAGTGCAGATTTGGTGGGCGTGAGATGCGACACCTTTTGGCTAGCTCTATTGCTAGTGAAGTTTAAGTTCACCCTAGTTCCTAGAAGGTTTTTGAGAGGGTCGATAGGAAGTGGCCATAGGAAGGCTTGTAAGTATTAAACTTCCTAGGGTTAACAGTTGATAAATGAATATGTTGTTTTTGGCAATGGTTGTCGTGTTTTTACTATCCCTATGTTTATTTATTGGCTGGGGGTTTATTTAATTCGCTTCCGCATGTGCCTAATTGAAAGATAAATAGAATGGGTTGGCGACGCGTCCTAGGACGTCGCATTTTTAATCAACCGCCGAGGGATGTGCGCGTACCTAGGGTTTGGGGCGTGACACATATTGTACCTTATTCATGTTGCTAATGACTCAATGCTCTACACATTCTTTTCATGATGATATAGTTGTAAATTTGTGCATGTATTTCCAAAATCATAAAAAATATAGGAAAAATACGTAAAAATACCATAAAAATATGCATATTTAGGGTTCCATACTTATTTTCATATCCACAAAATCATCAAACATAAAAAAAAAAAAAATTACACCATAGTGTAGAGCATCACCATACGAGTACACATATACCTAGAACGCTCAATTAGAGCTTGGACGCGCTCGTACACGCCTTCAGAATACGCGGCGCTTGTAATGCACGTGTAGGCTTGCCCAGAGCAGTCTGAACCGGTAGTCCGACCGGTTCAACCGGTCAACTCACAGTCCAATTGGTTAGGCCGGTCCGGTCAACGGATAATTAGGTCAGGTGGGTCAATGGGTCGGGTCTTGGGTTGAGTCAATTGGGTCAGTCAACGGGTGGAACCTCCTCCAGCGGCATGCTAGCCACAGTTTTGCACATCTTGACGAGCCCATTTGGTTTATCTGATCAAAATTTATCTTTTACCGCACAAAAAATTACGAAAAAAGGGCAAAATTCACACATTCGAGTTCTACCCTATGGTTGTTCTAATACCACATATAAATGCAAAAGCGCATCTCAAGATCTCCATAGCTAAAAATAAATATACATACAATCGAGTAGAGAGATTAATGCATATGTTTTGGATTCCATCGTTCTTGATGTAGAATCGCGATAGTTCAAAGCTTGAGCGTTTCTCTTCTATCGGCCTCTATATCACTAGCTTAATGAGACGGTTCCTCACTCTTAGCATCTAGTTTACACTCTTTATATGTGAATAATTGTGTCTTAGGGTTAGAAGAGAGATTTGAGCACTATTTATAAAATTTTTAGTCAAGCTCTCTCATCATGGGCCCGACTCAACTCAGCCTACATTAACCAGCCTCATATTATACTAACTAAGAAACCTTTCAATCTCATCTTATCAGACAAATACCGTAAAACGATAAATTATAATATCAATTAATTTATCCCACGTTAGAAAAATTCTCATATTAATTTCACCTGCAATAACACCATCGCTTTCCCTTCGATGCAATCCCTCTATCCGATTCTTGACCTTCAACCCTTGCTGTTTGATCATCATGAACAACATTCTCTCCCTCTTATTCGGAGTTGACCCTTGCCCTTCGATCATCACCGACATCATCATCGCTTTCCCTTCAATGTGATCCCTTTATCGGTGCTTCAAAATGAATGGAATACCCAACTTCTCAATCAGACATTTGATGAGCATATAGTAAGAGAAATTCTAGCAATTAGATTATGGCCAGCATCTACTGAAGACAAAATTGTATGGACAGAAACTTTAGATGGACAATACACAGTGAAGAGTGAGTATCATTTCATACAGAAATCAGAGGCTACACAGACAGATCCTCGCCCATCCTCATCTTATATTACCCCCAGTCACCTATGGAAGCAAATTTGGAAAACCAAGACGGCCCCTAAAATCCGCATCTTTCTTTGGTCTATCAGCCACAATGCAGTTCCTACAAAGTACAATCTGTTCCGTCGCCGAATCACCATTGATCCATTTTGTATTCTTTGTTCTACCCGTTCCCCCGAAACAACAGAACATTTATTTCTGCATTGCCCTTGGACACAACAGATTTGGAACCATCCTAATGTACAAATCACAGTCACAGCTTTTGCAAATCATCGCATTGACGCTTGGCTTGCAGATATATTACAACAGCAAGGTAACGTACCAGAGTTTGAGACCATAACAGCTCTTTTATGGCAAATCTGGAAGGCCAGAAACCATGTCATCTTCCGCCACCACTTCACGCACCCGGACCAGATTGTGGAATCAGCTCTAGCTCTCACTCACCTGCACATTACAGTTCAGAAACACCAATTGCAGCAGAAACAGAAGACAGGAAACAAATCGCCGAACCCTAACACTACCTGGCTCCCACCGGTACAGGGTATGATGAAGGTTAATATAGATGGTGCCTTTCCTATTGCAGAAAACTTGGGTGCGATCTCTAGTATCACTCGGGACCACACAGGCCGCTTGCTCGGAGGCTTCACCAAAAGCGTTCCAGCATCTTCCGCCCTTGCAACAGAGATTCAAGCTTTCTTACTTACTCTAAAAGATCTTCTACAACAAGGGAAGCATCACTCTGACCTGATCATTGAAACCGACTGCCTAATTTTGGTTGAAGTAATGAATCGCGAGCGTCTCCCAACGTGGGACTGCCGTGCTCTTCTCGCCGAATGCGCAGACATTATGCCCTCTTTTTTGAACCTGAAGGTGACTCATTGCAGAAGATCAGCAAATGCTAGCCGACTGGGCTGCGAAAGCCCACGGTCGAGGTTCCCTTCCCCCAAATTGGGCCTCGTCACCTGTTCCTCCGATGTTAGATCTGATTTGTAATGAAGCCCTACTTGCGGGTGTACTATTTTCCCTACTTAATGAGCAATATAGTCTTTTTCCGTAAAAAAAAAAGTCTTAGACACGATTGCGACAATCCTGATTTTTCTCTAAACTCGTCGCCGCTATTGATTGTATCTTGTCAATTTTCTGCTGGCTCCATCTGGTTAGAGAGAGAAGAGAATTGTGGCGGTTCTCCTAGGACTAAAAACTTGTGGAGCTTCAGTGGAAAACTTGAGCTCTGTTTGTTGATTTCTCACTGAAGCTTTTTCCTATAAAATATAGAATGGCTTGTGAAGGTTTCATGCAAGTACGTATCTCTTATATGAAGCTTGAACTGATGCCAAGTTTTTAAAAAAGCGCTTGAAAATAGATTTACATTCACAGTTCTTTTCTATTGGACATTCAAGAAAGCTGAACAAATTAAATGCATATATCATGAAAAATGGTTCTTCACTTGTTTCCTTTTATCAAGAAAAATCGAATACATTTTACACAAATTGATGAGGAATTCTCTCAAAATTTAATAATGACACTATAGTGGGTAGGTAGAGCATGTTAATTTTTGCATCTGGACATAGAAAAAAATGTAATTAGATTTTGACGCTAAAGCTTTTATTTTTCAGCATTCAGAAAATAGTTCCGAGGGCATTGGGATATGTAAAGAATTGTTATTGTTGATATGTATGTTTAATTGTTCAGCTTTCTTGAATGTCTAAGGGAATAAAACTATGAAATCTAAAAACTGTTTTTCATCCATTTACGAAAACTTGGCACTCAGTTCACGCTTCATATAAGAGAACAGTCCTTGCCAATTAAACCTTCGGAAGCCATTCAATACCTTACATAGAGTTTCAGTAATAAATCACCACAGAGCCTATGTTTTTCACTAAAACTACTCAAGTTCTTATTTCTTGGAGAAATGAAAGAATTCTCTTCTGTCTCTGATCTGATGGAAAAAACCCCTAGCTCACAACGTACAGGCGGTGATGGCAACGAGTTTGGATGAAGATCAAGATCGTCGCAGTCATTAAATTCTAGAGAAGCAGCTTTTTGGTTGGCAAGGCAGTAATGCTGCTGATCGGGGAAAACAGAACTAAGAAGTAGAAAAAAATGTTCATTCTTTATTCCTAAGAATAATTCTAGAATCAAGCCCAACCTTTTTTTTTTTTGTTCTTTTCTTTTCTTATTTTTGTCATTCTCTTTTCTTCTTCCTCCCAATTGGTCACTGGCCACTGTCGGCCGTCGCTACCATTGCCGACGGTCGCCGATGACTAGCTAGGCGAGGTCTAATGAGCTCACCAAAGCCTTGCTTGGCCACCACAAGCCTCGGCCTCGCAAATCTAGGTGAGGCTAAGCCTCGTCGGTGGCCTATGGAGAGCTTGCTAGACCTCGCCCAACTAGTTGCTGGCCATCGCTGTGTTCGGCCACCACTGTGATAAGCGACCGGCCATAAAGGAGAAAGAAAAAAGAAAAGGAAAAAAAAAAAGAAAATGAGAGAAAAATAAGAAAAATATAATAAAAATATTAAAAATTAAAAGCAACAAAAAAATTAAAGTCTTACCAAATACAGTTTTATTCTGGAAATAAAATTTTTGGGTAATTATCAAAAATCTTTACATGCTCGGAAATTGTTTTGGGAACAGAATAAGAAAGAATCAATTCCCAAATGGAAATAATTATTAGGAATATAACAGTTACAAAATGCACCTTTATACTCACATGAGCATTAGTATTTCTCCATATTGATTATGCCTATTCATATATTGAAATATGGAAAAAAAAAATCAAGTCAAAAGTGAAAATGCCTTGAAATCTTGGAGCATCTGCAATGGAGTTGAAGTAAAATTAGTTTAGTCAGTGAAAATTAGGTGAAGGTTAAATCTCTTAATTGATTTGTTCAATATGAATTAAAGATGTGATATTATTTCTCTGACCTAATCACATCCCCTTATCAAAAGCCAAAGAGTCAAAAGATTTCATGACTTTTTGTATATTCCACGCATTTAGATTTATATCACATTCGCCATGGCAGCTCCGTAAGAAAAATCTGAAATCAGACCTTTTTCCTATATTTTCTATTTAAATAGCATGGGAATGGCTTGAGAAACTTTTATTTTTTCCCCATTGTCTCTACAGGCGTAAGCATCTAAGTTCTTGATAGGATTTCTTTTTTGCCTTCTGCTATGTGAAACTCAGAGAACTATATTCAAGAGTGTTCATTCTCGTTATGCAGCTTCCTTTGTGAAATAAAATTCGGTTAATATAGTTTTTGTTGAATCACGAATCCCGTCAAGTCGGAAAAATATTTCAAATTAAATAGCTGCACATCGCCTACCTAATCTTGCCTTTTTCAATACCGACTTAAGAGAGATTTTGTTAATCAAGTAAGAAAAGGTTGATGACAAAGTTTTCAATGCATGAAAAATTGCATGAAATTTGGGTGCATCGAGAGCTGGGCAATCACCTTCGACAACCATTAATTTGCTTCAACTCCACTGCAGATTCTCCAAGATTCTCAAATACTTTTACTTTTGACTCAACGTTAGGAGAATTATTGATGCTCAAGTAATTATATATTATACATCTCTTTATTTTGGTATTTCCTTTGATTCTTGCAACTCTTCTTCTTCTTCTTTTTAGTATCTTTTCTACGATTTGTTTTGGTTGAAATTTTATTGAGAGTTTTTCTCTACCCGTCAAAATTGCCAACATGGCCATTGAGCAATCCCTTACAAACAACCGGACTAATACATACCTTGAGTTTTATCAATTTTTGGAATTTTGTTTAATTGTTGCCCTGACTCTGAAAAGGATATGGGAGCGCAACAACTAACTCCACCTCCAAATTTTTCCGGACTACCCAACCTTTGGTTTTTCATTGTCAAAACTTATCTTCACAAGATAATTCATCCTCACTCGTTTGGTTCCAGCCACCTCACGAACTAAAAGGCGATAATTGCGTGAAGGTCAGTTTCACACAAAACCTAACGGAACACTAAACTTAGAAAGACCAAGAAGAAATTAATGCTTCACGCTTTATGAGAGGGATTCCTAGAAGTTTACGGTGACTCTGGCTTCCGTGACGATCTCCTCCTTTGTGCACAAATTGATTGGTTTCTTCGTGGGTTTTCTTAGTTTAGGGTTTTGTTTAGCACTTTTTTGATTGGTTCTCTTTGTGTATAAGTTTATTTTTTTTCTCTCGTGAAATTGACTTTCATGGAATTATCTCTTTTAATTGGTGAGTCACGTCTTAACAAGAACAAAACAAGTACGGATGAATTTTTTTGTGACAATAAGATTAGGTGATGGGAATGTATGGAGGCGGTGTTAGTTTTTTGTGTTCTCTTATTGTTTCTGTTATCTTTTATTTGGAAATTTGGATCGTCACATGTTTGGGGGCAAAGAGCCAACTTATCTTTGTTCTTTTTTTCTTTTGTTGTTTTGTTTATAAGTCTAATGAAATTCTAAATGTTGTTATTATTATTATTATTATTATTATTATTATTATTATTAGGGAAAATCTCAAATAAGAACATGAAGTAGAGCTATCTTTTCAAAAAATGATCTAAAGTAGACACCGTCTCAAATAAAGACCTAAAGTGGCTAACTCACTCTCAATTAAGGATCTGAACTTCTAATTTTATTCATAGCCAGGGGTACTTTTGTCCAAGAACATTATTCTTTATCTTTTGTCTCTCTCTTTCTTCTTTTTTCTTTATTCATCTTTCTCACGCTCTACATCACCTCCATTATCAGCCCCTCCATCTCTCTCTTTGTCATCTCGTTGTATGACCAAGATTGGGTTTTCTTTAACACGAGCCATTACAACATAGTCTAACTCATTGAAAATTTTAAATTTCACCCCTTAAAATGGTTTGTAGACAATTCTAGGAAACTGAAATGAGCTTTCAAAAATAAGTTCTCTTTATTCCAACATTCATTGCAAATTCTAATCTCAAAGCCATAATATGAATTTGCTTTTGTTGAGACTCAACTTCTTGTCCAACTCCTAAGCTATGTAACTAATTCCTTTGACAATGTATTTCTCTCACCTTGAGAGTGCATCAAACTCCACTTATTCCGGGCCTTTTGCTAACCCAACAACTACAATTTTGTGCGCTATTTTCAGTCCTGCTTGCCAACAATAGAGTAGCAATATCCAACCATTGCCAAATCGTCTCGTTTGACTAACTTATGCCTCTATTGAATTAACACTTGGTGATCAACAATTTCACATCAAAGAACAATTTCATTGTAGTAGGCGACTATTTCAACCTCCGCAATAGTTTGCCTCATCAATTTCAAATTTGGGTTTGCCTCTCTTACATAAATTTGATCTTTCAAAGATCCCCCTTACCCTTTGCAATGCCAATGGCTCCTTTCAATAATCCCTAGTCTGGAGACACCGACTCACACTCTTGCCATTCTCATCGACACGGCTCCTCCTCAACCGATACCCCATCTTGAGATTGATCATCAATCGTATTTGACATCATTAACTGTAGAAACTACTGTACTTCGTTGCCCCATTGCCGCCATTGACAAGTCCTATTCGAGCTCTTGATCTCATCGACCGCTACCCTTGATAGAAAATCTAGCGTCGTCGTCGTCGGACGGAGGTCGATCCGAGCTTTCTAACTTCTCATTACTAGGACCAACTATGTGATGACATGAAGCTCACGAGATCGTTGGTGGGGGCCTTGATTATGGCATTGAAGATGAGGCAATGTAGAGCGAAGGAGGAGGTGTGAGGAAGATGAAGAAAGAAAGAAAAAATTAAAGAAAAAATGTTCTTGGACGAAACTGCCCCAAGCTATAAATAAGATTGGAAGTTCGGGTCCTTATTTGAGACTAAATTAGCCATTTTGAGTCCTTATTTGATACAGTGTTCACTTTGGGTCATTTTTTGAGAAAATGAACCCACTTTAGGTCCTTATTTGAGATTTTCCCATTATTATTATTATTATCATTATTATTATTATCATTATCATTATCATTATCATTATCATTATCATTATTATTATATCATTATTATTATTATCATCGTCATCATTATTGTTATTATTATTATTATTATGATCATCATCATCATCATCGTCATCATCGTCATCGTCATCATCATCATCATCATCATCATCATCATCATTATTATACTTTGTTGTTGCCGGTTTCTACTACTACCATAACTATTAGTAGTTTTACTACCCCTGCGATGCTTTTTTTTTTTTTTTTTTTTAATATTTTAAATCAGAAAATAGAGAGGAGCAAATATTTCTTCTGGTAATGTAACTCCGCAAGTTTGTATTATAACTAAAGGTTTTATAACTAAAGGTTCTCTTTATTAGTAATGTACTTCTAACCACTAAACTTTTGCACAACCAAATACAATGGACTATTGCAGATTAGAGAGTAAAGAAAGGTACTGTTCGTGATCGTTTTCCTGTCAAAATAAACAAGTTACTGCAATAATATCCTAGATAATTCAAGCCTGCCAATTAGGATCCTCAAAAATAGGGGCAACAATTGAACAAACTCTTCAAAATTGAAAAGACTGCAGCCTCCTAACAATTACATAAATAGTTCAGCCACTAGTGCAATTTTTTTTTTCAGATTTCTTGATGTAAATTAAACTTCCATAAGCCAATCTAAATCTTATAATAAGTATCTCAGATAGAAATCTCTACACATAACTTCAATTTTTCATTGAAGCTACACATTTTGTTCTGTAATATCCAAGAGACTTCTCCACTCCTTTTATTTAATGGAATGAGCAGCAAATTCACAAGATATGCATCAAGGCTAAGAAAATCAGGAATGTCACAATTGACTTAGTTAGTCATACAGGAGACGTGGGAACGAGTCTGGGCCAGCCATTAGGGCCCATGGGCTTGGTGGCGCTGGCACAATCAGGCCTTCGTCCATTAGGGCGTGGGGCAGCCATTAGGCCCAGGCTGTCCTCTGTTCAAGCACAGCCCAATTCCGGGGAAGTTGGGTGGAAAATAGCTTTGTGCTGAGTGAAAGTAATGTAAGTTTGTAGGTAAGTTTCTTTACTTTTCTCTTTTGGGAAAAAGTCGCAAAAAATGTTAAGCTATGCACACTATGACACATCTATCCCAAATTTTTTTTTTTGATACAAAAAATTCTAAACTTGTATGCATATGACATATTTACCCCAAACTTGTATCGATTTGACACATTTATCCACAAACTTTTTCTTTTGGTGACCCTAAACCTATATCCATGCGACATATTTACACAAGTTACTCCAAACTTATACTCACGTAACACATTTACTCCAAATTTGAGGTAATTTTCGTTTGGCTTTTGTTTTCTTTTTTTTTTTGTGATATATTGACAGAAACATGAAGTAATTTAGGGAAGAGTTTGTAAAACTATTTAATAAAACTAAAAAGTGAGCTACTTAGATAAAAATAACTATATCGCATAATATCATATTGCATAATTGCCAAAAGTGGCTCATCGTGATGAAGTGTGATAAAAGAGGGCATCAAAAGGGTAGTAGCAAAAAATTAATGTGGGGAAGGTGCGAGTTCGAATAATGCCAAAAATGATAAGCTCGGTTCGACATTTTATTAAAACTAACGATATGTTTGACTGCAAAATGAGTATTTAAATAATAAGTGATCCCTATTTAATGCCATAAAATGGCGATGTGACGTCATTAGCAATAACCATTGAATAATTCCACAATAAAATATAATAAATGTTATAGTCTACGACAGAATTAAATTTACTAAGTATATAAGAACAACCGTATAAATTCACATACTTCAATATATTTCTCTACCTTCTAATTAATAGGCATTGCCGTTATACGGCAGAATTAAATATTTATCTAATAGATTGAGATATCAAAAGTTGTTCTCTTAGATTTGTACTTTTGTGATATAGATCTTTAATGTTTTATTTGAAAAGGAAAATACAATTGCGTTGCAGATCAAGGAAGACCGACCAAAAAAAAAAAAAATAGAGATCAAGGAGGAGAGCGGTTATGGAAAACCATAAAAAGGGATAAAGAAAGAAAAAAATTGAAAAAAAAGGAGTAGTAAAGGGAGTTTCATCCTAGTGTCACGCTCGAAAGAAGGCCAATCCGAGAGGTTCCCAAGGGACGGCCGTGACTCATCCGTGGAGGACATCCTGCTTTCACTCGGATTCCCATCAAGTCTTCTCCCCGAAGTTTTCAAGGGCGGGCGACACCGTCATTATGCCTGATTCTAGAAGACTCTATCTTTATTTAAGTTGGTAGCTAGTAGTTGCCATTTATGTCGGTAGTTGAGGCGGTGCGATCTCGTCCGCCGGATAAATTCTAGATCAATGGTTGTAAGCCGAGGCCCCCAAGTATAAGAAGGGGTGCCCTCTCTCATTTGTATCCATCCAACTATTTCAGTAATACAAAGCTCACTTTCTTTCTAGAGCTCCTCTCTCTAAACTTTCTCTCATCTGAGTGCGTGAGCGAGTTGTGCGATTGATCGAGCAAGGCTTGGCTTGGGTGAACCGAAATAGCCCGAGTCACCGCGCGGTCACGATCCCAATCGATTGGCCTGTGACAATTAATTGTGTGAATGAGTCCATATCTTCGAGGATAATCTTAAGATGTAAATTGTTATCCTTAATTTTAGAGAACCTTACTTAATCTATAAGGAAACATTTGATGAGGCAATGAGAAAATTCTATAAATTTAGAGAAACTTAAAGGTTGACGGACTTGTACATTGAAGCCCCCATTTACTCAAGTCCCATGCAAAATGGCTTCTTTCTTCCTTGTTTCCTCTCACCCTTGCTTCAGGAGCAAGTGGAAAGATCATAGGAGCAAGGCGAAAGGACAAAAGAAAAAGAGAAGACCAAAAGGGAGGAAGAAAGAAAGGAGCCATATGGGCAACCTCAACCGCAATCGATTTGTTCCATCTGGGTTATGGGGGAGTACAGCGTCCCCAATTCTTGGACAAATAAGTATACTCTTGGATATGGTAGACAAGTATCCCGACTGCATGGGTTCACCAGGAACGGGGAACTACTAATGGATATGGATAAGGAAGAATGAGCTTCCTGGAACCCAATTGTGGGACAAGTCAAATTTGTTCACCTAGCAAGGTGTTTTGATTGGGTCCCTGTTGTAGAAAGCCTTGTTTCACTTAGTAGATGAGTCAATTGCTGCTACATGGGTGTATGATAGATTGATTCTACAGCAGAAGGGTTGATAGAAAAATGTGAAGTGAGGTGGTGCCCATTTACTCTTTGTACTTCTTGCAAGCTTTAGAATGCATATGCAATTATACTTGAGTTTTTCTTTAGACTAAGCAAAGCATGTTCTCCTTGCATGTGGCCATTTACCTGGAAATGTGCAATTATCTTGTATCTTTTGTAATGCCATCACCGATGGCTCCATAATCGTAGACATTGAAGAACCTAAAGTCCTCGAAGACAATCACAAAGCCAAAGCCACTAGAAATCGACCTAAAGATGAGAATAAGAGCTAATTTACCCACGAAAAATTGCAAAGCAGTCAACCACAAGTAAGTTTACATCGTACTTAAAACGCGAATACAGAAATACAAGGTCAGTGCGAGCACTAGCTAAAGGAACGATGTTCCATTGTTGCCATTCTAATAGCTACTCCTGCTTCTTCCTTGTATGAAAGCTCCACGCACCATTGGACAAGCATGAGGTATATCATACCGTTGAAAAAGCTAGCTATTTTAAAATGTTCATAATTCGTGAACTTTTAGTTAGTTCAAGTAATGTGACCTATGCCTTTAATTGCTCTTTCAGCAAAAGAAAATCGACTTGAGTGCTCTATGTATTGAACTAGAACTTGCAATCATTCCTTAACAGAAACACACTCATTTTACTCATTTGGCTCAATTAGTAAAGTAACAGTTCCAATAGACCGGCATGCTAGCATACATGAACAGAGTATGTACATTAAATCAGCATCATAAGACTACTAAAGCAAGGTCAAACTGGCATGAAAGTGTCACGGGCCGATCAATTGGGATCGTGATCGCCCGGTGACTCAGGCTATTTTGGATCACCTAAGTCAAGCCTTGCTCTATCGAACGCTCACTCGCTCGTACACTTGGATTGTAGAGAGAGAAGGTTTCTAGAGAGAGAAGCTCTGGAAAGAAAGAAGCTTTATATTTTGAAAGGATTGGATGATTACAAATGAGGGGGAGGGCTCCCCTTCTTATACTCGAAGCCCTCTGATTACATCCATTAATTGAGATATCATCCGGCGGATAAAATCGCACCACCTCATCTATCAACATTAATGTCAACTCCCATCTACCGACATAAATAAAGCTAGAGATTTCTAGAATACGACTCAATGACGGTTTCACCCGCCCTTGGAAGATTCTGGAAAGAGACCATTTGGGAAGCCAAGCGATTGCAGGAGGTCCACTGCATCAAGACACGGCTCTTTAGTTATCGGAACCTCTCGGCGATGACAAAAGCATGCATGAACAGATATGCTACCATAAATCAGCATGGTAAGTTGAAGACACTATCAAATGATCATGTCAATACCAAAGATACAAGTATGATGCCATGCGGAAGAAGACCCCGTGAGATAACCACCATTGATGACAGAGTGGAAACACGAAACACCACATCTTGTTCAGAAAAATCAATGGGGAGATTGAGTTCAAAGAGAAGACCAGGATTTCCTTACAGCGAGATTTTAGAGCAAACCTCGACAATTGAAGAAAGCAAATGCATGGGAATGGGAAAGAAATGAAAAGAAGAGAGAAAACTAAGCAGTGAAGAAAACACAAGTTCGGAAAGTCTAGAGAAGAGGATCATTCTTGAAGAAGGAAAACAATGACGACAAGTTTTAGGATTTAGGGTTTAGGGTTTAGGGTTTAGGGTTTAGGGTTTAGGGTTTAGGGTTTAGGGTTTAGGGTTTAGGGTTTTAGGGTTTTAGGGTTTAGGGTTTAGGGTTTAGGGTTTAGGGTTTAGGGGGTTTAGGGTTTAGGGTTTAGGGTTTAGGGTTTAGGGTTTAGGGTTTAGGGTTTAGGGTTTTAGGGTTTTTAGGGTTTAGGGTTTAGGGTTTAGGGTTTAGGGTTTAGGGTTTAGGGTTTAGGGTTTAGGGTTTAGGGTTTAGGGTTTAGGGTTTAGGGTTTAGGGTTTAGGGTTTAGGGTTTAGGGTTTAGGGTTTAGGGTTTAGGGTTTAGGGTTTAGGGTTTAGGGTTTAGGGTTTAGGGTTTAGGGTTTAGGGTTTAGGGTTTAGGGTTTAGGGTTTAGGGTTTAGGGTTTAGGGTTTAGGGTTTAGGGTTTAGGGTTTAGGGTTTAGGGTTTAGGGTTTAGGGTTTAGGGTTTAGGGTTTAGGGTTTAGGGTTTAGGGTTTAGGGTTTAGGGTTTAGGGTTTAGGGTTTAGGGTTTAGGGTTTAGGGTTTAGGGTTTAGGGTTTAGGGTTTAGGGTTTAGGGTTTAGGGTTTAGGGTTTAGGGTTTAGGGTTTAGGGTTTAGGGTTTAGGGTTTAGGGTTTAGGGTTTAGGGTTTAGGGTTTAGGGTTTAGGGTTTAGGGTTTAGGGTTTAGGGTTTAGGGTTTAGGGTTTAGGGTTTAGGGTTTAGGGTTTAGGGTTTAGGGTTTAGGGTTTAGGGTTTAGGGTTTAGGGTTTAGGGTTTAGGGTTTAGGGTTTAGGGTTTAGGGTTTAGGGTTTAGGGTTTAGGGTTTAGGGTTTAGGGTTTAGGGTTTAGGGTTTAGGGTTTAGGGTTTAGGGTTTAGGGTTTAGGGTTTAGGGTTTAGGGTTTAGGGTTTAGGGTTTAGGGTTTAGGGTTTAGGGTTTAGGGTTTAGGGTTTAGGGTTTAGGGTTTAGGGTTTAGGGTTTAGGGTTTAGGGTTTAGGGTTTAGGGTTTAGGGTTTAGGGTTTAGGGTTTAGGGTTTAGGGTTTAGGGTTTAGGGTTTAGGGTTTAGGGTTTAGGGTTTAGGGTTTAGGGTTTAGGGTTTAGGGTTTAGGGTTTAGGGTTTAGGGTTTAGGGTTTAGGGTTTAGGGTTTAGGGTTTAGGGTTTAGGGTTTAGGGTTTAGGGTTTAGGGTTTAGGGTTTAGGGTTTAGGGTTTAGGGTTTAGGGTTTAGGGTTTAGGGTTTAGGGTTTAGGGTTTAGGGTTTAGGGTTTAGGGTTTAGGGTTTAGGGTTTAGGGTTTAGGGTTTAGGGTTTAGGGTTTAGGGTTTAGGGTTTAGGGTTTAGGGTTTAGGGTTTAGGGTTTAGGGTTTAGGGTTTAGGGTTTAGGGTTTAGGGTTTAGGGTTTAGGGTTTAGGGTTTAGGGTTTAGGGTTTAGGGTTTAGGGTTTAGGGTTTAGGGTTTAGGGTTTAGGGTTTAGGGTTTAGGGTTTAGGGTTTAGGGTTTAGGGTTTAGGGTTTAGGGTTTAGGGTTTAGGGTTTAGGGTTTAGGGTTTAGGGTTTAGGGTTTAGGGTTTAGGGTTTAGGGTTTAGGGTTTAGGGTTTAGGGTTTAGGGTTTAGGGTTTAGGGTTTAGGGTTTAGGGTTTAGGGTTTAGGGTTTAGGGTTTAGGGTTTAGGGTTTAGGGTTTAGGGTTTAGGGTTTAGGGTTTAGGGTTTAGGGTTTAGGGTTTAGGGTTTAGGGTTTAGGGTTTAGGGTTTAGGGTTTAGGGTTTAGGGTTTAGGGTTTAGGGTTTAGGGTTTAGGGTTTAGGGTTTAGGGTTTAGGGTTTAGGGTTTAGGGTTTAGGGTTTAGGGTTTAGGGTTTAGGGTTTAGGGTTTAGGGTTTAGGGTTTAGGGTTTAGGGTTTAGGGTTTAGGGTTTAGGGTTTAGGGTTTAGGGTTTAGGGTTTAGGGTTTAGGGTTTAGGGTTTAGGGTTTAGGGTTTAGGGTTTAGGGTTTAGGGTTTAGGGTTTAGGGTTTAGGGTTTAGGGTTTAGGGTTTAGGGTTTAGGGTTTAGGGTTTAGGGTTTAGGGTTTAGGGTTTAGGGTTTAGGGTTTAGGGTTTAGGGTTTAGGGTTTAGGGTTTAGGGTTTAGGGTTTAGGGTTTAGGGTTTAGGGTTTAGGGTTTAGGGTTTAGGGTTTAGGGTTTAGGGTTTAGGGTTTAGGGTTTAGGGTTTAGGGTTTAGGGTTTAGGGTTTAGGGTTTAGGGTTTAGGGTTTAGGGTTTAGGGTTTAGGGTTTAGGGTTTAGGGTTTAGGGTTTAGGGTTTAGGGTTTAGGGTTTAGGGTTTAGGGTTTAGGGTTTAGGGTTTAGGGTTTAGGGTTTAGGGTTTAGGGTTTAGGGTTTAGGGTTTAGGGTTTAGGGTTTAGGGTTTAGGGTTTAGGGTTTAGGGTTTAGGGTTTAGGGTTTAGGGTTTAGGGTTTAGGGTTTAGGGTTTAGGGTTTAGGGTTTAGGGTTTAGGGTTTAGGGTTTAGGGTTTAGGGTTTAGGGTTTAGGGTTTAGGGTTTAGGGTTTAGGGTTTAGGGTTTAGGGTTTAGGGTTTAGGGTTTAGGGTTTAGGGTTTAGGGTTTAGGGTTTAGGGTTTAGGGTTTAGGGTTTAGGGTTTAGGGTTTAGGGTTTAGGGTTTAGGGTTTAGGGTTTAGGGTTTAGGGTTTAGGGTTTAGGGTTTAGGGTTTAGGGTTTAGGGTTTAGGGTTTAGGGTTTAGGGTTTAGGGTTTAGGGTTTAGGGTTTAGGGTTTAGGGTTTAGGGTTTAGGGTTTAGGGTTTAGGGTTTAGGGTTTAGGGTTTAGGGTTTAGGGTTTAGGGTTTAGGGTTTAGGGTTTAGGGTTTAGGGTTTAGGGTTTAGGGTTTAGGGTTTAGGGTTTAGGGTTTAGGGTTTAGGGTTTAGGGTTTAGGGTTTAGGGTTTAGGGTTTAGGGTTTAGGGTTTAGGGTTTAGGGTTTAGGGTTTAGGGTTTAGGGTTTAGGGTTTAGGGTTTAGGGTTTAGGGTTTAGGGTTTAGGGTTTAGGGTTTAGGGTTTAGGGTTTAGGGTTTAGGGTTTAGGGTTTAGGGTTTAGGGTTTAGGGTTTAGGGTTTAGGGTTTAGGGTTTAGGGTTTAGGGTTTAGGGTTTAGGGTTTAGGGTTTAGGGTTTAGGGTTTAGGGTTTAGGGTTTAGGGTTTAGGGTTTAGGGTTTAGGGTTTAGGGTTTAGGGTTTAGGGTTTAGGGTTTAGGGTTTAGGGTTTAGGGTTTAGGGTTTAGGGTTTAGGGTTTAGGGTTTAGGGTTTAGGGTTTAGGGTTTAGGGTTTAGGGTTTAGGGTTTAGGGTTTAGGGTTTAGGGTTTAGGGTTTAGGGTTTAGGGTTTAGGGTTTAGGGTTTAGGGTTTAGGGTTTAGGGTTTAGGGTTTAGGGTTTAGGGTTTAGGGTTTAGGGTTTAGGGTTTAGGGTTTAGGGTTTAGGGTTTAGGGTTTAGGGTTTAGGGTTTAGGGTTTAGGGTTTAGGGTTTAGGGTTTAGGGTTTAGGGTTTAGGGTTTAGGGTTTAGGGTTTAGGGTTTAGGGTTTAGGGTTTAGGGTTTAGGGTTTAGGGTTTAGGGTTTAGGGTTTAGGGTTTAGGGGGTTTTTTTTTAGGGTTTAGGGTTTAGGGTTTAGGGTTTAGGGTTTAGGGTTTAGGGTTTAGGGTTTAGGGTTTAGGGTTTAGGGTTTAGGGTTTAGGGGGTTTAGGGTTTAGGGTTTAGGGTTTAGGGTTTAGGGTTTAGGGTTTAGGGTTTAGGGGGTTTAGGGTTTAGGGTTTAGGGTTTAGGGTTTAGGGTTTAGGGTTTAGGGTTTAGGGTTTAGGGTTTAGGGTTTAGGGTTTAGGGTTTAGGGTTTAGGGTTTAGGGTTTAGGGTTTAGGGTTTAGGGTTTAGGGTTTAGGGTTTAGGGTTTAGGGTTTAGGGTTTAGGGTTTAGGGTTTAGGGTTTAGGGTTTAGGGTTTAGGGTTTAGGGTTTAGGGTTTAGGGTTTAGGGTTTAGGGTTTAGGGTTTAGGGTTTAGGGTTTAGGGTTTAGGGTTTAGGGTTTAGGGTTTAGGGTTTAGGGTTTAGGGTTTAGGGTTTAGGGTTTAGGGTTTAGGGTTTAGGGTTTAGGGTTTAGGGTTTAGGGTTTAGGGTTTAGGGTTTAGGGTTTAGGGTTTAGGGTTTAGGGTTTAGGGTTTAGGGTTTAGGGTTTAGGGTTTAGGGTTTAGGGTTTAGGGTTTAGGGTTTAGGGTTTAGGGTTTAGGGTTTAGGGTTTAGGGTTTAGGGTTTAGGGTTTTTAGGGTTTAGGGTTTAGGGTTTAGGGTTTAGGGTTTAGGGTTTAGGGTTTAGGGTTTAGGGTTTAGGGTTTAGGGTTTAGGGTTTAGGGTTTAGGGTTTAGGGTTTAGGGTTTAGGGTTTAGGGTTTAGGGTTTAGGGTTTAGGGTTTAGGGTTTAGGGTTTAGGGTTTAGGGTTTAGGGTTTAGGGTTTAGGGTTTAGGGTTTAGGGTTTAGGGTTTAGGGTTTAGGGTTTAGGGTTTAGGGTTTAGGGTTTAGGGTTTAGGGTTTAGGGTTTAGGGTTTAGGGTTTAGGGTTTAGGGTTTAGGGTTTAGGGTTTAGGGTTTAGGGTTTAGGGTTTAGGGTTTAGGGTTTAGGGTTTAGGGTTTAGGGTTTAGGGTTTAGGGTTTAGGGTTTAGGGTTTAGGGTTTAGGGTTTAGGGTTTAGGGTTTAGGGTTTAGGGTTTAGGGTTTAGGGTTTAGGGTTTAGGGTTTAGGGTTTAGGGTTTAGGGTTTAGGGTTTAGGGTTTAGGGTTTAGGGTTTAGGGTTTAGGGTTTAGGGTTTAGGGTTTAGGGTTTAGGGTTTAGGGTTTAGGGTTTAGGGTTTAGGGTTTAGGGTTTAGGGTTTAGGGTTTAGGGTTTAGGGTTTAGGGTTTAGGGTTTAGGGTTTAGGGTTTAGGGTTTAGGGTTTAGGGTTTAGGGTTTAGGGTTTAGGGTTTAGGGTTTAGGGTTTAGGGTTTAGGGTTTAGGGTTTAGGGTTTAGGGTTTAGGGTTTAGGGTTTAGGGTTTAGGGTTTAGGGTTTAGGGTTTAGGGTTTAGGGTTTAGGGTTTAGGGTTTAGGGTTTAGGGTTTAGGGTTTAGGGTTTAGGGTTTAGGGTTTAGGGTTTAGGGTTTAGGGTTTAGGGTTTAGGGTTTAGGGTTTAGGGTTTAGGGTTTAGGGTTTAGGGTTTAGGGTTTAGGGTTTAGGGTTTAGGGTTTAGGGTTTAGGGTTTAGGGTTTAGGGTTTAGGGTTTAGGGTTTAGGGTTTAGGGTTTAGGGTTTAGGGTTTAGGGTTTAGGGTTTAGGGTTTAGGGTTTAGGGTTTAGGGTTTAGGGTTTAGGGTTTAGGGTTTAGGGTTTAGGGTTTAGGGTTTAGGGTTTAGGGTTTAGGGTTTAGGGTTTAGGGTTTAGGGTTTAGGGTTTAGGGTTTAGGGTTTAGGGTTTAGGGTTTAGGGTTTAGGGTTTAGGGTTTAGGGTTTAGGGTTTAGGGTTTAGGGTTTAGGGTTTAGGGTTTAGGGTTTAGGGTTTAGGGTTTAGGGTTTAGGGTTTAGGGTTTAGGGTTTAGGGTTTAGGGTTTAGGGTTTAGGGTTTAGGGTTTAGGGTTTAGGGTTTAGGGTTTAGGGTTTAGGGTTTAGGGTTTAGGGTTTAGGGTTTAGGGTTTAGGGTTTAGGGTTTAGGGTTTAGGGTTTAGGGTTTAGGGTTTAGGGTTTAGGGTTTAGGGTTTAGGGTTTAGGGTTTAGGGTTTAGGGTTTAGGGTTTAGGGTTTAGGGTTTAGGGTTTAGGGTTTAGGGTTTAGGGTTTAGGGTTTAGGGTTTAGGGTTTAGGGTTTAGGGTTTAGGGTTTAGGGTTTAGGGTTTAGGGTTTAGGGTTTAGGGTTTAGGGTTTAGGGTTTAGGGTTTAGGGTTTAGGGTTTAGGGTTTAGGGTTTAGGGTTTAGGGTTTAGGGTTTAGGGTTTAGGGTTTAGGGTTTAGGGTTTAGGGTTTAGGGTTTAGGGTTTAGGGTTTAGGGTTTAGGGTTTAGGGTTT
>CM024610.1:52771575-52775558 GCA_014182575.1 Eucalyptus decipiens
AGGGTTTAGGGTTTAGGGTTTAGGGTTTAGGGTTTAGGGTTTAGGGTTTAGGGTTTAGGGTTTAGGGTTTAGGGTTTAGGGTTTAGGGTTTAGGGTTTAGGGTTTAGGGTTTAGGGTTTAGGGTTTAGGGTTTAGGGTTTAGGGTTTAGGGTTTAGGGTTTAGGGTTTAGGGTTTAGGGTTTAGGGTTTAGGGTTTAGGGTTTAGGGTTTAGGGTTTAGGGTTTAGGGTTTAGGGTTTAGGGTTTAGGGTTTAGGGTTTAGGGTTTAGGGTTTAGGGTTTAGGGTTTAGGGTTTAGGGTTTAGGGTTTAGGGTTTAGGGTTTAGGGTTTAGGGTTTAGGGTTTAGGGTTTAGGGTTTAGGGTTTAGGGTTTAGGGTTTAGGGTTTAGGGTTTAGGGTTTAGGGTTTAGGGTTTAGGGTTTAGGGTTTAGGGTTTAGGGTTTAGGGTTTAGGGTTTAGGGTTTAGGGTTTAGGGTTTAGGGTTTAGGGTTTAGGGTTTAGGGTTTAGGGTTTAGGGTTTAGGGTTTAGGGTTTAGGGTTTAGGGTTTAGGGTTTAGGGTTTAGGGTTTAGGGTTTAGGGTTTAGGGTTTAGGGTTTAGGGTTTAGGGTTTAGGGTTTAGGGTTTAGGGTTTAGGGTTTAGGGTTTAGGGTTTAGGGTTTAGGGTTTAGGGTTTAGGGTTTAGGGTTTAGGGTTTAGGGTTTAGGGTTTAGGGTTTAGGGTTTAGGGTTTAGGGTTTAGGGTTTAGGGTTTAGGGTTTAGGGTTTAGGGTTTAGGGTTTAGGGTTTTTTAGGGTTTAGGGTTTAGGGTTTAGGGTTTAGGGTTTAGGGTTTAGGGTTTAGGGTTTAGGGTTTAGGGTTTAGGGTTTAGGGTTTAGGGTTTAGGGTTTAGGGTTTAGGGTTTAGGGTTTAGGGTTTAGGGTTTAGGGTTTAGGGTTTAGGGTTTAGGGTTTAGGGTTTAGGGTTTAGGGTTTAGGGTTTAGGGTTTAGGGTTTAGGGTTTAGGGTTTAGGGTTTAGGGTTTAGGGTTTAGGGTTTAGGGTTTAGGGTTTAGGGTTTAGGGTTTAGGGTTTAGGGTTTTTAGGGTTTAGGGTTTAGGGTTTAGGGTTTAGGGTTTAGGGTTTAGGGTTTAGGGTTTAGGGTTTAGGGTTTAGGGTTTAGGGTTTAGGGTTTAGGGTTTAGGGTTTAGGGTTTAGGGTTTAGGGTTTAGGGTTTAGGGTTTAGGGTTTAGGGTTTAGGGTTTAGGGTTTAGGGTTTAGGGTTTAGGGTTTAGGGTTTAGGGTTTAGGGTTTTTAGGGTTTAGGGTTTAGGGTTTAGGGTTTAGGGTTTAGGGTTTAGGGTTTAGGGTTTAGGGTTTAGGGTTTAGGGTTTAGGGTTTAGGGTTTAGGGTTTAGGGTTTAGGGTTTAGGGTTTAGGGTTTAGGGTTTAGGGTTTAGGGTTTAGGGTTTAGGGTTTAGGGTTTAGGGTTTAGGGTTTAGGGTTTAGGGTTTAGGGTTTAGGGTTTAGGGTTTAGGGTTTAGGGTTTAGGGTTTAGGGTTTAGGGTTTAGGGTTTAGGGTTTAGGGTTTAGGGTTTAGGGTTTAGGGTTTAGGGTTTAGGGTTTAGGGTTTAGGGTTTAGGGTTTAGGGTTTAGGGTTTAGGGTTTAGGGTTTAGGGTTTAGGGTTTAGGGTTTAGGGTTTAGGGTTTAGGGTTTAGGGTTTAGGGTTTAGGGTTTAGGGTTTAGGGTTTAGGGTTTAGGGTTTAGGGTTTAGGGTTTAGGGTTTAGGGTTTAGGGTTTAGGGTTTAGGGTTTAGGGTTTAGGGTTTAGGGTTTAGGGTTTAGGGTTTAGGGTTTAGGGTTTAGGGTTTAGGGTTTAGGGTTTAGGGTTTAGGGTTTAGGGTTTAGGGTTTAGGGTTTAGGGTTTTTTAGGGTTTAGGGTTTAGGGTTTAGGGTTTAGGGTTTAGGGTTTAGGGTTTAGGGTTTAGGGTTTAGGGTTTAGGGTTTAGGGTTTAGGGTTTAGGGTTTAGGGTTTAGGGTTTAGGGTTTAGGGTTTTTAGGGTTTAGGGTTTAGGGTTTAGGGTTTAGGGTTTAGGGTTTAGGGTTTAGGGTTTAGGGTTTAGGGTTTAGGGTTTAGGGTTTAGGGTTTAGGGTTTAGGGTTTAGGGTTTAGGGTTTAGGGTTTAGGGTTTAGGGTTTAGGGTTTAGGGTTTAGGGTTTAGGGTTTAGGGTTTAGGGTTTAGGGTTTAGGGTTTAGGGTTTAGGGTTTAGGGTTTAGGGTTTAGGGTTTAGGGTTTAGGGTTTAGGGTTTAGGGTTTAGGGTTTAGGGTTTAGGGTTTAGGGTTTAGGGTTTAGGGTTTAGGGTTTAGGGTTTAGGGTTTAGGGTTTAGGGTTTAGGGTTTAGGGTTTAGGGTTTAGGGTTTAGGGTTTAGGGTTTAGGGTTTAGGGTTTAGGGTTTAGGGTTTAGGGTTTAGGGTTTAGGGTTTAGGGTTTAGGGTTTAGGGTTTAGGGTTTAGGGTTTAGGGTTTAGGGTTTAGGGTTTAGGGTTTAGGGTTTAGGGTTTAGGGTTTAGGGTTTAGGGTTTAGGGTTTAGGGTTTAGGGTTTAGGGTTTAGGGTTTAGGGTTTAGGGTTTAGGGTTTAGGGTTTAGGGTTTAGGGTTTAGGGTTTAGGGTTTAGGGTTTAGGGTTTAGGGTTTAGGGTTTAGGGTTTAGGGTTTAGGGTTTAGGGTTTAGGGTTTAGGGTTTAGGGTTTAGGGTTTAGGGTTTAGGGTTTAGGGTTTAGGGTTTAGGGTTTAGGGTTTAGGGTTTAGGGTTTAGGGTTTAGGGTTTAGGGTTTAGGGTTTAGGGTTTAGGGTTTAGGGTTTAGGGTTTAGGGTTTAGGGTTTAGGGTTTAGGGTTTAGGGTTTAGGGTTTAGGGTTTAGGGTTTAGGGTTTAGGGTTTAGGGTTTAGGGGGTTTAGGGTTTAGGGTTTAGGGTTTAGGGTTTAGGGTTTAGGGTTTAGGGTTTAGGGTTTAGGGTTTAGGGTTTAGGGTTTAGGGTTTAGGGTTTAGGGTTTAGGGTTTAGGGTTTAGGGTTTAGGGTTTAGGGTTTAGGGTTTAGGGTTTAGGGTTTAGGGTTTAGGGTTTAGGGTTTAGGGTTTAGGGTTTAGGGTTTAGGGTTTAGGGTTTAGGGTTTAGGGTTTAGGGTTTAGGGTTTAGGGTTTAGGGTTTAGGGTTTAGGGTTTAGGGTTTAGGGTTTAGGGTTTAGGGTTTAGGGTTTAGGGTTTAGGGTTTAGGGTTTAGGGTTTAGGGTTTAGGGTTTAGGGTTTAGGGTTTAGGGTTTAGGGTTTAGGGTTTAGGGTTTAGGGTTTAGGGTTTAGGGTTTAGGGTTTAGGGTTTAGGGTTTAGGGTTTAGGGTTTAGGGTTTAGGGTTTAGGGTTTAGGGTTTAGGGTTTAGGGTTTAGGGTTTAGGGTTTAGGGTTTAGGGTTTAGGGTTTAGGGTTTAGGGTTTAGGGTTTAGGGTTTAGGGTTTAGGGTTTAGGGTTTAGGGTTTAGGGTTTAGGGTTTAGGGTTTTTTAGGGTTTAGGGTTTAGGGTTTAGGGTTTAGGGTTTAGGGTTTAGGGTTTAGGGTTTAGGGTTTAGGGTTTAGGGTTTAGGGTTTAGGGTTTAGGGTTTAGGGTTTAGGGTTTAGGGTTTAGGGTTTAGGGTTTAGGGTTTAGGGTTTAGGGTTTAGGGTTTAGGGTTTAGGGTTTAGGGTTTAGGGTTTAGGGTTTAGGGTTTAGGGTTTAGGGTTTAGGGTTTAGGGTTTAGGGTTTAGGGTTTAGGGTTTAGGGTTTAGGGTTTAGGGTTTAGGGTTTAGGGTTTAGGGTTTAGGGTTTAGGGTTTAGGGTTTAGGGTTTAGGGTTTAGGGTTTTAGGGTTTAGGGTTTAGGGTTTAGGGTTTAGGGTTTAGGGTTTAGGGTTTAGGGTTTAGGGTTTAGGGTTTAGGGTTTAGGGTTTAGGGTTTAGGGTTTAGGGTTTAGGGTTTAGGGTTTAGG